>WAHA01000002.1:1200000-1520610 GCA_008973685.1 Trametes sanguinea
CCAGCAAGTCCAGCCGACGAAATCACGGCATCTCGGGCATGCGCACGAGCTCGACGGCACGGCGGATGATCTCCTCGACGGGCCACCGCTCCCCGCTCGCCTGCTTCAGGTCGAGCAGGTCGCCGATCTCGTCGCACGCACGCAGCACCTCGTCGACGTCCTCCTTCGTGTGCGCGGCGCTGAGGCAGAACCGGACGCGCGACGTGACGAGCGGCGTGGCGGGGTACGCGACGACGACGACGACGATGGGCGTCGCGCGCGTGCGCATCATCCGGCTGAACACGGCCATCTTCCCGGGGTTGAAGAGCAAGAGGGGGACGACGGGTGAATCGTCGTTGCCGTAGGTGATGAAGCCAAGCTTGCGCAGGCCGCGGTTGAGGTAGCGGGTGTTGAATGCGAGACGGCGGAAGGCGCATGCGACCGTCAGAGCCGTCGATCATCGAAGGGCTAAGAGGCATCCATTGCGGTAGCGCAGATGCGGGAGCGGTGCCAGGGATGACTTCCGACTCGGGAATGACGGGGGTGTTGTCACTCGAACGGAGAAGAGGCGAGGGACTGGGGATGACGGCTTCTCTGCAGGAAGCGTGACACCCATGATGCTCGCCATACTTGCAATGACCTGGGTAAGGACGGGAGGAGTCATGGCCTCGGTGTATACGCCGGAGTGACCTTGGAGGCGGAGGCGGTCGATGACCGTCTTGCTACCAGCGATGTATCCACCAGCGGCACCGAACGATTTCGTGAAACGTGCCCATAAGGAATGTCGACCTGCCGACGATCGATACCGAAGTAATCCGTCACGCCGCGACCACGGGGACCAAGTGCGCCGATGGAGTGAGCCTCGTCGATGAAGAGGTAGAACTGACAAGGCAAGGTCGTGTCAATGCGTTGCCTATAATTCGATATCCGTAATAACCTACCTTGTACTTCTTCTTCAGCTCCATGATCACAGGCAGGTTGGCGAGCGTGCCCTCCATGGAGTACAATCCCTCGACGATCAGCAGGATCTTCTTCCATGGCCGGTGAGTCTTGGGTTGGCCCTGGCTGATGACCTCACGGAGAAGCTCCTCGAGCGCGTTCATGTCGTTGTGCTTGAACATCCGGACATTAGCCCCGCTCAGCCGGACGCCGAACCGGATGGACGCGTGGTTGAGTTCGTCGGAAATGACAAGGCAGCCCTTGCTCACGAGCGCGGGAATAATCGTCGAGTTCGTCGCGAAGCCCATAGAGCTAATCAACGCGTCTTCCGTGCCAAGGAAACGCGCGACGAGCGCTTCCGCCTGCAGATGCAAGTCCAATGTACCGCCCTGGAGACGTGTCCCGCCGGAAGCGACACCGTAACGCTCGATAGACTTCTCCACCGCATCTGCACAGGGGCCGCTACCCTGAGCGAAACCAAGGTAGTTGTAAGACGAGATGTTCAGAGCAGCGCGTGCGTGTGCCGGTCGGGATCATCGTCTTGTTGTAATCCGGAGAGTAACGGATCAAGGAGGAGGATGGTACGCCCGGGGACGCCAGTGACGGGGTGGGAGAAACAATCGTCGATTCTGAGCTTGAGACGACGCGTGTAGAACGAGTCGAAGTCCGAGTTCAACGCGGCATACCCCTATTTTCGCGGGACGGGCGAGCGACCGCGTTCGAACGCAAAACGGTCAACTTCAACGTGTGACACGAGCGTCGACGAACACTCACATTATACGGCAGGAGGTGCCTGTAGTTGACTGCCCGGAAACGCTTGCCCATGAAGTCCCGAAGATGGCCGAGACAGATTACGAGGATGTAACTAAGGTAGGTGGTGAGGAGGATGTAGTACGGCGGGTCCTGTTCCGGGATGCTCTTGTAGGGGACACCCTTGCGGTGCTGCGACGTGTAGCGGTAATCTTCGTTTGCGCAGTGTCCAAACTCGGCATGCACAGTCGTGAAGACCTGCTCGGAGGTCGGGGGTTTGCGGGGGAACGACAATCCGTCCGTGAAGTCGACGTTGCGCTCATCGTGCAGCACGGTGTCCTCCTGAGCTCGAAGTGACAGACGAGGACATGGAAAGGGCTGGCGTCGACGCAGGGGTCCCTCCATGCTTGCGGGCGCGTGCGTCCGCCTCCGAGACCGCGGAGAGGTATGAAGCCGCGGTGGACATCGCCGTGGACGACTTTTTCTTGAAAATGGAGGAGCTCGGCGACGCCGGGTTCAGAGCGATGGGCGACGGCCTGGAGGGCATTCTCCTGCGAGCTCAGCGACAACGATGGCGACAACGACGACGACGGTCGGGAGGGAAGAGGGTCCGGAGAACGTCGGCCAGCGGTTCTCGCTAAAAGTATATCATGCCGGATATCCCCATTTGTAGCGGAGCCTCAACTTCCAATTCAAATGCCTTTACCAGTTCTACTAAATCTACTCCCATTTCAAATCTCCGCTCTGTGAACCGTTTCGGCACTTCAAATCAGAATCCGCCCGTCCAGCCGCCGTCGTCGTGTTCGACCGCCTGCTCATCGTAAGGCCGTCCAATGGCCTCTACAACTCCAACGCATAGCTACAGTATCCTCGCATCTACAGCTTCCAGCAGGTCTCACACGGGTGAATTCGTATCTCACGTCAGGAGTGATGACGATCCCCGGTTTGTAATCTATACCCTCAACCACGACTTCCGCTGGTCGGAGAGCGCTAGCCTCCCACTAGTACCGCACATCTGCAAATTCAGCTGAGTAACACACGGCGTTCGCGCACAACTCTCGATGCCGGAGCCTTCTGCGAAATACCATGGAAGCTTCAAAGACTGCTTGGAGTGTTGGGACGACGTTGAGGATGGGATCAGGAACGCGGAACTGCAGTTCCAATATCATAGCCCCTGTCACCCTCAAACCCTTCGACGAGTCTCACAGGGCGATGGATTCCCAGCAACGCATTTGAATACGCAGCACCGGATTGTATACAGTGCATCACCGACCGAAGGCTCGAACGAAATTAGCAGGAGATGCGCTGTTATGAAGCAGGGCCGAAGTCTAATCCCTATTATTGTTGTTTGGTATCGAGGAGGTACAATACGGCGGCCGAACACCTAAATGTCTCGAGCGCGACAACAACAGCGTCCATTTCAAACCCGTACCAGTTCAGAGACCCGGAAAGCGAGAGCGGCCGGGGAGCCGCATCTATGTGACTAATTCAGAGGCGGTCGCCGCGACCGATGACCTTGACCTGTAGACATATTTCGTGTCAGCGCGTTGGAAATGTACGCAGAAGTAGTGATACGTACGGTGAAGCCAATCTTGCGGAGCTTCTCCGCATCGAGGATAAGACGACCGTCGAACACGAACGCAGGCTTCGTCATCTGCGCATAGACGGTCTCCCAGTTGATCTCCTTGAACTCCTTCCACTCCGTCGCGATCACGACGGCCTCCTTCTGCTTGCATGCATCGAGCGCAGAGGGCGCAAGCGTTACCTGCTTCTTGATCGCCTCGAGAGTCATGGACGGGCACGCCTCAGAGAGGTCCTGCCAGATTTGCGCCTCCTCGACCTTGGGGTCGTAGATCGTAACATATGCGCGCTCCGAGAGGAAGTCGCGCACGAGGGAGATGGCGGCGGACTCGCGAGTGTCGCCGGTGTCAGCCTTGAAGGCGAACCCAAGGACAGCAATGTGCTGAGTGATTGGAACATCAGTATATGCGCCACTTCACCGGCAAAAGAGGCACAAACCTTGCCCGTGATGGTGTTGAACAGAGTGTCGACGACGGTCTTTCGAGAAACGGCTCTTTTGGTACTCGTTCATCTCGACGACTTGACGCCAGTACGCAGCCACCTGGGGAAGGTGCAGGCTCTCACTGAGGTACACAAGGTTCAGGATGTCCTTCTGGAAGCATGAACCACCGAAACCGACAGAGGCACGGAGGAACTTGGGCCCGAATACGCGAGTCGTAGCCGATAGCGTGTGACACCTCCTCAATGTTGGCACCAGTCGCCTCGCAGATGGCGGAGAGGGCGTTGACAGAGGAGATACGCTGGGCAAGCATCGCGTTTGCAGCGAGCTTGGTCAGTTCAGAAGACCAGAGGCCGACGGTGAGGATGCGATCACGCCTGTAACAGCCAAGTAATGTGAGCACCAGCTAATCGAGACTCGACATCTGCACTTACGGGACCCAGTTCGCGTAGACATCAGTCAACGATGCGCACGCATCCTTGCCTTCAGGGGTTTGAAGGGAGCCAATGAGCACACGGTCAGGACGAAGGAGGTCGTTGATAGCAGTTCCCTCTGCAAGGAATTCGGGGTTAGAGAGGATGTCGAACCGGGTGCCGGGCTTGGAGTTCGCCTCGAGGATGGTGCGCATGGACTCGGCCGTCCGGCATGGCACGGTCGACTTCTCGACGACGATCTTTGACGAGTTCGCGACGGCAGCAATGCGACGCGTCGCAGACTCCACGTAGCTGGACATACGGACGCATTAGGGTTCTGTACACGGGTCGAGACCGTGCGGAGAAGTGGACATACGTGAGATCTGCGGAAAAGCCAGCACCGACACCGGACTTCTTGGTGGGAGTGTTCACGGAGACGAAGATCAGGTCCGCCTCCTGGATGCCCTTATCGACGTCCGTTGAGAAGAAAAGGTTGCGTCCTCGCGCTTGCCTAACGACCTCCTCCAGTCCGGGCTCGTAAATCGGCAGCTTGAAGTCGGGGCTGTTCCACGCATCGATACGCGCCTGGTTAAGGTCGACGATGGTGACGCGGATGTGGGGGCACTTGAGGGCGATGACAGCGCACGTAGGGCCACCTGGTACGTTGCAAATGCCACTTCAGCGCCAGAGTCGTGACACGATCTGCCTAATTACTCACCGACGTATCCCGCGCCGACTGCACGAGAACGGGAAGATCAGTGAGTACTCCCATCGCATGTATGCTACGCTGGGTGCGACGTACTGCAGCAAATCTTGGTGACCTTGACTGGATGCCATGGTGGATGGAGGGGTGATGATGGTGATAAGGAGGACGGCGACGCGGGGTCGACTGCGGACTTATAAGATGGTGGTGGTACGGGGTCAAGGTCCACGCGGCGCCGAGGTCGGTCTCGTTTCGGGGCACTCTTCGTGCTCGCCAGAATTTTAATTCATCATCTCTGCTTAACTCCACGGTATAATGCTCATCGATACATCAAGCAGGTTGTTCGCGGGATCACCGAACCAAGATACCAACTTTCGTGCGATGTTACAGCCCGCGTATGTCAATCTGTTGCATGTCTGAACTCGGAATGCAAGACATTCGGTCCCGCTATCTCCATACCATCCTCCTCTCTGTACAACGCAATGCAGAGACCTGAACACACCCTTCGCAAACGACTTATCGTCCAGTACATAAAAACGAAGCCCAGAAACGTGTGCTAGTGCCGTCGAGAGCTGAGCGCTGAGTAGCGTTGCCGATGCCAAGAGTCTCGGAGCGCCCATCGCTGCCACAGCGGCATGACTATCCCGTCCTCGGCCACCTCAGAAATCGCGGACCTCTTTCCCCGAGCGGCATGTCTACAGTCCAGCGCACATCGTCCGGGGACTCGAGCTCCCGGAGGTGGTACATTCATGAATCGATACAGTGGGACTTACGCGGACTCGTACGTCCCCGATACGACGACTTTCGAAACGCCTGGTCCGGACGCGAACACTTCGGTTTAGCCAGTGCGCCACGGGTGCTCAGAACCATCGGGCGAGCCGCTCGCGATGTGTCCTAGAGTACGTCATTAAAATGGGGAGTCAATACGGGAGCAGCATCGTGTCGTGTACGTGCATACCTGGGCCGCAGAGTGCGTTGAGTTGTTGAAATGTAACGAAAGATCCTAAATCGAGGCATTTGCGCTGTTCGCGGGCTGTGCAGCTGCTGTGCAATGGTACCTGTGAGACGTCCTGGCAGGGGCATTGCATCCTGGTAGCGGAGAATCTGTCTGGACGGTCGGGCAGAGCTCAGCCCGGCGACCAGTCGTGGCCAACAGATCCTTTGGGAGGGGAGGGTCCTAAGGCCGTCCGGAAAGCTTACTGTACTCAAGAAGGTCCTCAGTTTGCCTCGCGGATGTCTCCTGTCCTACGTGCAGAAGTAGACGTAACATGTTACGCGACGTGCTTCGCACGTTGGCTGTAGTTCCCACAAAACAAGGGTTGTCGAGTTAGCGGGGATGTCGCTTGCTAAGAATCGCTCATACCTGCAAACATCGCATGCGGCTTCAGAGCTATGCGCACGGGAAATGAACCGCATGTATGGAGGGCCCAGGCGAATCCGAAGGACATTTGGGACTCAGGTGCGGCATTGCCCTAACAACCCTCCTCACATACATACGCTCCCGCACTGTGGGGAGGCAGAACACTGAAATTCAGTGTTTGAAACAGTTACGAAATCGCTGTTCGGGACACTGAAAATCAGCGGTGTACACTGAAAATGACTACCTCGATTCAGTGTCCAAAACGCTGAAAATCGCAAAAACACGTAATTTCAGTGTTTTGCACACCAAAAACACTCCGATTTCAGGGTTTCGGACACTGAATTCCCGAAACACTAAAAATCAATGTTCACTGGGAGGCAGGATTTTTGCTCGCACAGGGCGTCCACTTGATCATACGCTAGCACCACGGAGTCATATCATATCATATATTGAAACTGAGCGCGGAGGCTTGTAAGTACATGCCAAGGCGACTATTCTACTACTCAGTCATAATACCAATGTCGCGCCGCTGCTATTCCTGGTATGTGGATTAAGCTTACAGTTGTCAGTGTGCCGAGAACTGAAGGTATGATACACAACTTACCTTGATGGGCGAGTCCACTCGCGTGTATGTGTATTAGGTTGAGGAAGTTGGCCGATGTGAGCAAAACTACAGTTGAGCAGCCAGGCAAAGCGAGACTCACCACCGTAGCTAGGCGCTATGCATCCATATCCTTGCAGAGGTTGCCGCACAATAAGGCCTGGAACTGGACGTGCGTCGCGGTGTGAATTGGTTGTACCAGGGAGCTTCGAGTAAGAATCAGTGGCTATATGCGGTTCAGATGCAGCCTGAGAGATCTAGAGAAGACATCTTGTCACGCAGAGAGTGGCATTGGAGGTTAAGCATGTGAGACTGTTGATCATCAGCGAAGTCGGAGTCGAGTGAGGAGATCTGGTGGTGGTACGAAGGCAAGTTGGACTTGCGACTGAACTTCGCGAGCGACCCGCCAAAGCGTAAGTAGTGAGAGCTGACGTCACGCTTGAACATTACCCGATATGGCAAGTAGCGGTGTCCAGGGTCCCTGTATCCCCCGAGTTACCAGGCGAGATAATAGGCGACCTCAGCGCGTCCACCATCGGCGGAGATATCTGCTAAAGGCTCAACTAGTAGAGGGTTGGGCCCGAGGTTTGTACCTAGCGAGCTATCCTCATGACCGGTGTTGATATAACGAGCACTATAGTCACAGTGATTTTCATTGTGCAGAAAACACTGTGCAGAACATTGATTATGGCGCACACTGAATTTCGCCGTTCTGAACACTGATTATAGACGCGCAATGATTTTAAGTGTCACCAATTTCAATGTTCCGAACACTGAAATCTGAAAATCATTGTTCATTCCGCTGAAAGTCAGTGTTTTCACTTCCCACAGTGTCCCGGCCGTCTATGTTATCAAACACCCCACATCGATCTGCCCCAATGGTACCTGGCGACTGCGAATGAGTATTCCGACCTTGTAAGATAGCTGCAGATGCAGTTGGTACTGTACTGTGCAAGATGACGGCGAGAACGACGTATGCGAGCGCTTGTCCCAAGCTAATCGACGGCAATGCTTCTAACTGGAACCTTTTCAGTTTACTTACTCCCGATAAGTAGAAGACATCAGCCATTCATGACTCTCTATTCCCAGTCATATGACAGCCTTTCAGCAACAATGAAGCCATCAAAAGCTGAGTCTTTCCCGAACGTCCACAGCCAACGTCCTTTCGAAGACTGCGAGCAGGCCGGAAGCCAACATGTTTCCCCCATATTGAACTGTATGTAAGCATCGGATTCACCCATGCATGGACATCGTAGGGATTGTATTCTCTCAGCTTACAACAAGTCGCAGATAGCTACAACCTGGCTGCCTTCGCTACGGCGTTTGTCAGATCTTACTACTTGCCGTCAGGCGATCTAGTCCAGGAACAAAGCACATTACCAATTGCCACTCTCAGGGCCACTGGGGCTCTGTCGGAAACGCCCCAGTGGCAGCCACTTTGATTTTCTTTCCCATCAGATATGCTAGACTACAATGAGACTTTCCCCGTGGCAACCTAGAAGCCCGTCCGCCGAAAGCAGCCGACTCGCACTGGGATTACCTCGCTGTTTGGTCGCCACTCTTGTGCCCACGCCCTCGCTATGGAGCCTTCGCACCTGGGAACCATATGCACATTCGGCTTTCTCTGGAAAGGCGGCGAGCGTATGGCTTGCGGCCATCGGAGGCTCACGAGCACGTCGATTCGCTGAGCGATATCCATTGCAGTAGCTTGATGCATCGGCTGTAGTTGCCCATGGGAATTTCGCACCGAGGCTTCGCAACAAGTCATCTTCTGGACTGCGCGTTGCACAAGGAGACACCCGACGCGAGGACATCAGCCATAAAACTCCGAGAGGCCGAGTAGCGAGGGTCATGACCCGTTCCCTCTGACGCCATGGCGTCTCCTGCAGGAGAGGCAGCTGCAGACGCAGAGCTCCAGCAGTTGGTCCAAGTAATCCAGGACACGTATATTGCCAACCTGTGCACAGGTCAGTCGTAGACATAGTATCGTACAGGCTGCTGATCACAAGCTGAATCGCCGCTCCGCAGCTGCAGCGGCGAGCTGGCTTAGTTACGATATAGTTCTGACCTTCTCGCAAGAGGTGCGTCTGATGTTCTCTGCTGATCACGTTCTTGCTCATCTGTGGTCTAGGTCGAGTTGATCTGGAGGTATGATGTGATGTTTAGCTGCATAAGAGCTGATCGCGACCGTGGCTCACCAACTGCGAACACAGAGCCAGGTGGTCTCTACCCAAACTTCTCTTCTTTCTCGTCAGGTATTACACGCTAGTATCGCTGCTGTACGTAGCCGTATATTTTCAATGCAGTACATGCTGTCCACTAATTATCTCTCGTCACAGCCTGACGTTGGCTGGTACGTCGCTGTTACTTGCCTTGTCAACAGTGCTAGATTCCCACTCATCAATCCACCGTTCAGTCAATACAAGCCGTGGAGTATCGGTTGAAGTATGTCGTACCGTCTTACTCGCTGGAGACGCATTCTGCTCACATGCGCGCTCAGTTGTGAGCTTAGCTCCGCGTAAATCACGGGAGACACTGACACCGCAATGAAGCTGCGAACGATGGCTTTGGTACAACGGATTGTGAGCGCTGCCTGTCTGGAGCATTGTATGTCTGATGTTGACCTCATACAGCAACGGCACTCTACTTTCGGCGGTGGTCGGCGAAGCGATATTTTTGCTGAGGTTATATGCATCGTACAATCGCACAAAAACCTAGTACGTCATCATGCTCTTACCCTGCATGCGAAGAGTCCTGAACTTATTCTCAGTACTATTCACGATCATATTTCTCTTCCTGTGTGAGTCATGTATTCTCACCATCGTGCAGCGCACTTCGCTGATATGGTACTTCCAGCCGAGTTTGTGGTGGGTGGCAATGAATTCATCCTTGGCGAGCCGGCAAGTCTAAACAAGGATGCAGACCGGGATCACAACTGCGTCCCTTGTGGTCTCTTCTTTATCTGTGATGCCTAGACCGGTGAATTACCCGCTCCCAGGCTGCCTTTTTACGCCCCCAAAGCATGTAAACCTCTCGAAGATGGTTTGGTGAGCCTGCGCAAGTCTGTTGCGTATCTTCCGCGGACATACTGACTCTGTGCACAGGGCTGTGGCCATGAGCGTTACCTGTAGGTTCTTTCGTCGAAGTCGGAGGACTGAAGCTCATCGGCATGACTCCAGGTGTATACTTCCTCCTTATCCTGTACAAATTCGCTCGCAACGTTTCCTTGCGCAAGAACTCTGGGGTTCCGGGAACGGTGCCAATATGGGAGCTGGGGCGCGTCAGCCCGCTCGTCTTCGCGTTCCTGCGAGATAGCGCGTTCTACTTCTTCCTGTGCGTGAAGTTCATTGATTCTCTTCTGCTACCCTACTGAGAATGGGGGCACTTCAGTGTATTCCGTGAGTCGTCATAGTCTTGCCGAATAATGCGTATGAGTTGTGCTGATAATAGTGTAGTGGGCAACTTACTGAACTTGGTGTTCGAGATCATCTTCGCAGGACGGGCACTCATACCTATGGGAACAATGTAAGGTTCTCATCGAAGGCTTGTAACTGGTCGCCACTTACCTCGTGCGTCCCAGATGGCTGATGGTCATCTACGCGCTGTCCGTGAGTATCAATCCTGCTCTTTCAACGAGCGGAGACTGACGCAGTCCACCAGGCCTGCCGATTATGCCTCAACACCCGTGACGCACTCTATCGCACCCGCGACGATCCTATACATCACTGGGCGGACGACATTGAGCTACACGAGCGCGTGTCCGATTCGCGACCCAGCACCGGCAATGCGTCGGCATCTTCCGGCAACCTCAAAGGTGGCTCTTCGCTCATGCTCACGCAGAGCGGCGATAAAGTCAGCCTACATCGCGGACGTGCGTTGTATTCCCGAGCGCTTCGGTCGCTACGTCTGACATACCCGTGTCTGTTCAGATCTCGACCTTGACACGGTGGATGAGCTCGCGACGAATCGTACTACCGGAGCGAGAGCGGGCGAAGGGCGTACACGGGACTACGAGATAGATTCCTGGCTCGTTGTCGACGGCCGTGGTCAGGCTCGGAGGATGTCACATATCATCCACCGCGAAGAGTTGTTGTAGATCGTGGTGAGTAAGCAGTGAGCTTTCCCAAAGGATTTTATGATCACGACCAACACTGGACGCCCATAGCCTGACCGAGACATGCTAAGATTTGACGAATGGTGCACTATCGGCAAGTCGTAGATCGGGCCAACCTGTGTCCAGATAGATCATGAGAGCAGGCAGGGAACCATTGAATAGCGCGGAAGCAGTTCATAAGTTGACAACAAGCTGCGAGGCTGCCAGTACTTCTTGGCACAGAAAGTGAAGCATCACGTCGGCACTGCTTCCGAGGCCGGTTCGTGGTACATCTCACGTCAGAGTCCTCCGAGACCATTGGCACGTAGACAGACAATTCCGGAGTGGCCTCCGGACTGTCGAATGTGCAACGGTACGGGAATCCGATTCGCGCACTGAACACTAGCAGTCTTGTGCGTCGCTGGACAAAGGCGAGGACGGCGTCTGCCACATTCGCTTCCCGAACCTGCAGATCGTCCGAGTCCACAAGCGGTAGCGCAACGTTGAGCGACCGCCGCTCGGGTGTGTTCTGATCAGATCGCTGAGGCGGGTGCTGTGCCCGACTCTGCTTCACTGCGGCGCCGGCTATGTCATGTCTCGCTCGTAGCGCCCGGAGGATCTTCGACTCGGAGTTGTGCCTCAACGTTACTATTTCTGATAGCTAGGTGTTGAAGTAGCTTGGGCTTGCGCAACAGTGCTACGACATATAGCGCGTACTGAGTACTCGTAGAGGTCCATAGTCTAAACACTGACTGATTTGTTTTTATCAGAGAACACTACCGGACAGGGCGGAAGAAGCCGTGAATGCCGGCGGATGCAATGTAACCAAGGGGCAGCCTGCCTATAAACGTATCAGACTCTCAGGAGAAATGCACGCGGACGCCATCATCATCATCCGACGTGGACGCCAAAGGTCCGGCTTTGTAGATCTGCATATATACCCGTGGGCATCCTTCCTCGGAGGCACGGGCACCGCAACTCACCCATACACCGCGGCGACGTCCCTTCAAGTAGCACAGCAGACAAGATACCACAGACCGTCCGCACCAGCCCGTTCAGCATGGCACTGTCATTACTGGTGCAGATTCCTCTTGGGATCATCCTCGCCGTGCTAGGAAGCATCCTGTGGAAATTACGGCCATTCATCGTAGGACAATTCATGTCGCCTCTGCTCAACCTCAAGGGTCCTCGGAGTTCAAGCTGGTTCTACGGGAACCTGAACGACAAGCACAATTCCGAGGACACCATGGTTTATGACCAGTGGATCGAACAGTATGGCCCGGTCCTCTCGTATAGAGGATTCTTCAATGTACGTCCCTTCCGTCTGCATTGCTCCGACCTATTACTGACAGCACACTTTCCGCTCAGATGCCTCGTATGATGACCACAGACACGCGCGCAATCAATCACGTCTTGACACACTCTGCTGTGTATCAAAAGCCGGAACAGGCACAACGCACTCTCTCTAGGCTTCTTGGCAATGGTATGTGAGACAATACAGCACGAGCAACGTTTCAAATTGATCTGACATAATGGACACGGCGCCGATAGGTGTCCTCATAGCAGAAGGCAAGCGTTTAGTCATACCCGCTAACTGGTCTCTATCGCTGACGACCCGATACAGGTGATCAACATAGACAACAGGTAACATGGCGCGATGAGTTCCTCCGTAGGACGTGTGCTGACGCTTTGCGACTCGCCGTCTACAGAGAAGGGTCATGGTGAGGCATATCTCCCCAACACCGCATGACCGCAAGCTGATTGGCATCATCACAGAACCCCGCATTTGGGCCGTCCCAAATCCGCGAACTGACCGAAATCTTCGTGGAGAAGTCCATCGAGGTACTCAGCCCAGTCCTGCAGATCATGACAGCCATATTCAAGGGACTTTCCAACAGCTCCGAGATGTATGGGCCGCTGAACTCGAAGAGAAAGGCGAACCGACCCGTATCAACGTTGTTCGCGGCCTGAGCAAAATGACACTCGATGTCATCGGCCTCGCAGGTGCGCGATTCGCTGCCTGTCGGAAACGTTTCGCCTTCGTGCTGATCAATCCCAGGATTCAACTACGAGTTCAACGCGCTCAACCCCGTCGGGAAGCCGAACGAACTTGCGAAGGCTTTCGAGGAAATATTCACGTTCCCGGACAAGATACCCATTCTTCTCATCCTGCAGAATTTCTTCCCGGTCTTCAATATCGTTGTGCGTGTTTTCCTGCTAAGTGCCATTCTCGGCGATGCGATCGCTGACGGTAACACAGAAAGATACACGCGCAAGACGTATCGCTCGTGCGAGGGCAGCTATGGCGCGTATCGGTTCAGAACTCATTGCACAGAAGAAAGCGGAGATCCTTCGCGAGTCCTCTGAGAAGAACGGGAGTGTCGGCCGGCAAAGTCTGCAGGGAAGGGATCTCCTCACCCTCCTTATCAAGGCGAACATGGCCACGGACATCCCGGACAGCCAGCGATTGTCTGACGAGGATGTGCTAGCTCGTGCGTGCGATTAGCATGATCTTCCAAGTCAAATACTGACCGTGTCGGCTGATTGCAGAGGTCCCGACGTGAGTCAATTGAGTCAGCTTTGTAGCCTGCGCTGTGCTTGACTGCATCGCGCGTCTTTAGTTTTCTGGTCGCAGGTCACGAGACGACGAGCACCGCGACGACATGGTGCCTCTACGCTCTCACACAATCGCCGGACGTACAGCGCAAGCTCCGCGAGGAGCTTCTCACTGTCGACACCGACACCCCCACGATGGACGAATTGAACGCGCTCCCGTACCTCGACATGGTCATCCGCGAGAGTCTTCGGCTGTACGCGCCTGTCCCGGACTCGGTACGCGTGCCGATCAAAGACGACGCCATCCCTCTCGACAAGCCGTTTACCGATCGGCGTGGACAAGTCCACGACCATATCAAGTACGCTCCGCTCGGCTGCTAGTCTTTCATCGTAGGGAGGCTGATGGGTGTTCACAGAGTCGCGAAGGATGATCCTATTGTCATCCCGATCAAGTCGATGAACCGGCTGAAGTCGATCTGGGGCGAGGATTCATACGAGTTCCGGTGCGTCGCGTCCAAAACACTGCAGGTTTCGCCACGCGCTGACCATCGTGCTGGACAGACCGGAGCGTTGGGAAAGCCCACCGGAGGCGACCTCAAGTATCCCCGGCGTGTGGGCACATCTGCTCACGTTCCTCGGCGGCCCGCGCGCGTGCATCGGCTACAGATTCTCCATCGTCGAGTGAGCCTCCTACCCTCCTACGTCCCTGCAAGAATGTCGTCTGCTGACTGTGTGCGTGCTTGCTAGGATGAAGGCCCTCATCTTCACGCTTGTCCGTGCGTTTGAGTTCGAGCTGGCCGTGCCCCGCGCCCAGATCAAGAAGAAGGATGGGATTGTGCAGCGACCGACGTGCCGTGACGACCCCACGGGCAGTCCTCAGATGCCGCTGCTCGTCCGGAGGTATAACCCAAATCGCGCGTAGGACCGGCCGCATCCTGTACAACGTGCCTGATGGGACTATTCACTCGCTTTATGGATGATACCCACGTCTACAGTGTTGTATGGCCAGAGGGACTCGATGAGGAATAACTGCGATAACCCTGGATTCAGCGATGCACATACAACAAGCACGAACCCCCAAAGTCACGTATTGATACATTTGCTGTTTACTTTCTGCTGCGCCCGACAACATACACTCGCATCTTACCACACCGCCGATTGTTCTAGCCTAAGCGCACCTTCACGCTAAGGGGTGACTTCACTTCACGCCTTGACAGCGGCAACCTCGTAGAGGTAAGTGCCAAGAAGCTTGCTCTGCAAGAATACGTTGTTGTCAGCTTGTAAACCGTTGTCGAGCGCTGGCATACGTACACCCTCGATAAAGTTGGAACGGTCAAGCTTCTCGTTGGTTGAGCTGTACATGTCTTTGTCAGACTCGTCGATCCATGACTATATCACAGCAACACTTACTGGGCACCATCGTCACCACGGCCCATGGGCAAGAGGAGCACATTCACGCCCAAGCTCTCCGCGAACGTGAGCGTCACCGGAATCGAACCACCCTCGCGGGTCAGATCAGGAGAGCGCTTGTAGATAGCCTGCAAGATCACAGTCAATAGGGGGGACGCAGCAACGATAGGAAGCTAGCAAACCTCGGTAGCGCGGCGAGCGGCCTCGTAGTTCCAGTGCTTCCAATCCGCCATCCACGGGCGGCCGTCGTGCAGGTTTCTCGATCTTGAGCTTGTTCTTCGACTTGAGCTTCGCAAACTCCTGCTGCACGTACTGCACAACAAGGGGCTCGATCTTCTCGGGCGTTTGTGGGGGCACAATACTATGCACGCATCACAATATTCAGCAACCCTCGCAAGGATAACGTAGGTGTACAATTCGGCCATTGGCACGTACCGGATAGAGAACTTGCCCGAGACGGACGCAGGGATCACGGTCTTTGCTCCGGCGCCGTAGAACGCACCCTCGATACCGTGCAGAGACAATGAGGGCATGCGCATGCGGCCCATGATCACCGACACCTTGTCGTCAGAGAGCGTGATGGGTGCGCCGACCGCATCCTCAACATCCTTGACCGAATAGTCGAGCTTCTCGTAAATCTCCCTGTACGCATTGTCAGCGCTGGCCGGAAGACCAACTATGAAGGGAATAGACGACTGACCGCTCCTCGGCGTCCGCGACGGAGACCATATCGTCGACACCAGGTACGAGGATCGTGCCGTCGGACGCGACGAGCTTGCTCATGAGCTGAACGAGGTCCGTCATCGGCTCGTGCACCATGCGGCCGAAAACACCGGAATGAAGATCGCGTGTGGGGCCAGATACAGTGAGCTTGAAGTAGACGAGCCCACGGAGACCATAGGTGATGCAGGGCGTGCGCGAGTTGAGCCAGTAGTTGTCCGACTTCAGAAGACACTTCAGTCAACGCTATAACTGCTGAGGAGATAGAAACTACGTACGATGCAGACACAGTCGACTCCATCAAACCAGCCGTCCTTGCCCTTCGCGACCTCGGACTTGATCAGGTCGTCGAGACCCTCGCTGCCGTTCTCTTCCATACCCTCGAAGCAGAAACGCATGTTTACGGGAAGGTCGAGCCCGAGAGACTTGTGCGCCTCCAAGACATTCAGCCAGCCAAGGATAGGGCCCTTGTCGTCCGTAGAGCCACGGCCGATGAGGCGGCCGGTCTTCTCATCGACGACGAGCTGGAAGGGCTCGGTATCCCATCCGTCGCTCTTGTTCGCCTGCAGACACACTCCTAAATAACGCCAGAATTCACTGTATTCGCGACACGTACAGGCTGCACATCGTAATGGCCGTAGACGAGGACGGTCTTCTTCTTGGGATCATCACCGATCCGGCCGAGGATGGCGGGCGGCAATGGCAACTCCTGACCGTCCATAACATGCTTGCCGAGATCGACGAGCTTGGTGGTGACACCGAGGCTCTTCAGTTGGCTATCGAGCCAGGCAGCCATTCTGAAGACGTCCGGACGACGAGTGCCATCCCCACTGACACTGTGGGTATGAAGACGGGTTGAGATGCAAGATACGTGTGTTTATTCCCCTTCCGCTGACCTTGGAATAGCGACCGCCTCTCCGAGACGCGCGATGAACTTGTCAGCGTTCTGGTCGACAAACTGGAGGAACTGAGGAGGAGAAGCCATGGTGTTGTACGGAAAGGGAGGAGGAGGAGGCGAAAGAAAGAAAGAACTGGCCAATCTCCTCGCCCGCAATCGCGATCGACCTGTGATCGCCGGGCCGAGCGGCCGAATGCCATCCCGGGCGTGTCCCTGCTTGTCCGAGTCTGCGTCTTGCAGTAATCGGAATAGCTCACAACAATGACTAACGTGGTGGCAAGTATACAGTATAGTACATTGAAGATACACAGATGTGTGAAGCGCAAGCCATCGTGGTATCAGTGAACGAAGCACCTTGCATACCATGCACAATCCCGAGAAGATAGGCAGCACCCGTCTGGCGTACGATTTGAACTCTCAGTGTGCGCGGGAAAAGCAAAGCTATCATGTGATGATGCTAACGACACACATTGTATGGGTGGTGGGACCATCGATTGAAATGACAAAGGGACGTACATTTAAATTCTTGAGATGATTGACTGGCAGCGCCGTCTGCCGGTCGTATCGCTTGAGACTCCTGATTTGAACGAACAATATCGCAATCTTGCCATCGGATACTCAGAAACAGAGAGAGCAGAAGACGTAGCGTGGTCACCGACGGCGGCAGAGTACGCGCTAGCACGCCCGCGGCTGGGTCCAGCTGCTGTTTGACGAAGTTTTGGATTGCGTGTCGCGGGTAGTACATGCCTAGCCCGCGGATACGTATAGGGTGCGGACAACCTGGCATGTTAGTATGCCAGGATATGACGCGCAGTTCAGGAGGTAACACGAGATTCGGGGCCAATTCCTCCTACAGTGAGATTGACAGCAGGCCTGAGTCTCTATGACCGGTGTACGTACCACTTCTCTCATCGTGGTCTCCGTGTCAAGGCGCTGGCGGGCGTAGCGTAGGATGGCCAGCTGAAAGAGCCTGGGGAATCGCGCGCAGATGAGTTGAAGGAGTCGAGCTTCGCGGTCATCCTGCATGTACTCGATGCCTAGAGTACGCAACGACGGCAATTTGCACTCCTGCAAAATGCGCAGCAGCCCGGATGCGCACTGAAGGTTCTGGATCCAATCGGGCATGCTGAACGTGCTGTACTTGGCTAAACTCTTGTGTGGATAACAGAAGAGGCTGAGCTTGCGCAGCGTGAGGCAGGTGAATAACGCATCCTCTACACAAGGGAAAGTGATGGAGAGGCGCCGTAGGTTTGATAGGGAAATCCCTTTGCGAGGCCGGGCTGCCAAAGAGGTTTAGGAATCTGATCATTGGACTCGAACTCCTCAGATGCGTTGATCTCAAGTACGCGGAGGAGCGCCATGTTGTTCGAAGGGAAGAAGAGGTTCTTCCCAAAGCGCTGTTCTCCATGAAACGCAGTTCTTGCAACACGAGCCATTCGAGGGAGGGAAGCGGTTCGATGGGCAAGAGCTCGATGGGCAGATCGAGCGTTCGGAGCGTCAGATGGAACGCTCTCAAGATAACCGCCAGTGCTTGATCCTCGTCACGATATCTAAATTGCGGCTGCATTGCGGGAAAGCAGTACTCAAAAGCGGTTAACACAGGAGACGGCGAGTCCAGTCGGATTTCGGGGTCCCCAGAGAACCGCCAAGGCGCGAGGCGTTGGGATAGTACTGCGAAATTCTGTAGGTGAGGAGTGGAGAGGATGGCTTGTATCGTAGACCAGTGGATGCCGTGGGATGATACAGTGCACTTCTCGACTGGACGCTTGATGCGTAGTTCGACCGTGACCAGCGCAGGCATGTTCCGCAATGCATTGCTTAGGAAATGCGGGTCGCACAGGCTGCACAATTGGGACTTATCGTTCAAGATGTCGACTCTCCGTTTCCGAACCGGTTGATCCGGACAGGCATCGAGGAGATGGGGGGTCCTACAGAAGAGGGTTTATCAGGACCGGGTATGAGGGCGTTGAACGCTGAGCGCGCGCGTACCTCACGAAGGGCCACAATGCGATCGGCAAGAACTTTTGAGTGACACGCTGCCTAGATACGACCACACCTGCGCAAAATATAATAGTAAGTGAGAGTTGTCGTAGTAAACGGCAAGTGGCAGAAAGGGAGCGTAAGCTTTCGAAGTGTGTGCAGCAGGACCTCCTACAGAAGCACGATGAGGACGTCGAGATGCAACTGCGTCAGACTGCTATAGCCCACGCATGCAGTATCACGAAGTTACGATGAGCGAAATGATGCGCATAACTGGGATCTACATACTGTAGAACATGATCTGAACGCATGGCTGGTGGATGATGGACTTCAGGTGAGTGAATAAGGACCGTGCCCGGCCCCGGAGAGCTGAGATGATCTGGGAGGATGAGCGCCTATCTTATCTAATCGGCCGTTTTGTGCAATTGATGTTGTTGCTCCTCCTCGAAGTCAGGAGCCCGTCCACGGTTGAACCTGAACAGCCTCGGACTGCTATCGTCAGTGATTCGTATACTAGGCGGAAGTGAGGATGGTTGGCACGAATCTTCCTCCTGGGACAGCTCCAATCAAACCCGAGTAAGAGACGAACTGTGTGATACCTCCCAGCGTTGAACTGACTACTGGCATGCGGAAGATTTCTCGTATCTGTCCAGCCGCGCGATGTGCCGGACGATGATGCCGCCGAGGGAACGACCAGCCACGTAAATGGCAGACCGGACGCAGCACCAGGTGCGGGCGGTGCGGAAGAGGGCGCGAAGAAGCTCTCCGGCGCGCAGAGGAAGAAACTCGCCAAGGAGGAGCGCAAGAAGCACCGCGGCGCGAACAAGGGAAGGCGGTTCCAAAAGGTGCGCGACGAGGTAGAATTGTGCTTCCGCATCGCGAGTGGCAAGGACTGCGAGTTTGGTGACGAGTACGTGTTCTCTCACATGTGATGTCGCGCCGCGGTACGATTGAGCTTCGCAGGTGTCGGTTTACGCACGATGTTGCGGCGTACCTTGCAGCGAAACCAAGAGACATCCACTTCCCTTCTCCAGAGGACCTCTCCGACAAACCCCCGTTCGTCCGGTTACCGGATGTAGAGATGGCGGAAGATGCGGAAGCCCCACAGACCTCCCTCGATTTTACCACCACTTGCCCGATCTTCCAACACACTGGCGAGTGCCGGCACGGGCTGAAATGTCGGTTCCTTGGCAGCCATGTACAAAAGAAAGAGGACGGGCAGCTAGAGCTCGTGGTGGACGAGGAAAAGAAAGGCTCGGCCTGGCGGCAGCCGAAACAGAGCTCAACTTCCTCGACGCAGATACGCTGAAGAAGATTCGAACGAAGAAGGTACATAAACTCCATTTCAATGCGCGTCCGAATCTCACCCGCTTAGCTCGGCAGTATCCTCATCCGATCGCAGATGCATATCTCAAGGAGATTCAACAAGCATCCAACGAGCAAGGCGGAGGCAACACGGTGGAGGCATCCGAGACGCCAGCCTAGCTCTGCGCCCGAGACACCAGCTGGAACGCAACCTATCGAATCAGTTCCAGCGGCCAGCGACGATGCGGTAGATCGCTCTCAAGATGACACGCCAGATGTACCCTCTGCGTTTCGTTGAGAAGAAGCGTTTGCATTGGGCTGGCAAGACCTGTACGTCGTAACTGTGGCTTCGCCCTAGCATCGCTCTCAATGAACGTTACGCTGCAGACCTCGCTCCACTGACGACTGTTGGCAACTTGGTAGGTCAATCAAGTCGTTTGGGAGTACAGCGTCTAACACCATCGTCTATGCAGCCTTTCCGCCGGTTATGCGTCGACTACGGATGTGACATCACCTGCGGCGAAAGTGCGACACTCCTGACTATCTACATGATGTCCCGACTAATCTTTTCCAGTGGGATTGGCTATGTCATTCCTGCAGGGTTCCAAGGAGGAGTGGTCGCTCGTCCGCAGGCATCCTTCCGAGGGTATCTTCGGCATGCAGATCGCTGGAAGTAAGCCTCAGCTGCTCGTACCCGCCGCCGAGATCATCGGGCGAGAATGCGCGGGCAACCTGGACTTTGTCGACGTCAACTGTGGCTGCCCGATCGACCTTGTGTACAAGACCGGCAGCGGGTCTGCGCGTACGTTCAAGTTCTTTCGACTTGTTTCTTCAGACAGGACGATACTGATGGGTGATGTTCCGGTGCACAGTGTTGGATGCCGCGGGGAGACTTGGAAAGATTCTCGTCGGCATGAACAAGGCGCTCGGCGACATTCCTGTCACCGTCAAGCTCCGGACGGGAGTCAAGGATGGCAAGAACACGGCGCATAAGCTTATGCCTCGTCTGTCTTCAGAATGGGGCGCCTCGGCGATCACCGTACGCCTGGAAACATCCTCGTCGTAGGGGCCTGCGACTTGCTAACTACTTATTTCAGCTCCACGGGAGAACGAGGCAACAGCGCTATACCAAACTCGCGGATTGGGACTACATCAAGCACTGCGTCGAGGCGGTTCGTGCACGCGAAGCAGACGAATCTCGTAAGCTTTGAAAGCTGCTTAGGTGTCTCACCCAGCTCTGACTCATAGAGTATTGGCAGTGCCCCCGGTACCTATCTTCGGCGGAGGTGACTGCTTCTCAGCAGAAGACTACTGGTACAAGATGGAAAACTATGGCGTCGACGGCGTAATGATCGGCCGTGGTGCGCTCATCAAGCCCTGGATTTTCACGGAGATCAAGGAGAGGCGCGAATGGGATATTAGCTCGCGTGAACGGCTCGAGCTCATCCGCAAGGTCTGTCGCAGTGAAGACACTCATGCATTAGTGCACTGACAAGTCTTCTCTAGTACGCTGAATACGGCCTGAAGTGAGTAGGGTTTGCCAGCCGGATGCGCACGAAACTGAGCCATCTTGCGCAGCCATTTCGGTTCGGATACGGCAGGGGTGAATACGACTCGTCGTTACCTCTGCGAAGCGCTGTCCTTCCAGTACCGCTACATCCCCATCGGACTGCTGGAAACGATGCCACCTCGGATCAACGACCGCGCGCCCGCGTTCCGCGGACGTGACGAGCTAGGTAAGCCGTGGTTTTGCGCCCGTATCATACTATGGATGCTCAAGAGCAGCTGCAGAGACTCTTCTGGCAAGTCCAGATAGTCGGGACTGGGTGAAGATATCCGAGATGTTCCTCGGGCCCGCGCCCGAGACCTGGTCCTTCACTCCGAAGCATAAGAGCAATGCGTACGGCAGCGAAGAGGGACAAGGCTGAACATATGTGCAGATATTTCGCCTCCGGTGGCGAGCTCATTCACTTGTATCGAAATGGCGGCCGTGCTTACACCCATCTTGTGTATCAACATGCGGTTGTAGCCTTATGATGGCTGTGTGGCTTGCGTCTGAACGATTACAGGCACTGTATCATTATTGAGTACTGAATACAGCCATCGCCTAACGAAGAATTCGAGTTCATATTTGTCAAAGCTCGGCAACATGGTATCGGACAGCACAAAGACGGTCGTCAACAGTTAGTGAGATAAGTAGACAGCTTATGGCCCCTTGCGTTTTTTCTCATAGACGCCATGGAAGCTAATACATGATACCTGAAGGTCGGCGCCTTTCACGGGGTTCTGTGGTCACTGGTGACTAATCTAATATCCTCACGACCGAGGTCAGCCCGGTCGCTTCGTTGTGTTTGTTCGAAACCACTGTGTCGATATGCCAATCATCCCGATACCTACACCCGACTACGCCTTATGTCCACCGACTCGGATGTCGATGCACCCCGATCTGGCTGTTGGACCTGTGGTATTCACTGGCAGCTTTCCGTGAGGCTCCTTGGGCCGTTTTATAAAGTCGATCCCCGCTTGCTGATCACGAAATTTGCAGTCTTCTTCGACTGCACCATGACATTCTACTCTTGATCCTCGAGGATCTCCGCCGTCAAGACTTCTATGGCTTGATTCATCTATCCACCACTTGTCGCAATTTACGAGAAGCCTCGCTGCCCATCCTATTTCGCACCTGCGTGGTTTCAATAGCGGTACCCCTTACATCCAACTTTTTGCCGAGAACACTATGGCCTTTTGTGAGGTGCGGGAATTTGTTGCGACTCGAGCACATACTGCGCCAAGCGATCATGATCGGAGCCTGATAGTTCCTTGTCTCAATTACAGAACTCTCCATCTCGTCGACAACTGCCTTGATAAGCTGGGCGTGCACCGCGCTTCGTGGCCTCTGCAATGGAGTCCTGACCTCGATTTGTGCGCCTTGTATGACCCGTCGTTCCTTTCCGCCACTTTGTGCGAGATGCCCGCTCTGCTCTCAGTCGTCGTGGAGCAGTTATCCTGGGACAACGGCTCTCACGGTATCTCGTGGTCAACGGTTCAGGCCATACTGTCGACCCCACACCTGCAGAGCTTTGTTCTACGCGGTCATCGGTTTGTTCCTAAGCTGTCGCCCCGGGAAACGATTCATCTGGAAAATCCTGGAATGGCAAGGGGATTAACACACATCCACTATGACCCACCTTGGCACAAGTTCCCGCGTCCCACCTACCTATCTGAGGAGCAAGCTCTAACAGCTCTGTTAACGGCGGGACATACGACCATTCAAACGTTGGAACTTCCTTACGAGCTTGTCCATATCACGTCGAATTGCCCCCAGGCGCTTCCTGCCTTGCGCGAGCTACGCTTCCGTGGCATTCAGATCCCTGGCCGGGCTCACTTCGACTTTCCAGCCAATACGGCTACTGTGCGTATCCTTGATCTGACGTTTTCTGTCGTCGACGGATATGTGCCGGAGCTTCTTTGGCCTCATAACGCCCTTCGCGAGTTCCCATATCGGGATTTGGAACGCCTTACAATCAGCTTTCCTTGCGTGGACGATGAATTGTACGCATGCCTCCCTCCCACCCTCCATGAACTGAGCCTCTTGTGTCACCCACAAAGGAGCTTGGTCAGAGCCTCGGCGATTGAAAGAGGCGGATGGCACACGAATCTTCTGCATCCATCTGGCTTACTACGTATTTTGCGACGCAGTGATCTGCCAGCTCTGCGTCTTTTGGGTATTGAATATCTCATCAAGGTTGATGAAGGCGACAAGGAACTCATCGAATACATTGGAGAGACTCTGCCAAGTCTGACAGAGCTCAGACTTCTGCGCTACCTTCCAGACGAAGATGTCATGAACGGTATTGACCAGTATGCGAGGGCAATAACAGTACGTCATCATACTACAGGTCTTGCCGGTGAATGTCACCCACGTTTGTTTCGTTAATGTCTGTCGATAGGAGCAGTTTGCACACAGCCTTGCGTGTATCCCAGCACTGCGCACTCTCTCCTTGCACTTGGACCTATTGACTTATCCGCTCGGCTCAGAAGGGACTTTGAGGGGCCCTTACTCCCAATCACCTTGGGACCTAGAGGACTTCGTCAAAAGGAACTTGGACCCGATGGCAGATATGTTAGCGCATATGTTGCCACCATCATTGCCCATGTTTCGCCTCCTACTCCCACGATCCGATGAGGTCCACTGGATTGAGTACGACATCTTCCGATCCGAGCAAACCGCTGGAGCTGTACGACGCGGTCATCCACTCGACTATGGGCTGTATGTCGCACATCAGCACTACTGTATGTGTCAATTACCACTGCAATGGACACGACGCGACTAACTCGGACATGTCCTGATCGTAGATAATCGAATGGTCGTCACACCGCCGCCTGAGCACGTCACAATCGTTATTCCCCCACAGCCCCTATCGACCCGCGGACGTGGTGGTCGGATTGTTTCAATGGGCGTTTCCTGCTGCCAACGAGTTCGAGCTGGCCTGATTTACCTCTTTACGCTCGTCAAGTCGATTTTGCAGAGCCTCATCGTGTACATGACCTCTCGGGAGCGTTGAATGCTCCCGTCCGAGTCGCGAGTTCACAGTATGTATGTATGCACCCCACGCTCATCTTCGGTGAGGATGTCTACACAAGTCGTCAAAGCCGTAGCAATAAGTCTCGGAATCTCTGTATGTCAAACTTTTGCGCATCGAGCAACTACGCAGCGCAACAGTAGCGTACTTGGGCCCCAGGTCAACGGACTTGATGCTTGATTCTATCAACGACACCAACTTGAACACCATCCTGGGATAACCGCGCTGGCAATTTGCCTCAGGCCCGATGCACATAACATACGGAATGGGATTGGATCCCGGAAGCAATGGAATCCGATTCTCCCGGAGATTGGCAGCAACATCAGGGTGGCGGTGCAACTGCGATTCGTGAGTAATAAGGAACCCGAAGTTGTCGGAGTACCGCTTACCCTCGACGGCTGCGAGTGTCGCCGCGACGATTCGTCTTACTCCCACTGTCACTGCCGGTTTGCCGCCTGTCAGCTGTTGAAAGGGTACAAGTACCTAGGAGTGGCCGCATACCTCGCCGTCACGAGCTGCTCGCCATCCACCTGCGTCGTAATCTCTCCCAGCCTTCACAAGAATGGTTCCTCTTACCCAAGCGATTCTAGGTCTCTCCCTAGCTGCATGTTCAATTGTTTTGTGGAAGATATGGTCTTTTCTGTGGCGCTCGTATGCAAATGCACTCAAGAATCTTCCCGGGCCACCCAATCCAAGCTGGATATGGGGAAACTTCAAGGCCATCCGTGACGAGGATAACTCTGTGCCCCAGGAACGATGGGTGGCCGAGTATGGCCCTAACATTATGTATCGGGGCATCCTGGGGGTAAGCTCCACACGTTGTGGAGGAAAAGATCGTTTGCTGACAGCCAATTGCAGACCCCACGCCTCTGGACCATGGATACTCGCGCCCTGAACCACATACTGACGCACTCAGGGGAATATCGGAAGCCTGAGGCTAACAGTCAAGATCTCGTCAGAGTCCTCGGAAAAGGTGCAAAACTTGTATGACCCGTGTCTTGTCCAGTTTGCTGATGTTTCGGGGCTGATGGTAGGACTGCTTTTCACTGAAGGTGAACAGCATCGTAAGCAGGTCAGTCTCGACGAATTCTCGCTTAAGTTCTTACTAATTCGACCTCGCTTTCAGAGGCGCATCATGGTATGAACGGTCGTTTGGCGACACGTTATGTTTGTAGCTAACAATCTTACAGAATCCGGCCTTCGGTCCCGCCCAGATACGTGAGCTGACCTCCATCTTCGTGCACAAGTCCGCCGAGGTACATATCCGTCTTCGTATGCGTTCAGCCTTGTTCAACTAGAGTCTATTTCAGCTTCGCAACCTCTGGGACGCGAAAGTCGCTCATAGTGGTGGACAAGCACGCATCGACGTCTTGAAGGATCTCGGCAAAATGACTTTGGACGTCATTGGGTTAGCGGGTAAGCCACTAATCCATTACTATCTGACATGCATACCATGAGCTGACCGGACCCTCACAGGGTTCAACTACAGCTTCGACGCTTTGAACCCGGACGGCAAACCGAACGAACTCAGCGAGGCCTTTCAACAGATCTTCTCTATACCCTCGAAAATCACCACCATGATGATCCTGAAGCACGTCATACCTCTCTTAGGAGCGATTGTACGACTCAGATTGCGCTTTTGCATGATATTGGTACTGACATGGTTTCTTGGGACCAGCCGGATGAACGCTCTAGGCGCATTGACCGCGCACAAGAAGTCATGCGCAGGATTGGCGTGCAACTCATCCAGGAGAAGAAGGAAGCCATCAAGCGCGAGCTCTCTGAAAGCAAGGAGGGTGGTCTGGGGCGTAAGGACGTGCAAGGCCGAGATCTTCTTACTCTCCTCCTGAAGGCGAATATGGCCACGGATATTCCTGACAGCCAGCGGCTCTCGGACGAAGAGGTTCTCAGCCGTAAGTCTGCAATACTATCTCGTCCTTCTCCACCCTACTGATTGGCGCTCGCGCACAGAGGTCCCAACGTACGTTTTGCCGTCAGGCGCACAGACCGGCGCATTCTGACATGCCTCTGCAGCTTCCTCGTCGCTGGCCACGAAACAACAAGCACGGCGACCACATGGTGCTTATACGCGTTGACCCAGGCTCCTGACATTCAGCGCAAACTCCGCGAGGAACTTCTTACACTCGACACGGACACACCCACTATGGACCAATTGAACAGCTTGCCCTACCTCGACGCCGTCGTACGCGAGACCCTGCGCATCCATGCACCGGTGCCGAGCACGATGCGCATCGCGACCAAGGACGATGTCATACCGGTAGAGGAGCCGTTCTTGGACCGCTATGGCAAGCTACAGGATAGTATCAGGTCAGTGCGAGCCTCGACCTTCATCCCGCGATACCTCAGTTCGCTCACGTGTAAACGCACAGAATCTCGAAGGGTACCCCGCTTTTCATCCCAATCCTCTCCTTGAACCGCTACAAGAAGCTTTGGGGCGAGGATGCTGACGAATTCAAGTGAGTCGAAAGCGCTTCATCTCTGATGGGCTACAGCAATTCACACGTTGGGGTTTAGGCCGGAGCGTTGGGAGAATCCACCGGAAGCGGTCTCGAACGTCCCCGGAGTCTGGAGCCACATCCTCACTTTCCTCGGCGGACCCAACGCATGCATTGGATACCGCTTCTCTCTCGTGGAGTATGTCATCTTAAATCCCTTTTCCGTACCATGCCTCTGATGTCATTCTGTGGCTTTGCAGCAGAATGAAGGCGCTGCTCTTCATGCTCGTGCGCGCCTTCGAGTTCGAGCTCGCTGTGCCGCCCGAAGATGTCCAGAAGAAGACAAGCATCGTCCAGCGACCGGTTTTGCGTAGCGCTCCGGACGCAGGGAGTCAGTTGCCGTTGATTGTCAAGAAGTTCGAGCGTGCGTAGTGATGCGTATGTGAGAATGGGACCTCCTGGCCTGTAAGATATCGTGATCGGAAATCGTTATGAATCGGACCGCCTAGGCGCGGGCATAGGACATCGTGCGAGCTCGCTTGAGAGACACGATGTGTGTGAGGCAGGCCTGCTAATCCCACAGCAGGTAGATTTCCATGGTTGGTACCTCGCTATAGCTACACAGATGGAGTATGTATTGCTTTCAAATTCTGGGATGCCAGATTTGAGCTGTAGTCTCCTCGTTTCCGAAGGTCAGGACATAGGCACCTTGTACTGCGGATTACATACCTCGATAAAAATGCTCAATAATTTATGGCTCTGCTGATTTCTACAGTGCGAATCATTGGGGCCTTGTCAACCGCCGCAGTATGAGTATCTGTGATAGCGTTGGAAGCATTCGCAGATCCGAGTCCGGGAGCTATCGCACAGGAGTCGCGATCCCGCCGAGCCGGGTATGTCCTGGCGGCTGTGCCCTGGGGTACAAGTCCCGTAGCGCTCGTCCATCCCCTCCCTCAGTAGAGCGCTTCGGTACGTCTGCCTAGGGGAGACTATGGGGTACAAAGTTACGACCCGGGATCGGCAGCCGGTCTGGCGGATGACCACATCTCCACTCAGTCATACTGCGAGGGTTGCAACTCACGGTGATTACACCCCATCGTGCGCAGAACCTCTGGGGACCAGTATAAAGCTGAGGTCAGTGAGCATGTTGCCCTGTTCTCTCAACTTAGAGATTGACGTTTGTGACCTGAGGTTGAAGCCATGCTCTCTTTTGTTCAAGCCCTTCTCCTGATCGGCGTGGGCTCAGCATGCCTGATCGTGTGGAAGATTTGGGCCCATTTTCTCGCTCGCCCGTACACTACCGCATTGAAGAACCTGCCAGGACCGCCAAGCCCCAGCTGGTTCTATGGAAACATGAAGGTGCTTCGCTCAGATGAGAACGCCGAGTTCCTCGTTCAGGAGCGGTGGTCGGAGGAGTACGGCCCTCATATCATGTACCGAGGATTCTTCAATGTAAGTATCAGTGTCTTTCTCAAGCATCCGAACATTGAACGGTGTTTAACACTGTTCTTTAGCACGATCGTCTATGGACCTTGGATACAAGGGCCCTCAACCATGTCTTAACCCATTCGATTGACTACCAGAAGCCCGAGATGGCACGTCGAGGCCTTGCTAATCTCATCGGAGAAGGTGAGCCACCTCCTTACTTGGGATCAATGCACTGCTGAAAGGTCGCATTCAGGTGTACTCGTCACTGAAGGTGAGACCGGATATCCTCCGTAGCAGCCGTTTGACAAAACATATACGCGGCAGGCGAACACCACAGGACCCAGGTAAATATCGTGTCATCCTTCTTGAGGTCGGATTCCAGTTTAACATCGTTCAATTCATTGTAGCGACGAATCATGGTATGCCTATCCATGTCGACTCTCGAACGCACCAAGAATCTCTGACACCGTCGTGACAGAATCCGGCCTTCGGCCCCGCTCAGATCAGAGAGCTTACGGAGATATTCGTTCAGAAGTCTATCGAAGTAGGTGTCCGGCCTTAACTTCACTCACGCGTTCACTGATTGAGCCCACGGCGACAACGACTAGTTGCGAGACGTCTGGCTGGGCCAGATTGCACAACATGGCGATCCCGTTCGCATTGATGTGCTCGATGGCCTCACGAAGATGACACTCGACGTCATAGGGCTAGCCGGTAATCATCTACACGTGTTTGAGTAGAATGGTTGTTGCTCACTGTCGTTCGTTATGCTAGGCTTCAACTATCGCTTTGATTCGCTGGACCCGAGTGGCAAGCCGAACGAGCTCAACCAGGCCCTGCAAGAGATCTTCACACCACCCGAAAAGATGACCACGCTGATGGTCCTAAGGAACCTCTTCCCGATACTTTCAATCATTGTAAGATCGTCTGCTTCGCACGCACCAAGTCCCGCGCACCGCAGGGCTGACGCCAAATCTACAGCCGGATGCAGATCTGAGACGAGAGAAGCGTGCACGGAACGTCATGCATCGCATAGGTATGCAGCTGATGGCTGAGAAGAAGGCCGCTATCAAGCGGGAAATGTCCGAGGCAAAGGAGAAAGAGGGCGTAGGGAGGAACGACATGCGCGGACGCGATCTCCTCACACTGCTAATCAAGGCGAACATGGCTACCGATGTGCCCGACAATCAGAGGCTCTCCGATGAAGATGTATTGGCCCGTAAGTCGTAGTCTCCTCGGTCTCGAAATGACTGATTCTTATCACCTCACTCAGAGGTTCCGACGTAGGGCACAGTTGCGCAGAGCTTCAGCAATCAAGAGTTACTGATAGCTTGCCTTAGATTCCTTGTCGCAGGACACGAGACCACTAGCGTCGCCACCACCTGGTGTTTGTACGCTCTTACGCAAGCACCGGAAGTCCAGAAGAAGCTCAGGGACGAACTCTTGACACTGGACACGGACATGCCCACGATGGATGAGCTCAACAGTCTCCCGTACTTGGACGCGGTCGTGCGCGAGACGTTGCGAATCCACGCTCCTGTGCCAACAACTCTCCGTGTTGCCATGAAGGACGACGTGATACCCGTTAGCGAGCCCTTTGTCGACCGCTTCGGACAGGTCCAAGACAGCATCAGGTGAGTGTTTCTGCTTGGCTCCGTTTCGAAAGTATCCATGAGTCCAGAGTCTGATTGAACGTGTGCGCCAGAATCACGAAGGGGAGCGCTGTCATCGTCCCCATCCTCTCTCTCAACCGATGCAAGAAACTGTGGGGAGAAGACGCACGTGAATTCAAGTTCGTATCTCGCATTGCTATGGCCACACATAACACCACTCATCATTCTACCTCGTACATCGTATGCGTACAGACCAGAGCGGTGGGAACATCCGCCGGAAGCATTGTCCAGCGTCCCCGGTGTATGGGGCCACATGCTCACCTTCCTCGGCGGACCCGCGCGCCTGCATCGGCTACCGCTTTTCAATCGTTGAGTGCGTGATCAATGACACCGTCATATCTCTGCGTATTATATCGTTGACTGGCACTCGTGCAGAATGAAGGCGTTGGTGTACACGCTGGTGCGCAGTCTGGAGTTCGAGCTAGCGGTGCCCCCGGAGGACGTGCAGAAGAGGACGAGCGTGGTGCAACGGCCGATTCTCAAGAGTGCGCCTGAGCAGGGTAGCCAGCTGCCACTGCTCGTGCGGCGGTACAAGAGGGAGTAAATGCCGATGCGGCGGGGAAGATATGTGACGAGGTGTACGATGGTTTGCACGATGTTTGATGGACTGGACGGTTCGATGGGATGTCACCATATTAAGTATCACGCCTTTGTAAGGAATGACTCACAACTGGGGGGTGCCTCAATGTCCCTAGGCCGTTAACTTGAACTTGACATTGCGCATACGCACATCGGTCAATGGGGACAAGGATAAGAGCTAGGACGATGGCTATCAGGTCGACCGTATTTGTGTGATGCGTGCATTGATATCCTCTGAATACTCGTCGGAGCATCATCGACTGGTCCCCATCGTCCAACGTGTCGCGACTTTGGCTTAAATCCATGAGTCCCGCGACAGCACTGGGTTTGCTGCCTGACGGGTTCGGGCTGCTCTCTGGTGAATCCGCAGCGTTCGAGCTCAATCGCGCCACATTTAAACGGAAGTCTCTGTCAGGACATGATGGGGAGAGATTGCGTCAGTAGCACATACATCCTCTCAAATCATTGGGCACTGGTGCTTGCTTGCGAGGGTGCTGGGAAGACATGGTATTGCGAACGGATGTAGGGTAGTACTGACAGCCTGTGCGACAAAATGGAAATGCCCGGAGCGGCATGTAGTATGTGAGCGTGTCAAACGCACGCAACCTTCCAGTGAAACGGAATACGAGCCGTGTGATGTGTCTATCAAACGGGCGTGGTGAGGTTCTACAAGAGTGTTAACTTCAGTCTCAGTGTTATCGATCCGCTGCGCAATAGACACTTACCACTTTCAGGCTGTAGACATCATAATACCACGCCAACTTGATGCCCGGATCGCAGTCCGATATGGTCTTGTGGACGTTGTCGATGACCTCGTCGGGGCTGAGACCGAGCGGCTCCATGTATTCTAACCGATCATACATGTTGTAATTGTCCCATAGGACGAAAATCCCGAAGGCCCCTGTGGAAGGGCTGGATAGAGGGAGAGTTGGAAAGGGTCGACAAGTAGGAAATGTTCGTTTCAGGTCGCCTCGGCCGAGGGTGTAAGGGCAAGAACGGAGAGCGCGAGGGGAGAAGTACGAGAACGGAAGAGACGGCTAGCGGGTTCGAGTCGGCCTCGAGAATCGGAGGGGAGTCAGCGAAAGACGGGCTGGAATAACGGGGTGCAAAAGACTTGTCCATTCGAAGGCGGGACCTCGCCTACTTAACGTCCACCGTGTCCGCCCTTCCGGCCGTGCTCTTGGCCGAGGCTTCTGCGGCGTTTTCGCGTATGTTACATGATCGGTCTGTTCGTATGTTCGTCCGAGAATAAAGTCCGTTTCGAGACAAATGCCCAGTCTTCCGTCAACTGGTACTCGGGCCCGCCACCGGAGGAATTGCTCGGCGCGACAGACTCGACACGACGTTAGCTTACCCGTCGGTCCCCCAACGACGGGAGCTACGCATGGAGTCTCTGTCCGCTGCCTACCGTCTCCGTGCGTTCGTCCCGAGGCAGCTTTCGTCCGACTCAGCTGGTAGGTATCTGATTTTTAAAGAGGTTTTCGGTGATGAGCGAGCGAAAAGGGAGAAAGGGAGGAGGAGAGAGTAAGCGAGAGCGCATGATAGAGAGAGAGAGAAATACAGGGACTGCCGGTCTAGCGGATGCGTTCGACGTGTTGGAGATGACGGTAGAGGAACGAGATGCGAGCGTGTGTCTATGCCGTGACAGGCGCTGTCCTGGACGCCGATCCCACCACTATTCGCTTCTTCGAGTCTTCGCGTCCTTGCGTCATCGTGTCTTCGCGCCTTCGCATGACCGCGTTTTCGATCGCGTTGCGTTGCGTCGTTTTGAGACGTCGACGTTCGCCTACATCATTAGTGCACGACCACAAGCGGGGATGGCCACTGATCTCGACCTCGAGATCCGTTCGTCAAGAAAAGAAGGTTCAGAGAAAAATGATACGTTAGAGAGCAACAGATGCGGGACCGGAAGCAGGAAGGACCACGAAAGACTGGAACAAAGCATGAGTGGGATACCTGTCGTCAAAGCTTCGCAAGTATGTCACGGATGTTTGTTTTCATTGGTATGTCGATCGGTTGGCGGAGTATGTAGTGGCCATTGGTGTCGTAGACATCGAGATCTTGCCAAGCCCCGAGGGCCATTGTGCCTTCACCGTCGACGAGTTCTTCAATTGTCGGTCCTTCGTGGTCTCGAGACGGCGCATAGTAGGCTTGGTCTTGATAGTGGATCAAGTTCGTCGTGTACTCGAAATCGGGGTAGTTGACGACCGACGGCATGATGAGGTCTTGGTAAGTCGCGACAGTCGAAGTTCTGAGGGTCTGGAGCTCATCGCGGAAGTAGAAGATCCGGAGGCGGCTTCCTGCTACCCGTGAACGAAATAAAGCGCCGTCAAGTTCTCTGAGCAGATACGAATTGTTCTCGCACCGGGAGTGTACAATGTACGGTCCAGCCCATCGCAGAGCGCCCTTGTTCCCGTGTTGCTTGTCGAGCCAGGTCTCGTGCAGAAGGACCCATGTTCCAGGCTCATACGCCTCCTGTCGAATTCGGTGCGCGTTCTTCTTCATGTAGTCGTCGACGGCTCGCTTCCGCGCTTTGTACAGGTTTTCCACGGCTATACCTATGTCCTCTTCGCGTCGTGCAAGCTGCTTGATACGGGTTGCCAGAAGATCTTCCGTTGAGGCTACCTTATCCCAGTCGAGAACGTGCCACGTCCGGTCCGCTAGGTCAAAAGGGAACAAGCAGTGCATCCCGTACGTCAGGAAATACGGGGTATAATTCGTTGCTCGGGAGGTCGTTGTACGAACGGCCATCAGGCCCGCGTGCAAGTATTTTCGCCAATCCTGAGGACGTTCACCGCACGACTTGAGAATAGCGTTCACCAGGGTCTGGCCGTCGCGCTCCGCTATACCATTCCCTTCAGGATGATACGGCGAGCTCAGTATGACCGCAATGTTGTAGCGGGCAAGGATCTCCTCTACGGCCCCTTTAAACTCTGCGCCCCCGTCGCAGACTAGGATAGGAATGCAGCCAAAACGACAAATGACGTCTTCATAGAGGAAGCGCGCCCACACACGGGACGTGTTGCGCTTGACGGCCTTTGCTTCAGGCCACTTGCTCGTCGAGCATGAGACATGAAGCAAGAATCCGCCAGGCATGTGCACGGTATCAGCAACAAAACGGCGAAAGACGCACGGAGACACCGTAGGCGATAACGGCGTGAGGGTGCGTTGTTTCGAGTGAAATTGGCACGCGTTGCACGAGCGGACGAACCATGCGACCTCGGAGTACATGTCGGGCCAATAGTACCGGTCACTGAGGGTCTTGTACGTTGCGTCTCTGCCGCGGTGGCCTGCGGTATTGTGCGCTTCGGCGACCAACTGGGTGCGCCTGGAATGGTCAGTGATCACGAGCAAGGGTTGCTTACCTTTCCGCTGGTACCAGAGTCTGTTGTTGAACAGAAAGAAGTTCCGCGCTCTTACCCGTAGACGCTTGCAGGCTTGAGGGTCCGTCAGATAGCGAGACGGCATCGCGCCCTTGCGTAGGTATTCATAGAGATCCGTCCATCCTTCAGCGTCTAAACGTCCTTTGACTCGGCTGTCCCACATGTCCCCGAAGTTAGGAGGGGATACTTCATCTCCAAAGGGTTGCGGGCGGAAGGCGGGTTCTTCGCGGAGGGGAGTACAGTCGAATGGGTCAGAGAACGTCGGTCTTGTCGCGTGATCGTCCGGTGGGGGCAGGGACTGTGTCGCTCGGGTCCAGTATTCGAACTCGACGAGTTCCCCAGCAAATAGAAAGCAGCTAGTCGTCGCCAGAGGTCGGAGCGAAGCGCGGCCCGCGAAGAACGAAGGGACATTTAAGTCTGAGCTGAGCACGGTAGGTGGAGCCGGGTAGCGATAGAAGTACTCCGGGTCGATTAGCGGGAAGGACCCAAGGTGAGAGACGGAGTGAAGCAAGACATCCAGGCAGGTTGAACCATCCGCCAAGTCTCGCATCATAGCAGATCCGCTAGCCTGGATGTCGTCTAATCGGTATGCTGCCAGTACCGGGAGGGAGGAGCTAGAGTCAGCGGAGTGGGCCAGCTGGTGCTCGTACCGAATATTATACCCGAGGACTTCGTTCAAATGCGCTTCGCCGTCGCTTTCGTCGCTATCGTCGTCTGACGGGGGACGACGTGAGAGCGCGTCTTGCGCCTTGCCTTTTTCCGCCGGGATGTGCTGCAATGTGAAATCGAACAGTTGAAGATATGCCACCCACCTAGTCATCGGCGCGTTAGGTAGATCCGGTTCCTTGATCATTTTTTCGAGAAATTTTGCATCTACTTCGAGAAGAAAATGAGTCCCCCACGCTCTTGACCGCAGTTCCTTGAAGGCTCGAAACACCCCGTAGAGCTCCAACTTTGGCTGCGAATAGCGTGATTCTGTCGCGGAAAAGGTACATGAGCCAAACAACGCGGGGTGACGGACTGACCCGTGGATCTGATAGAGCACCCATCCCGCTCCATAAATTGATGAATCCACACTGATAATGACTAGTCCTTCACGGTCATAAGGCGGAGCTAATGGAGGTAATATACTTCTCGCAGTGTCGTAGTCGATCCGTTTCAAGACAGGAGCTGAGCTGACGCGTTCCTTGAGGACATCCACCGCGTGCTTCGCATCGTCTGAGAGGGCAAAGGGTTCGTCAGAGCGTCGGCACAACACAGTCAGCGGACGAGCGATCAGCGAGAAGCCCTTGATCCAACGCCGCCCCACACCGGCGATACCCAGGAAACTCCGTACTTCTGTCAGGTTCGCCGGATATGGCCATTTCACTACCTTGTTAGCGATGCCATGGCTCAGGTGCCAGCCGTCTATTGAGACGACTGAACCGACGATCTCCACTTGCGGGGATGCCAGCACGAGTTTGGTCCCCGACGCTGTCAGCCCCGCCAGCTCGAAACGCCGAAAGACCCGATCCAACGTGGTCGCATACTCATAGACAAACCGACGAATGTCCGAGCCAGTAGCTATCGGTTCTTCATCGTATCGCGACGGAGGTCCCATGATTCCGCAATCGTCTACAAAAGCCTCGGCGTCCGGCTCGTCGCGTAAAGTGTGCTTTGTACACCTGCTGAAATCAGAGACAGCGTTAGTCGCGCCTTGCGGAAGGCAAGTGTTGCGGAGCGATTCGTTCATGCATTGGAAGGTAGTTAGGTCCCGAGAGCGTGGGTCCAACGTTCGAGCGTCGTAACCTGAAAACAGATCAGCAACACCATAGATCGCCCGACCTACAAATTGTTCCGCGAAGTCGTCCGGACGGGGCGGTAGGGCTGAATCGCGGACAGTGACTGCATTGAGGTCTTGCAAGTCGTGAACCAGGCGAAGAGACTTGTTTTTCTTGAGGACTGTAAAGACACGGGAGCGGTACGAAGCACACGACTCCTCATATTTGCCAGCCAACGATTGCTCAGTGAGAAGTTTGCGGACATCACCTTCGATAGCCTTCGGTATGGGAATGGGCGAACGTACCCATGGTACGTGTTCTATGACGGGGATAACATAATCTGGAAAATATTCTCGACTGAAAATACCTCGTTCGTTATCCGTGAACGCAATCGCAGCTTGTCGCTCAGAGACCACGTAGGCTAGCAACGCTATCTCAGGCGGACGCAAAAAGTCGTCAGGAATTGAGGTGAGGATTAGGTCGAGACGTGCACGGGTCAGTCGATCTGTTGGTACAAAGTCGTCCAGTCGCGGGGGGTGAATGGGGAGTGCCGGTGGAGGTGGCAATTCGAGCCGTTTGAAGATCTGTGCAGAAGTATCAGGCATATTTGTGGGAACTGGACGCACCTTTCGCGCCACTGGTTTGTATTTGCGCGCAGCAGAAACAGAGCGCTCCTGCGTCGGTTCGGCCAACGCCCTGGTGACCCATCGAGTATCAAGGGGAAATGATGGTGACGAAATGGAATACTCAACTGCACGGAGAAGTGGATCATAAGTCGGAGGCGGGCCCAATAGAAATGCTGCTATGAAAGTATCAAAGTCCTCAAGCAATGAAGCGTCGCCTAAAAGGCAGCGGATCGTCCGTCCGATCACTGGGATGGGAGTAGCCGCGACGCTTCGAGCGCACTGCTCCCCGAAGGAAAATCCGAGTCAGTAACCACATGAGAAGTCAACACTAACCGAGCCGAGTTTCGAGGATTTTCAGCCGCACAGATCTTGACACACGCGTACGCGCCGTTCTTATCCCCTGTCGGATACGCTTGAAGCATTACCGGACCCCCGCGGCTGTACTGTATGTTCGCTGAATACCACTCAAGCCATGGCTGCCCGAGAATACCGTCGTAGTGAGCCTTCTTTGACCTGCTGACGAAGAAGTGATGATCAAAGTTTCGTCCACCGAGCTGCAACGGTGCCTCCCGACAGCACCCAACCAGCGGTACATCTTCTCCTCCGAGACCCTTCAAGGACCACCGCGCCCCGTCCTTGTCAATGGACAAACGGGTCTTCTCCCAGAGGGTTGCCGAAACAAGGTTAAGCTCCGAGCCAGAGTCGATCAAGAATGTCGCGCGCTGGTCCCCGAAAACCACTTCTACCAGTCCGGAAGCCATTGCATACAATCTCGAACTGCCCAGGACGACAGCGTCCGCATACCGTATCACAAGCTCTTCCAAATCTTCATTCGGGGAAAAGGTTACCGAGGCCGCTCCCGGTGCATCAGGTGGAAGGATCGCTGTACAGTCAGTCAGTCTACAAGGGTTTGACGACTCACCTACTCTCGTCTTGCAGTCGAACTCCCGGCGCGTCCGAACCAAGTTCTGGAGACGCTTCTGCAACTGTGGAGACATCGCCAACACCTCTCGGAGCGTCAATGTAACCTTGCTATCCAGGAGATGATCCTGCAATACGTCCATGCTAACGCTGTCCTGTAGGTCAGACGTAAATCGAATATGAGTGGACTTCACACCGGTTTTCAGTCGCGAGGACGGAGCCTGTTCTCGCGCATCTTCGTCCTCGACTTCTTCAACGCGCGCATGTTGTCGTTCCTTCCGTGCCCCTCGCCAGCCTTCTTCCGTGTTTGAGATATGCGGCGTCGGCGGTGTAATCGTAATCTTCGGCGGATTCTGCGTTTGTTGCGTGGAGGTTGACTTCGTCGTCACCGGCTCGTCTTGGACCTCTTCTATTGACGCCTTCACTTGATTTTGCTTACCTTTCGAACGCGTTACCGCTGGGAAAGAGAACTTGTGAGCATCAGGTGCGGCATATGAGGTTTGCTTATCGTATTGGACGACCGGTCTGTTGTCGTAAAACAGTCCTAACGACATGCAAGTTGCTGATGCAGAGTGAGGTGGTGGGTCGCGGGATGTCGTAGGCCAGCCGCCACGTTGTTGCTGTTCGTTCCGTAGGTAAGCTGCGAGGCCTATCGGTAGTGTCTGCATCCTCGGCAGCTGTAACCCGTCACAACGGACAAGTCGCCCCTCCGTGGGACTGAACATCAGTATTTTCTCGCGAATCAACGCTTCCGTCTCAGGGCAGTTCCTTACGCCGATACCGTGGTCCAAGTTCACTCCTTCTGTCTTTCCGCATACGAAACACCGTCGGCGGTCAGCCCCGGATGAAGACGCACCGGCCATAGCGGAGTACTGCGGTTGTACGGACGACTGAGGGAGCATCGGCATCGGCTGAGCTGCCATCGGAGTCGCTGCAGTCCGATCCTGGGAGATGATACGGTTCAATAGATCATCTACCTTGTCCAGCCGCTTGCTGATGCCGTCCATCTTCGTCACCTTCTTCTTTTTCCTCTGTTTCCTCTTACCTTTACGATCGTCGGATAGATCGTCATCCGTGCTCGAATCAGAATCTGAAAAGCCTGAAGACGAGTCAGTTCCAGAGTCTGAAGCATCTGAGTCCGTTGAATCGTCGTCGTCATCTCCTCTGTTGATATCATCTCCACTGTAGTAGTCTCGAGCCGCGCGCAACGTCTCTTCAATTGTAGGCGGCTCTCGCTGACTCATAACTCTCCCGGAAAGCTTCAACGTCTCGCGTAACACAGACTTGATGTCGCTGCGAACTTTGTCAGGTAAACCTCTGAAGAACAAAAGGCGCACATCATTTTCAGCGATCTGATTTTGAGCGACAAGCGAGCCAAGTCGCTTGACGAACTCGTTCCGGTAATCATCGAGGGATTTCCGGCTGTGTACCATGCTCTTCTTCTCTTGTTTCTTCGCAAACTTACGTAGCTTCTTAACTGATGCTTTGTACCTCCGAGTTTGGGACCCATAAATGTAGATCAGTCGCGTCTTCACCGCGAGCCAATCCGATCCTGTAAGAACTTCTTCTTGCGCGAGCACATCTCGAACATTATGCGAACAGTACCGGAGTACGTACCGAGGTATTTTCGAATGGTCTATACCACACGCTCTCGCGAGATGTTCGAGCGACAGCAGAAATTCTTGAACATCTTTGCCTTTGAATCTCGGCGCTTTGCGGTCCTTGGGGTCGGGCATGGCGGCTACGATCTGGACGCGCGACGAGCCATAATCAAAATCTATATCGTGTTCGAGCTTGTACTCGGGGGCTGAAGTCTCTTGACCCGCCATCGTTTGGTGTTCTATCTGTTCAGACAACTCAGTCGAATGTTTCGGTGTTCCCGGACGAGTCATATACGAGACAAACGAAGGGGATTGCACTCGGACTAAAGAGACTTCAGGGACTCGTCTGTCGATCTCTGTGGCCCAGATACTAGCCGACGAAGTGAGTACCGGAGGTAACTCAGAACGGATTGAGGAGTGAAACGTCTCTACTGGAAGGGTGATTACTACGTTGTCCGTCGCTGTATGCGGCGGATCTGTCGCTATATGCGTGTCGTCGATCGTAGGCGAAGACGGTAGACTCGATATTGAAGGTAAAGAGATGGAAGTGAGGGTCGATAGAGTGGAATACTCAGCTGTTTGGTCGTCTCGGGAGGTTTCGTCCGCGACCTGTTGCTCTTGATCACTCACTGCTGCCGCTTCTCGTGTCAACAGAGTTTCTTGGGGGACCTCGTCTTGTGGTTCTATTGGTGGAAGTTCCGGAGTTGATGGTTCAGTGACAGTCGCTGTCGTTCGAAGTGTTGTTCGCGACCGTACTGGGGCTTTCGTCGGTGGTGGGTGATCGCGGGGAGATCTTCGGACCGTAGGTACAGTGCCGAAGCGGAGTCTAGGATTCACAGAACGAACGTTAGTCGATAAACGCTCCGACGAAACAGACCTTTTTATTGTCGTTCCGCGCGGGGGCATTCACGGATGACGAATTTCTTTGATCGATGCCCTGGGCCTTCTGAGGTCGGTAGACCTGCACTTCTGGGAAGTGTTCCCCTGCGGTGGTCACCAGTTGTGGAAGGGCTGGATAGAGGGAGAGTTGGAAAGGGTCGACAAGTAGGAAATGTTCGTTTCAGGTCGCCTCGGCCGAGGGTGTAAGGGCAAGAACGGAGAGCGCGAGGGGAGAAGTACGAGAACGGAAGAGACGGCTAGCGGGTTCGAGTCGGCCTCGAGAATCGGAGGGGAGTCAGCGAAAGACGGGCTGGAATAACGGGGTGCAAAAGACTTGTCCATTCGAAGGCGGGACCTCGCCTACTTAACGTCCACCGTGTCCGCCCTTCCGGCCGTGCTCTTGGCCGAGGCTTCTGCGGCGTTTTCGCGTATGTTACATGATCGGTCTGTTCGTATGTTCGTCCGAGAATAAAGTCCGTTTCGAGACAAATGCCCAGTCTTCCGTCAACTGGTACTCGGGCCCGCCACCGGAGGAATTGCTCGGCGCGACAGACTCGACACGACGTTAGCTTACCCGTCGGTCCCCCAACGACGGGAGCTACGCATGGAGTCTCTGTCCGCTGCCTACCGTCTCCGTGCGTTCGTCCCGAGGCAGCTTTCGTCCGACTCAGCTGGTAGGTATCTGATTTTTAAAGAGGTTTTCGGTGATGAGCGAGCGAAAAGGGAGAAAGGGAGGAGGAGAGAGTAAGCGAGAGCGCATGATAGAGAGAGAGAGAAATACAGGGACTGCCGGTCTAGCGGATGCGTTCGACGTGTTGGAGATGACGGTAGAGGAACGAGATGCGAGCGTGTGTCTATGCCGTGACAGGCGCTGTCCTGGACGCCGATCCCACCACTATTCGCTTCTTCGAGTCTTCGCGTCCTTGCGTCATCGTGTCTTCGCGCCTTCGCATGACCGCGTTTTCGATCGCGTTGCGTTGCGTCGTTTTGAGACGTCGACGTTCGCCTACATCATTAGTGCACGACCACACCCCCCGACAGAAGGGCGTGCCGTGCTGTAAGTGTACGCCACCCGCTTTGATGAGACGAATTTCAACAGCATGATGCACGAGATGGTTGACATATTTTGTCAAGTCCACATCTGCGGCCTCATCCTCCGTCAACTTGCCGAAGATGACGGATTCCTTCTTGTGTCGCTTTTGGAGGTAGTCTGGAAGACTAACGCGGCACTCGTATTGTTTAGCAAACGCCTTAATGAAGCGTAAAGGATACGGCCAGCCATAGAAGCGCCTGATGGGATGGGGGTTATGTTCCGAAGCGATGAACGATGGACAAATTGAGCTTCTCGACGGGAGGCCATTTGGCATACAACTTTTCCAACTTCTGGCGGGTCGAATGTGAAACAGACTACATAAGCATGCAATGAGCGGACGGCCGTGCAGAGACTGCTCACTTCGGCTTGTGCCTTCTTTGCACGATCAGTACTAGTGTGTTCCCACTCCCCATTTGGCCCCAGGATGATTGCGCCGTTCTCGTCTTGTATGAGCTCGAAGAGAAAAGGGGGATCTAACTCGCTGAACATAGCAAAAGTGAGTTTATAGAGAGCGTAAGTGAGGGCGGACAACTTGGTAGTTCAAGTTGATGACTGAGGCAAACTCACACGTCGACTGAAGTACCGCATGTCTCGTCTCGACTCTCGGCAGAGGCCAATTGTTGTGGTGAAGGCGCGATATGCGGTGCACGCCTCGTTAAGCATCGCTAGGGTTGTCAAAGTGGTAGATGATCCAACACCTTGTACGACTTTGCGATTGTCCGCCACTCACACTCTGCTCGCCAGCTTCTCTACTCTCATCCGGGTTCGAGACTTAAGCAAGCCGCGCGGGTTCGAACCCTTAGTCGACCCGTTCGATGCGAACGAGCCAGCACGAGCATCAGACGTGTTGTTGGACCGGACTTACTATGATGTACAGCCGACTGCTGGGCCGAATTTCCTGTATATTCATGTGATGCTCTGTGGAAGCTCCCAGAGCACATCTGGTCGTCGCGTTGATTTCCGACATTGTATATTCATTTGTTCTTGCCACGACCCTGCGGCTCTACAACACCTTACCTGCTGATGCGACCTGCCAAGCCGGCGCTATTCACTCCTTTCCAACTTCCGCCGCGACAAGCCACCCGCCATAGTACGTGCACTCTTGCGGGTTCACCGGCCCACCGGGCTTGCAGAAATCGAACGTCGGACAGCGCACGCACGGCGACTGCGACAGCCCACCCGCCGCGCGCTCCTGCCGCACCGCGCGGTATACATACGCGCCGCCGCCACTGTAGTCGTCTTGCAACGCCGTGAAGTCATGCGCGGCGGGCGACGACGAGCGCGAACGTTTGGACTTGGACTTGGATTTGGACTTGGAGGAGCTCGACTTTGACTTTGACCGGGAGCGGGAGCGGCGGTCGCGATCCGAGTCTGAGTCTGAGCTGGAGCCTGATCTGGACTCGGACTCGCTGTCGGATTCAGAGGCAGAAGAGTCGGAGTCGTGCCTACGCCGCTTGTAGCTGCGGCCCTTGTTCTTGCTCTTGCTTCGGCCCTTGCTCTTGCTCTTCCGCTTCTCCTCCTCGTCGCTCATGGCAACGTCCTCATCCTCGTCTGCGCTGTTGTCCCTCGAGCGCTTTTTGCTCTTCTTCTTCCGCTTGTGCTCCTTCTCATCATCGCTCTCGCTCTCGCTGCTCGCGTCCCGGGTCTTGCGCTTCTTCTTACGCTTCTTGCGTTCGCTCTCGCTGTCAGATTCTGACTCGCTTTCCGACTGGGAGTCGGATTCAGAGGTCGAGCGGCTGCGCTTGCTCCGTTTTCGTTTCCGTTTCGGCGACTCATCGTCCTCACGCGATTTGCGCTTCCGCCGCCGTTTCGAACGCTCATGGTCCTCCTCGTCGCTCGCACCCGCATTAGGGTCCTCCGACGTATCCCACATGGTCGCTCCGAACGCAGGCACCTGAGTAATCGAAACTATGCGTCAGCCCCGATGACAATACGTCAACGATCACGCGACGCACCCGCTCCACCTCGCCGTCGAGGACAAGGACGTTCAGGAGCATTTCAACGTGCTCGACATTCAGTTCCGTCTCGGTGATACGGCTTTTGCTAAGGAAGCTCAGGATTTGCTGGGCGGTTGGATATGAGGGCGCAGCGGAGATGGGATACAGCAGGTTTGAGGACGAGGAAGCCTCTCCGCCTTTCTGCTTGGGGGCGCTCTGCAATCGGCTGATTCAGTATGATTTCTCCGGTACTAAGATATGCAACAGGGACTTACGCGGTCACGAATGAAGCGCAGGCACGCACTGCACAACAACTTGATAAACTCTGTGTCGAGCTCGTTGTCTGTGTACCACGGACCGCCAGTCATCTCTACGGACGGTTCCAGATGGGCCAGCATGTAGATCTTCCTCGTTGGGAACTGCCGCAACGACATTGCCGGAAAGTCAGCACGGACTCGAGGGGCAACTCGATATTATCGGCTGACTTTGACTGACTTGACAGCCTTGATGAGCTGCTTTTGCGTTAGCGACTTGAGGCAGCGGTCAATCACTGTCTGATGCAGTTCCGTTTTTGCTTTGAGGTGCTTTGTCCATATGCCTACATGTGCATTCAGTGATGAGGTCAAAATGAGAACGCAGGCCGCTCCGCCCAGGTAGGGCGTGAAGTTGTACACACCTTCGTTGCCAGCCGTTTGGATGTAGCTCAGAATCATAGCCTCCTCCCCACTCATATCCTTCTTACTGCCCGATCATGAGACACAGGAAGGAAAATAAGATGCTGTCATGTACGTACACATCAAGCTCCTTCTTCATGACCGCACGGAAGGACACCGCGCCCTTGGTGTCCTTCATGGCTTTGAGCAAGCCCTAGAGCACGCACATCAGCCTCACTTCGAGATGACACTCTACGTCCGACTACTTACCGTGCCCAAGAGAAAGTTGAGCGCGCCCGTACGCGCGGCGGGGTCTGGGATGAGAGCCTCGCATTCCTTCTGTGTCAAGGTCTGCGATGGAAGTCTCAGATGTTAGGGTAGCACGTTCGTTTGTACCGCTCTCGAAGACGTGCCTTCTTTGGATCAGCGAGCGCGGCTTGGTGAAGCCGCTGCTCGAGCGGGTTCAGTTTCCTGCCGCTCATGATAGCAACGTATCCTCCTCGGCTTGTTGTTTCACGCGTTGAACATATACAATGACATGCAGCAGCAGCGGAGCAAAGCCTTTCACGAATCACAAATAGCTGCAGAGATAGATGATGATGGCAAGAAGGACAGAGTCGACGAGTAGGGCACTTTTCGTGGAACTTGCGTGCAGCGTGCGGAACGGTCACGTGGCTGTAAGCTCGTCACGGCAACTTTCCTCGTGACTGCATCGACCGCAGTCCATGGAGGGCCGCCTATTAGCAAGTACTTCTAGTACAGTCACCACTGAATCTGAGAGTGTGGTCCTGCTACTACCTTTCTGATGACCAGACTCCTCAGTCGTGCAGGTGCGCCATAACTTTGACCGCCTTGAATCGCCTTCCGTGGCGAAGGGCTATAATGACGGCCAGAACGATGCTCACGGCATGTAAGTGGCCATATGATGGTTTCTACTTCGTGTCAATTACATATCGGCCCTTGCTCTCTAAAATCTCCTACTATATGTTAGATCATCCACCACTTTAACAACCTTGGCGACGCTTAGCAGCGCGTGCACCGCATAACTACGACGCCTTCACCACAACACTGATACTTAAATTGGCCTCTGCCGAGAGAGGCCGAGAGTCGAGACGAGACATGCAGTATTTCAGTCGACGTGTGCCACGAAGTCTGCCTCAGTTATCGACTTGAACCACCCGCCCGCCCTCACTAACGCTCTCTATACCCTCAGTTTTGCGATGTCCAGCGAGTCAGATCCCCCTTTCCTCTTCGAGCTACTACAAGACGAGAACGGCATAACCACCCTGGGGCCAAGCGGGCACGCGGAGTACTCTGATCGTGCCAAAAAGGCGCAAGCCGAAGTGAGTACTTGGTTTCCGCACCGCCTTTAGCACATCGCATGTTCAGTTTGTTCCATGTTCCACCCACCAGAAGCGGCAACAGCTGTATGCAAAGTATCCCCCCGTCCAGAAGCTCTACACGTCGGCGATCGCTTCGGAACACAACCCGCGGCCCGTAAGGCGCCTCTATGGCTGGGCGTATCCTCTCCGCTTCATTGAGGCGTTTGCTAAACAATACGAGTGCCGCGTTAGTCTTCCAGACTACCTCAAAAAGCGACACAAGAAGGAATCCGTCATCTTCGGCAAGTTGACGGAGGATGAGGCCGCAGACGTGGACTTGATGAAGCATGTCGATTATTTCGTACACGATGCGGTCGAAGACCGTCTTCAAAAAGCGGGTGGCGTACGTCTCCTCCATGGCACCCCCTTTTATCCGGAAGCCTTCGGAATTTTCTATATATATGACAATTACAACATCGATAATCAGGCGGAGTACATCATGGAGGTGCTCGGTCTCGATCCCAAGGAGGTTGTCGCAAACATACAGAAGATCATATCAGACTACGATCCGGACATCAAGGCGTTGTGGCATTATGATGCCAGCAGCTTGAAGGCGGTAAGTGTCCGTTGCGCAGTGCTTCGATGATACTATGGCTGCGGTCGAAGTTCACACTCTCTTAGGACCTCACCACGCCGCTTTGATAGATACAGCTCATATCTCGCTCTACTTCCTTTGCGATACTGGACAGTTGCCAAGGCGCCTTTGACACCGTGCTCATGCCGCTTCCGGCATCTCCATATTGTCGCTCAGGCTATTGGTATCATACAACGTCCGTCTGCAACATCGTGTTTGTCCAGCTTCGTCGCAAACGAGCACCAGTGCCTGGTGATTTGCAAGGATGTATGTGACAATGACGAAATCTGTCCCCATGTCTCAGCCCCCATTCAGATGCGGCGCGATCAAGCTATGACACTGCCAATTCATCAGAGAGCAGCCCAAACCGGTGGGTTAACGAACCAAGTTCTGTCGCGGGACTCAGGCTTTACAGTGTTCCTCGTCCCAGGGATTTGAAGGTTCACGTGTTTGAAGGTTCACGTGTTGCACCGTGCAGTGCCCGCAGCCAACAGCGAAGCTTGCGAATCACCTTGCAGTAACTTGCGTTTGCCCAGATAGTCCCAGGCATGACCCAGAAGGATAGCAACGGAGACTGGTCGTAAGTTCTGTGCGCGAGTACGTCATGAGATGGCGGATGCACTGCTGTACAGTTTAGTACTTACACTACCATACTAATCACTAGAATAGGCGTCAGTACTTGCCGGAGAAGGTATCTGCAGTGATCATTACATATGTAATCACATTCAGCGCTGTTTGTGGCGCCACTGGCCCAATCTCTCGACAGTCCTTCGATGTTCACCGCCAACTGTGGCGCATGCTGGCTCGCTTGGTACATCAGAGCCTTTGAATTGCACAGTACTGATAATTCAATACGGACTAGCAAGGTCTGCGGAGGTCCTGGTGGATCCATACCCATGGACTGTAGCGAAACTCCACCTATGACATCGGCGTGGTGACTTGTACAAGTATACATTATATACCATTTATTCGTTGCTCACCTGTGCCTCATGCTGAACCCCACACCTTCATACTAATACCCTCACCATGACACACAAAATAGCAGAGCCGTACTCGGGCAAGAATCCCGTGCCCAACATCGCGACGAAGCTCACGTCGCTCGTCAACCCGGAGAAGGCGACAGACGCCAAAGCGCAACAGCTCCAGGACCAGAGCGCTCGTCGCGAGGAGAAACAGACGGAGAAGAATGCGCGAAGGCTCGCCAAGGGCCATGCAATGCATGTCACGGATCCCACCACGGGCGAGGAGCTCGACATCCGCAACGCAGACGAGGAACCTGATCTCAGGTCAAAGGGAGACAACGTCCTGCGTCAGGATTTCCCACCCCCGAGTGAGTATATTGCGTGGCGTGAATCATCATCTTCTTGCAGCTGATGTAGGGATTCAGACTGGAAGGAGCACAGAGACCATGTGCTATCTATCACAAACATGAGCATCACGTACAGCTCTGCAGCATTCATTGGGTGCTTCGTGCTCTCGACTCTCTTCTCAAGCGTCGCAGTCCGATGTCTATGCCTCCTCCCTGCCGCCTTTTTGACCTACTGCCTCTTCTTTCGCGTGCACAAGGCTGCGGAGGCAGACTTTGAACAGCGCATCTGGCATGCGGAACGCATGCGTGGCCTTGCAGCCGGGTCTGACGTAGACGGCGACGGCAAGGTCACGGACGACGAGCGCACGCGCGAGAGCGCAGAGTGGGCGAATGCGGTCATACGTGGGCTGTGGCCCATTATCAACACCGACCTATTCAGCTCGTTGGTTGACATGCTGGAGGACATCATGCAGTCCTCCGTGCCATCTTTCGTCGTAAGTCAACTTTGAAAGCTTTGTTAGCTGGTGGGGAGTAGATTCACATGTCTGCAATAGCATTCGGTGCGCGTTGTGGATCTGGGTCTTGGTTCGAACGCGGGACGTATTACCTCCATTCGATCGCTGCCCGATGCTACCTCTCGCGATACTGGTGATCCGGTGAACGGTCAGGATTCGCTTGCAGAGATGGGTATCAACGCAGAGACCATCAGTCCAGACGATCGTGAGGCTTTGGATGGCGACCACGTAAACCTCGAAGTATCCTTCGCCTACCAAGGTCTTCCTAGTGGACAATCGGCGGCGAGCAAAGCTCATAACATTCAGTATGTCGTGATTAGCCGTGTTCGTGGCCTTGCTGCTTACGGTTGCGCCGTAGCTTGCTAGTGGAATTCTTCGTCGGCTTGAAGGGCGTCTACGGTGTACGAGTGCGTGAGTAGAGGCATGCTGCTTTCTCGATGATCAAAACGTGCTGAGTCTGAAACTTAAGCCGTATGGGTTGAGGTCACTGGGATCGTGGGCACGGCGCGCGCGCGGTTGCAACTTATTCCTAATCCACCATTGTATGTAGAACGTGTCCACGCTGTCGGTGATGGAAGCTTACACTGTTGCATAGCGTAAAGACAACCCTCGTCACCCTCATGGGTCTTCCGCGCATCACGATATCGGTCGTGCCGCTGAGCAAGGCTCTGCCGAACGTGATGAACCTTCCCTTCATCTCAGGCTTCATCTCTAGCTCCCTGGACACTGCCGCCGCGGAGTACGTAGCGCCGAAGAGCTTGACCTTGGATCTGCAGCGACTCATCAGCGGCGACGATATCAAGAAGGGTACGTCATGTGCACTGGCATGGGGTTCAAGCTGACAATGCGCGCAGACACGGAAGCTGTTGGTGTGTTGATCGTACACATCCATCGTGCCACTGGAATCAAGAAGATGGACACAACGGGCAGCTCAGGTATGCAACTCGGGCGCACGACGTCTATTTGTGTTCTATTTCTCACAATGCGATGACGTCTTCAGCAGATCCGTATGTCACGCTCACTTTCTCTCGACTCGAGAAGCCGTTGTATTCGACGCGGATCATCAAGGGTGACTGCAATCCGGTGTTCGAGGAGACGGCAGTCCTCATCGTCGACATCAACACCATCAAGCTCCGCGAGAGGCTCAGCTTCCAGCTATGGGACTCTGATCGCATGAGCGTCGTATGTGTCCACTTAGAAGGAACTCACAATACACGGCTGACAAGTATTCTAGGACGATATGATGGGGTTCGCCGAGATCGACATCGTTGACCTGATCCGGGAGCGAGGCAAGCCCACTCGGCGCGTCTCCCCGCTCTCCAGCCCAGACTCGCAAAGCCGCCCGGGTTCCATCGAGTACACCGTTGGGTACTACGGCAAGCTCCCGCCGAACAAGGCGCTCGCCACGGACGGCTCTGACCCCAGCCTGCCGGACGACCTGCGCAACCAACCGGAGTTCAAAGATGCGCGCGCGGTGGCGTTGAACGATTTGGAGGCTGCGGTGCTCGTGACGCCGCCCGACCCGGAGTGGCCGAGCGGGCTGCTGAGTGTGCAGGTGCACGAGATCCGGGACCTGTCGGTGAAGACGATGGGCAAGGAGCGGAGGGGTGGGAAGGGCAGAGAGGGAGAGAAGGGCCAGGATGATGGCGAAGAGACGGCCGAGGAAGGCGAGGGCCTCCCGTCGTCATATTGCACGATGTGAGTGGTTTCGGAGTTACATTCCGGTTCTGTCACTGACGCAGGGACGACAGCTCGCTGAACGACGAGCTGGTGTATGAAACCCGCGTGAAGCCCATTACCAGTTCGCCGATGTTCAACGCCGGCACTGAGCGATTCGTCCGGGACTGGAGGAAAGCGCACGTCACCGTCACGGTGAAAGACTCCCGTCTGCGGGAGAACGACGTCGTGCTTGGAACCGTGTTCCTGAAGGTAAGTCATCATTCACTATACGCGCAGGGTCCCAACGCTCAACCCGTCCAGCTGTCCGAGGTGTTCGTGAACGCCTGCGAAGTCACTCGCTGCTACTCGCTCGAGAAAGGACTCGGCACCGGGCGGATCCGCATATCGCTGCTATTCCGCCCCGTCGACGCGAAGCTCCCGCCCAACCTACTCGGCTTCGACACCGGCACGCTCGAGATCCGCGACGTGTCTGTGCAATCCGAGCTCGCAGAGCTCGCAAAGTGCGAGATTCGGCTCAAGACGACCACGGCGGAAGCCGAGGAGAAGGTGTCGCGCAAGACGGCGGAGCGCCGCAACGACAGGATCGTCTGGTCCCCCGAGGGCGCGACGAAGATTCCCGTGCGCCAGCGGTATGCGGCGGCGCTGCTCATCTCCTTTCGCGACAAGTCCGGGTTCAAAAGCTCCGGGCGGAAGGCTCTGGGCGTGCTCTGGCTGCGCGACATCGTCGATCGCGCAGAGGGCCCGGTCGACGTCTCGCTCTGGCGTGCCAAGGACGGCGACTACTCGCGCCTGAAGCTCAACTACGTGCCCCCGAACGGCGACCTCGCCTACTGGGACAGCGACCAGGAGAAGGTCGAGCGGATCGGGACCGTCACCCTCGACCTCGTCTTCTGGCCCGGTATCTCGGAAAAGCACCATGAGATGCTGGGCGGGGCGGGCGCGAAGAAGCGCGCGGCGTGGGACGAGTACGACAGGCAGAAGGCGGCGGGGTTCCGGGATTCGATTGGGGAGCTCGCGGCGCAGGTCCCGCGCGACCACCAGGCGAGCGAGAGCCACGAGACGCAGGCGCGCGAGGGCGAGCAGCAGGCGCCTGGGAGGACCGACGAGACGATGACGGACGGGCCGGTGAACACGCAGGAGGGAGATGACGAGGACGCCCGTCAGGACGAGGAGGCGCATGGTACGAACACCACCGTCTCGGCCGATGACGTCGAGGTGCAATCCGGTGCGGACGTCGACCAGGATGGTGACTCGGAGCAGCACGACCACGAGAGTCAGGAATCCAGCGATGGCGACAGCGGGAAAAAGAAGCGTGGGGTCGTCCGCAAGCTCAAGGAGTGGCGGCAGCACGAGAAGGAGCTCCATCGGGACCACCGCGGGATGATGCAGGCCAAGCCGGCGCGCACGGCGGAGTGGATCAAAGACAATATTGAGGAGGGTGCGCAAGCGGTGAAGGATCGGTTCAAGATGAAGGCTCGCTAGCCGGATGTCGAGACGGAGGTCTGAGCCTCGGCGTCGCATCACAGACAAGGGATTGCAGTTGGACTTTGAGACCCTTCGTCAAGGACCTGTAGGATATGTCGATGTTGTTGTCATGACTGTATTATCATGTATACTGTATACCCCCGAACACATCGGTTCATTCGCACCGGATGCTCCTGAGTTGAGCGAAGGTTGCATTGGTATCGCGCTCAGGACATGTTTATAAGGTTCATTGGCTGACTGAGCGAATTTGTGGACGCATTGACAACGCAGGCTTCCGGTTCAAACCTTGCACTCGTCCAGCATCCTTTCACATCTCGGAGCCGTGCTCACTGCTCGGACTCGATCCGCTCTCCCCGGCGCGCGCTCCAGCGACTACATGCCCTAAACCTTCAGGATAGCTGGCCAGTACACCGTCCGCTCCCCGCCAGTATCTGCTATGTCTAGCAGGGCGTCTGCGAGGGCGAACAAGCAGGCAAACTGTGGGATAGAGATGGGAGAAGGCTCAGAAGGGCTGTTAATGAACTTGGATTTCGAACGTGACTGTGTACATGATCTACAAGTTAACGTTATAGTACGGGCGCTTTGGGCGCTTCTAACACCAGGTATTAGGTAATCACCTGCTTACCTGAGCTATTGATGTAGCGTAGTCAGTTCTTATGAATCTGTTCTCTGTTCTCCCAGTACTCTTGTCTCCTCCAGCTATGATGCATGGCATATCTCTGACACTTGCGCCCGGCCGAAATGACATCTCTCTCTCGCCGACTCGTGAACAGCGCTCGGGTTCGCTGCTGCTGCATGTCACCACTGTTATATACGTAATATGAGTGTAGTAGCTTACGATCATCAGCGGGAGGAGACTGAACGCGCTCAAAGAGAGGCTTCACCACGCTGCGCTCGCTAATTCAAATCTCAATGAAGGTACGTACATTACCGGACCTGGCAGGGTCACTCTCGGACTAACATGTTACATTATCGACCGCAACCGCAGATCTTGACTCAGACAGAATGCGAGGCTCTCATTCGCGACCCTGCGGCCTACTATAGCGGGTGGCTAGTTGCTGCGGAAATCGGGAAGGAGTGAACAATGTCTACTTGGCAGCGGGATTGTACTTATGAAAGGTGCTGAGAGCGATACTGATGCCGCTTTCACTGCCATGCGCCGCCGCTGCCAAGATCCGTTATCTCGACATTGTCGTCTTTTTCTTCGATCAACTCGTCGGCGCGTTACTGGGGGTTCCCATACTCGGGCCATGCACGCTACGAGAACAAGGCACAAGTCCTTTTTTCTTAAACAATGCGATATGCTATTTCCTCCGCCTTCCAACACCATCGTCGACATTCTCTCTGCCTGTCACCAGGATGCCATCATTTCTAGCGACATCTGGCATGCCCATGTTGTTCTCATCGCACCCGACCTCCCCACATACCCCGCATGGACACTATGGGAATGGTGCCTGTTTGTGTCTGTACATGACCTGGATGCAGACCCTTCAGCGGTTACTTTGACCTCGAGGATCATGCAGACATCACCGAGGAACTCTCTCACGGATGTACGCGATTGATGGAACCCCGAGATTGTCAGCATCCGAAAGGCAGGTTCTGTGCATGTTCACCTCGTCCGCCGGCATTGATCATATGTTCCCAGGATGACGTTCGTTCACGCTTGCTGTATGCATCAAATCGTCATTCACAGGGAAGTCGTGCTGCACACTCAAGGAGGCGACAAGTGTGCCAAACGCACGAGCTCAGTGTTTCCCACAAGCGTCGACTACGCGATATAGTATCCCAACTTTCGACTTCAGCGAATTGACGGTCGGGTAATGCACGGGATACGCGTAATTGCATCATCGGCCAGTCTTTGGTATACCCTGCTCACGATGCGGAGGTCCCGCCAATTATAGATCTGAGGGTCTTGTAACTCCGTCCTTGGGCAATTGTGCCCTCATGAACAGGTAAGCCACCGATACGATGGCCCTTTAACGCAAACCGCGCTGATTTGTCCTTCGTGAGAAACTTGACCTTGCTACCGTGCGGTCATGCTGTGACAAAATGACCTTTCAGGTTTGCCATTTGGAAGGTGAGGTCCTTGAGACTTCTCGCCATGCGGCGCATCGGGCTTCTTTCTCCAGACAGTTCGAACCTCCCATCATGTCCAGAGCGCAATTCATGAGCACCAAGGAAGCCCCGAGCACGCACGCCTTGCAGCTTCCTCGAGACATAAGCCGAGTCGCGCGGGTATAAGAGGTGTGCTCATCTACTCGACGTTCAGTGTTGGAGCTCCCGCTCAGATATCTTCCTTTCTTCTACAATCATACCCAACATGTCTCGCGGCTTCTCCAACTCGTTCTTCTCCCTCCTGTTGCTCGCCATCACCCTCGCGGTGACCGCCAGCGCGACCCCGGTCGTGCAGGTGCGCGACAGCCTCGTCCGTCTCCCGACGGCGAAGCGCTTCAACCTTACAGGCTCGGGCACACTGCTCGCCCGCGATCAGGCCCGCGTACGGAACCTCCGTGCTCGTGCGGCGGCCAAGATTGCCGGCGTCGAGTTCGTCGAGGACGCGAACGGCAGCGTCCCCGCGGACAACCAAGCTGTGGATTACGTCGTCAATGTGAGTGGGCGTTGCGACGCTGTTTTCACCGCGATAGATGTGCAGGACTCCTGCTGACCACCATGTGGATCCGGTAGGTTGGTGTCGGTACTCCCGCCACCACGTGTATGTAACTATGTCCGTCCAGATGGGACTAGACCATTGATGGGTGTACGGGTCGCAGACTCCCTTCTCGTGGACACTGGTAGCTCCAACACTTGGGTTGGAGCCGGCAAGGCCTACGTACGAACCTCTTCCAGCACCCAGACGCGCGACCGTGTGGTATGTTCCCCTCCCAACGGGGCATTTACAGCTACTAGTGGTGCGGGACTGATGCCACTCGCCTAGTCTGTTACCTACGGCTCGGGTTCTTTCTCCGGTATGCATTATCTCCGGGCGAGCGTACGTTGGACGATTCACTGACTTCTCACGCGTAGGCACGGAATTCACCGATACCGTCACCCTGGGCAATGGCCTGACGGTCACTGGTCAGAGCATCGGTGTTGCCAGTAGGTCACAGGGCTTCGATGGAGTCGACGGTATTATTGGGTACGCGCTGTCCCATCCTGCTGCGTATTCCACATGTCTCACGCACTGGCACAAAAAAGTATCGGCCCGGTCGACTTGACTGTCGGAACGCTTTCTCCCGACACCCGGTCGACGATCCCAACGAGTATGTATTGAGTTTTCTTTGATGGCTTCTTAGGGACGTGTATACTGACCGACGTTGCTACTACAGTCACCGACAACCTCTTCAGCCAGGGCATCATCTCATCGGACTCCGTTGCTGTCTCCTTTGAGCCGACTGACTCTCCCGAGGTCGTCAACGGGGAGCTCACCTTCGGCGGCACGGACCCATCCAAGTTCACGGGCTCCATCACTTTCGCGTACGTTTCTCGCTCGTCCCTCATGGCGATGACATTGCTGACCTCCCAATGTTGTCCTGGCGACTGCGCGCGCATGTGAACCGTTCACAGGCCTCTCACCCGCACGTCGCCCGCGTCCGAGTTCTTTGGCATCAACCAGTCCATCCGGTACGGCACCTCCACCAGCATCCTCTCTACCACCGCTGGTATCGTCGACACCGGCACCACCCTCACGCTCATCGCTACTGGTACGTCTTGAGCTGCAGATCGCGTGGTACATGCCAGTGACTCACAGTTGGCTCGCATGCAGACGCGCTCCAGAAGTACCAGCGTGCGACCGGTGCCGTGCTCGACAACGCGACGGGCCTCCTGCGCCTCACGCAGGCCCAGTTCGAGAACCTCCAGAGCCTCTTCTTTGACATCAACGGCGTCAATTTCGAGCTCACCCCCAACGCCCAGATCTGGCCGGTACGTTTATATCGCGCCATTGAGTTCCCCAAATTTCTCTCTGACGCTTACCCCTGCCGGTCCAAAGCGTGCGCTCAACACCGCGATTGGCGGCAACGCGAACAGCGTATACCTGATTGTCGGGGACATCGGCACCCGCAGCGGCTCTGGGCTCGACTTCATCAACGGCCTTACCTTCCTGGAGCGCTTCTACGCGGTGTTCGACAGCGCGAACAGTCGCGTTGGATTTGCTACTACGCCCTTCACGGACGCCACGACCAACTAGATGACGACGCATGGACATATGGACATGGGGCTGGCGAGGCAGAAATGAGCTGTATAGTAGCTACGTTACGGGATGTATACTTCTGGGGCAAAGGACGGCTTTGCATCTGAACGAGTGCGGGTCTTCGGGCGTTGTCCAATGTCGATCATTTTCCATGTGCTGGAATGGCACCCGCTATGTGCACCTTCAAGTCTATATCGCTAGCCTTATAGAAGTGTCAGGGTCTCATACAAGATCGAGAGAGCTCCTGCAGCGTCCGGGACATGGCGAAGGCATTCGCTTTCTTGGAACTCTGGCACGAGACAAATTCATCTGCGGGACATCCTCAATAGTACATTTCTAACACACAAGTAGACATCATGAGGCATCACACACGCAAAACTCGCATCGAGGCAACCCGGCAGGATACATACTGTACAGGCTCACAGACCACAGCGCAGGGGGAGCGAGCACGGAGTACGGCGACGGAAGATTCACAGTATCAAGATAGCAAGCAGACTGGATTGGGCGCAATTCTGAGGACGGAATACAACATAGCGCAAATAAGGGAACAAAGGGCGGAGGGGAAGGTCATGTCGAGTCCGTAGAAATGAGGGGACATCACGGTCGGCAGCGGTCAACGGTCACTGAGGATAGGCCATGAGGCGACGTCATCTTGACAGTCAGCGACTCGCTTTACGAAGACGAGAGATGCTGCGTCGTTGTCGTCGAGCCAGGCGCATGTGTGAGCACTACTGTCCCGCGATATGAGACCCAAGCGAGCAGCACAGCTCTTCCACCATTGGGTGCTAGCTGTCGAGAGGGCAAGGCCAGAACGCGTCTAGAGGGAGGAATCCAAGGGGCGTCGAGTGTTCTCAGCCGGTGTTGTTCCACAATTGAGCCATCGCGGAAAGTGGGAGCCCGGATTGGTGCGCATTCACGCTCGGACCAAGATGGTAAGGGATGGATCGGTCTGGGTAGCCAGGCGCATCCTGGCGAGCGAATCCTGCATCCATATTCCGGGAGTACACTGGGTCAGCGAAAGCACCGGGGACGCCAGTACTGTACGGGACGGTCGACTGTTCGGAGAGTGCGGGGTACGAGCCGAAGCCCTCTGGCAAGGGTGGCTGACTCTGGCTAGATGGAAAGAATTGAGGAACAGGGCTTGAGGAAAGGAAGTGGGAGTTGCTGTTAATCGAAAGGGACTGCACGCGTTGGTGCGACAGTCCTGCAGTGGACAGACCAGCATGGGGACGATTAGGTGTAAGCGAAGGAGCTTGCCCTGCACTCAGGGAGGGCTGCACGGGGTATAACGAGGAGCTCGCGTGCCGAACGTGGTTCGGCGGGGGCAGCGGCGGCGAATTATCAAGCTGATAAGACTGGTACTGATGCCCGCTGGAAGTCCCTGCAGCCCCCTGGAACCCGAAGCCCTCGCTCTCGTCTGACGACCATATCGATGGACCGCCGCCGAGGTTTGAGCCGAAGAGCTTGTGGAACGCAGGTGCAGATGCCTGCCGTACGTGGAGCGAACGGGTCAGGTCTGGTTTGGGTGGGCCGCGCCGGAGAACCGCGAGAAGGTCCTTAGCTGTGGCGCCTTGCGGCTTCCCAAGCGAGGGTGTGGTTTCCGCACTACGTCTCGGGGCAGCGATCGGTGATAGCGACAGAGGGCTACGCGGGCCTGAAGTCGGAATGACAGGGCTAGAGTCGACAGGTCTAGGAGGAGAGGGCGCCGTGTTGCTCGCATTGACGGGTATTGCTGTGACGATCGCCGGATCACGAGGAAGAGGCGGGGGTGCAGGAGGCACAGCGGATGCCCTGTGAACAAAGGCACCTTTAGTTCACATCCACACGATCCAACTTGTGTACAAACCTGGGCCACACAATCTGCTCTTCGTCGTCGTCGTCACCTTCATTGCTGAGAGCTCCTAGCGCTTCACGCATCGCGTCTCCCACAGGATCGTCCTCAGTACGAGTCACATCCGTCATACTGTCTTCCTCTCGTGGAGCAACAAGAGGCACGTCGTATGTGGGACGCTTGGCCTGCGGCGATAACCTCTCCGGTACTCGATGCTGAGGCGGTTCATGGTCACGGGGGAGCTGCGGTTCAGGTCTAGGCTGATGCCTTTGCTGAGCAAGGCGGGCATCCGGACGCGAAGCTTCCTGAACGGAGAATCGACCACCGGAAACGCTGAGAGGGCATATCTATCATCGTATAGAGGGTTGGAAGTCAGTGACATACGATGAGGCAGCCAGAACAACGTACATCATCTCTTGCCAATGCGAGTGCGTCAGCCAGGAGATCCGATATTCGCATAAGCTGCTCCTCGTTGGGGTGTACCTGCTCGGGCTGTACGACTTGGAAGCCACCGTTGTGTGCAGCACCGTTGCTCACGTCCTTGGCCGCGTCCTTCGAGGCGCCCACCACGCTGACTACATCGTTTGGCACGAACTTCTTGAGCGGTAGGAAGCCGGCCATCTCAACATCTTCCTCCAGCGTTGTCGTGATTTTGGGTAGCCTCTCCTGAGGGAATGCGCGCCAGAGGACAGTAGAGAAATGGGCATATGTCCTCCAGAACTGGCGCAGCCCGGGAACGATCGTCGCAGCGGGCCCACCGCTGGCTCGCCTATCGCCGCCACGACGTCGATCACGGCTATTCTGCTTCGAGGGGGTCATCTCACCCTCCTCTGACGCGACGAGTTGCTGCCAGGCTTGAGCAAGGTAACGCAAGTTAGCGCGGAGCCATTTGCCGGCAATTCTCAGAGCCGGTAACGTGCGGCGAAACTCAGCGGTGATGCGCTGTGCAAGGTCGTGCTCTGCCGTATCTTCTGCAGGTGCTTCAGCAATTTGCACAATGCCCACCTCCAGTAGGACTCGCTGCATCGCGAGAAGATGACCAGCAATAGAACTCTCGATAGCCGCCGATGCACCTGCTGGACCGCTCTTCCTGTGGCCGTTACTGGGAGAGTTCCTGAACATCCGATGTTTCCACAGGGCCCCCTGGGCAAGGATGATGGTGTTCGTGATGATGTCTGAGGGGAGTACACGCTCCGACACCAGGGCTTTGAAGTCGTCAGCCACTTTCTTCGCAAGCTGAGGCGCTATGGTTTGAGCCCTGCAAAGCAGTCATCAGCATAGTTCCGTAGAAGAGTAGGGGATTGACTTACTCTTCAGGCGAGATACGCCAGAGTGCGTGTAGAACGATGAGTTTCTCCTTGAAAGCTTCTACCCTGAGACGCGGAGCTAGCGACGACCCTTCCCCGCGCGCTTGTTCCTTCTCGCGTTCCTTCTCCTTCTTCGCTCCCCGCGATTTCCATGCCTCCAGCGCTTTGGCGAGTACGGTCCCGAGATTGTCGGCCGCGGTATCATAGGGAGAACGAACGCACAGCGCGCGGTAATAATGAACCAACGAACCAAATGTATCTTTCTGGTAGGATGCGATGATAGCCAGTTGATGTGCAGGGTTTCCGTCCTGCGGCAGGAGGAGACGTGCTTGCTGGTAACATTGCTGCGCCTTGTGGTAGTCCCGCATGCGTGCTAGAACAGGCAGAGCACCGTTCAGCGGCGCGCCGCCACCCTTGCGCCCGCGGCCTTTCTGGTTGTTTGGCATGACCGCCGGCGGGCCGTCTTCGTGTCCAGCGCGCGGCCTCCCACCTGCTTCGTTGTATTGCTCCTTGTAGCGCTCGATGTCGCCGAGACACACGAGCGCCTTGCTGAGGATGGCCAGCCTGCTCTCGCGCTGCTCACGAGAAGTGGGCGTCAGCGAGGGCGCCGCTGCGGCAAGGTCAGCGTCTGGGGGGAACTGGAAGTGGTTGCGTTTCGGTGGGCCGTCTTCTGCAGGGGTCTCGTCAATAGCGGGGAGGATTTCGAGCTGGGCAAGGATGGGCTGGACGTCGTCCATCTGGAATATCCGGCGTATGCGCAGTATCAGCTGTATCCAGAACTTCTCCTCGTCCGCGAGGAACTGCTTGAAGCGCTGCAGGAGCTTGCGGTACTCGACTACGCCGTGCCCGCCGTGCTGGCGTGGCGGCTGCTGCCCTTGGCCCTGCGCCTGTCCTTGAGCTTGCTGCGGTTGCTGCTGCTGCTGACGAGAACTCCCGTGGATGGCGCGGTCGAGGGCGGCGATGCGCTGCTTGTATAGCGAGATGAAGGCATAGGATGTCTGGATCCAGAGCATCGTCTCCGCATCCTTGGATTCTGGAGCGTATGGATGGAGGAGGAGGAGGCGCAAGCAGTTCCGCCGCAATCTTCGACGTCGATTAGACCTGTACACTGACTGCCGCGACCAATCACGCACTGTTTGCGGGTAAAGTCCGTCTCTCTGTCCCATGGGTCCTTCGACTTGAGCGATTCTTTGAGTGTTTGCTGAAGGCTCTTGGCCTCCCTGCGGTAGGAGGCGTCCGAGCGTTGAGTACCGCGCATAGGACGTTGAGTCGTCCGACGTACCTAGCTAAGGCTGCGGCTTCTTCTGACATAGTGGACGAGGCTCGAATACATGTCTCATGAAGTAGAACCGTAGGGCATCGTGATAGTCCGTCGCAGGAGTGGACGTCGGAGGAGAGGGTTAAGTTGTATTCAGGCGCTCAGCCAGGCGCTCCAAGAATGTTGATGAACGTCCAGACCGCCGGACACTGTAAGTTCCAAGGAAACCACGATGGCATTGCAACAGCACGCAAACAACATTCGCAATGAACATGGGTTGTAATGATAGGTAAGAGACAAGTGACAGGGAGAGCATGACTACTGGGAAGGAGGAAACGATGGAACAGCAACAGACTCCACGTCTCGATAGCAGCGGAACGAACAGATACGGACGACTTAATCCTCGTCGTCGTCATGTCCATCTGTACGGAACAGTGCAACCAGGTCGTCGATACCCAAGCGCATGTTCTTGAACTTGTCTCCAGACAGCGCGGCAGCGGCCAGCGCCCGCTTCTTCTCTTGTAGCTGCCCAGATATCAGCGACGACGTAACATACGTAATATGCCTTCGTGTTTGCTCACCTCAAGAATACGCTGCTCGACGCTGTCGGCAACACAGAGCTTGTGGATATTGACGGCGCGCTTCTGGCCGAAACGATGGGCACGGTCGAAGGCTTGGTCCTCGAGCGCAGGGTTCCACCACGGGTCGACCAGGATGACGTTGTTGCAACACGTCAAGTTGAGACCTGTGCTACCTGCCTTGAACGAGATGAGTATAACTCGCGTCTTCGCGTCGCTATTGATCTTCGTCAACGCCTCGTCGCGCTGGATCTTGTTCATCGACCCGTCGTCTGGGCGTAGCCATGTCAGCCTGAGCATGAACATGGTCCAGAAGCGGTACTTACAGCGTACGAACTTGATGCGCGACTTGCGTAGGAAGGGCTCGATCAGGTCAAGCATGCTCGTGAACTGCGAGAAGATGATGGTCTTCTCGCCCTCGCCGCGGTCCTCGATCTCATGCAGGATGTCCATAATCTTCCGCGTTTTGGATGAGTGTGGGGGCAGATCGGAGTTGGGATCTGCGAGCTTGCGCTGCGCTGCCTTATATACCTCCTGGCAATCGACGCATACGTCGTTCTGCCAAGTGTTGCTGGTGGTGAGTGGCGTCTGGCAGACCTGGCACGGCTTGCGGGTGATCGCAAGCCCCGCGAGCATGCCTGCGAGCTCATCTCCATCATCGTCGTCGTTGTCATTCTGGCTTGCGCTCTTGGGCTCAACAGCCTCCTCGTCCTTCTTATAGTCCTTTGAAATGAGACAAGGATGGTTGCAAGCTACATGAACGTTTAGCTAGACCGAAGTTATTCGGGAGCGACTAATTCAACGCACCTTGACGCAGGCGGAGCAGCAGTACGAGCACGGACGTGTAGGCCTTGTTGATGTCTCCCTGCTGCAGCTGCTCGAGACTGGTCTGAACTTTCTCCTCGACAGAGTGGTAGAAGGTGCGCTCTTCAGCATCAAATTCGCACTCGACAACGTTCACGATGCGATCAGGGAGTTCCAAGATGGGCTTTCCATTGACGATAGTCGTCTTTGTGCGCCGGAGCATGATTTTCTGCAAGACAACCTAAAGCGGCGGTTTGAGTGTGATTAGTTATAAACGCGAAGTTGCCAGTCGTACCTGCAGACGCTTCAATGCTCGCACAGGCTTGCCAGCCTTGACAGGCTTTGCAATCGACGAGTTGAAGGTGGCCCAGTCGTTGAGTGGGGAGATGCGCAGGAATTTGATTAAGGAATAAATCTCTTCGACATTGTTTTGCCTACAACATGTTCAGAAAGTTTGGAACGCATGGACGTCAAAACCCATACTCACATGGGAGTACCGGTAAGACACCAACGGTACTTCGCATCCAAAGCGCAGCATGCAATGGCTGCTTTCGTATTGCGGTTCTTGATGTTGTGGGCTTCATCTGACGCAAAGACCATGTAGGTGAGTACCTGCTTGGTCACCACGGAGGATGCGCTTACCAAGGACCACACGCCACCACTTCACTCTGAAGAGGGCATCTTTGGCCTTACCCCTCTTGGGTGCTGCCCTCATACGCTTGGCAATCGAATCGGAATCAGAGTCGTCCGAGTCGGACTCCTTCCCCTTCTTGCCTTTGCCTTTGCCCTTGCCCTCGTCCTTTCCCATGCTCTTGCTGTATACTCCATACTCGGATGTCACGACAGAATAGGAGGTGACCACAATATGAGCTCGTTCGAGGTCATTCGGATCTAGGTCGGTCATCACAGTGAGGAGACTGCGAATTGACGTGTAATTGGATCATACCACTAGTCCTATTGCCGCCGTGGTGTTGAATGACGCGGAGCCCTGAGGTGTATTTCTTCACCTCACTCTCCCATTGGGAGACCAGAGAGACAGGGCAAACCACCCTGGACAGAACCGTTAGACCCGGTCGATGCATAGAGGATTTGAAACCCTACAAAGTCGACGCCGCGTAGCCTGCAGCCTTGTCCTTCTTCGTTGGACGACCCTCGAGCACACGCGTCAACGTTGAGATCGTCTTCCCCAGACTGCAAAAATGGTCAGTTCGCTTGCCAATGAGTAGGTACTCATATACATACCCCATGTCGTCAGCGAGGATGCCTCCTGTCTTCTTGCCAGATTCGCGCTCCGCCATCCACCTCCTACTCTTCACTTGGTGGGGCAATAGTCGGATCTCATCACGAAAGCCTTCGACCATAGTGTCTTCCGGAGTGAAGTCCACGTCCCCATCATGGAAGCCCTCATTGACAAAGTCGCGGAGAGCCTTCTCGGTATCTGCCTGCGACATCAGCCTATCTTCGACGGGCCCAATGTGGTCTATGTCGATGGTCTCTTGTTCCATGTGAGCATACTTTGGCGGCGGCCGGGGTATATTATTGTTCGAGGGTATAGCGATAGGCACAGGAGGCTTTGAGCCGAAAGACGGCCTGACCGTGGGCTGTAGCTGCATCGGCCGTGCACTGTTCTGAGATTGGGCACGAAGGGGGGCTCTACAAGGCCAGGAACGCAGTTGAGCCCAATGAACACGGAGAGCGTTGAGGAACGTAGATACATACGGTGCTTTAGGCACGTCGGTCTCGGAGTCGGATGAGATCTCGATGGGGGCCCTCTGGATCCTTCGTGGTGCTTCAGGCGAATCAGAAGAAGACACGCTCTACGGACAGATTGGTGAGAATCCATTGTTACCCTGAGTGCTGAAAGGGCCACTCACTATGATAGATTGCGGGCTAGATGAGAACAAGTGACTAGATGGCCCAGCTTGATTGCTCTTGGCGAAGTTTGGTCGAACAGGTATAGCAACAGGATTGGCTCTGGATGGTCCGCCAACCGGGGAGGGTCTTGAAGGTGCTGCGGCTGGTGCCTGCTTCGCCTGTCGACCGAGCGGGATGAGGTCGGGGTAGAGAGAGGCGTTCTGTGCGAACTGTCGTCGTCTGTATTTATGGTCAGTCAGGGTCCTGTGCAGGTACTATTCGGCCACGATGGAGCCATACACGTAAATGCGTATGTGCATCTACGTTAGAATTGCGCTCATTGACAGTACGCCGTCGATGCGTTCAGGGTCGCTTCAGCAACTCCGCCTGCTGACTCGACTTGTGCGGCTTGACCTCCGCTGAGCAGGCCAATTTGCCTGCTCCATAGCAAGCACAATCGATGCAGACAGCGGCAGTGTCGCTGCCCATCGATCTGCATCTAATATGCTGCCGACAATGTCGGTGGCGGAGAGCGTCGCGTCGCCCCGCATCCGGCGCGTCACATCCAAGTTGAACACATTGGATACCGTGCACCCACCTTTCCTCCATATTCCCTACGTGAGCTGGTCTTTCGGTGTTGATATGATGCGCAAGGTCCGAGAAATGGAGAAATAGAGGAGTTGGAGATGAGGGTAGCAGGATAACTTGAACAATGACTGCCGTAACCACTAGACGCCCATTCATTTAAGTCGCGTCGCGCTACACGTGACCGTTGTGGCACGCTTCAAAGCACGGGGCAGCGGCCACCCGCAAAATGTTAGTTATGGCGCCGCTTATGCGAGAGTTCATGTTCATCAGGCTCAGAGATGATGTGTATGAAGACAGGCAGCGCATGAACATGTAACACGATGTACCAGCGTAGAAGCGTCCTAGGCCGATGATAATTAGGCTATACAGCCGAACTCAGTGGCAAAGTGATCACGCCTCTTCTTCGTCAGAGTCCTCCTCTTTCGCCAGTCTGCTTAGCAATGAGCCGTCAAATGCACCTGAGTAGTTGAGAAAATCAGGCATTGCAAGCCATGATGACGGCTTGATTACTCACGTCCAACAGAAGTGCTATGGCGTCCACGATACGCCGCGAGTGGCGATGCGGGAGAACCGGGCACAGAAATCGACGACGCGAAAGAGGCATCCGGTGGCGATGATACAGATCCCGGAATGGTGTAGTTGATGGTGCGAGAAGGTGTCGAAACTGGCGATGGAGCGTATGATGAGAAAGCCTTCTGTCTTTGCGGGCTCGCCTGACTGGGGATGAGCCACGCGCATTCTCTGGGTGTAACATTGCCTGACTCACTTGAGGGGAATTGCCCGAAAGGCGCCATTGGCGTGCGGCAGGTGGGGAAAGGGGCGTGCTTTTGGCCGATTTTGCTGGTGAAGGCGGAGGCGGTAGTGGCGCACGAGGATATTTCAGTGCATAGCCCGCTTGCAACACATTGAAGACAAGAAGAGCAAGTAGTCCTAGCTCTGTATGAGCACATATGACACAGCTAATTCAGCTCAGATATCATTGGGAATATAACTCTGCTGGACGCACCGGCAGCGCAAAGGTAGTAGTGTGGTGCACTTGTCGGCCTGACATGCCATACGACATCGAACGCTCTCCACAGAGATGGTACAGGGAGAAGGTTCGTAAAGATGATGAGACCAACGAGCCCCACGCTATTTGTCCGTAACCTCGCGATCGCCTCGCTTCGTATAGGTTTGAACCAGTCGAGAACGGACGTGCTGGATGCTGACGAGACTGCCGTGACCGCCATTTTGGCTTGATGGGACATATGTCGCGGGTTGCAAGAGTAGTCTGTGTCGAAGAGCAATATGTCTGAGAAAGTCTGGCCGCGTAGGGGTGCAGGCAAGTGGTGTTCGTGGATACAGTTGTTCTTGTGTCGCGAGGAGAAAGAGGAGGAACAAGCGCCCACGCTGGTCGCGCGTTTCTCGGTCACGTGTTGGGCGCGATCCAAAGGAAGCGCCCGTTACTCACTTTCCTTCAAGTTCCACTTAACATCTCGAGTACTTACTGACAACCCGAGAACCGAGTCGTTGCCATGCTTGTTCTTTCCCTCCAGCAATCATCGTTGTCGACGTGCTGCCTGACCAATGTATTGCTACCTCTTGACCGGTATCGCAAGATTCGCAACCATGGTAACGCAAACACTACCATCCTGTTTACTTCGTCGTTGAGTCAAGCGTGACGCCCGCCCTCCCCGAGCCTCCAAAACGGTGGATGTCTATGCACGAAGCTGGTAGCTCACTTGGATATCATTAACGCTTGCCCTTATACCTACTCGTCATTTAAACAAGGTACGCAGACTTTGTGCCGCAAATCTTCGTTCAGGGTAGCAAAGCGCTAACATTTACAGCAGGATGTGCGCAGAGCGCGAAACGATCTCACCCATTGTAGCAAAGACAGTCGACTTAAACAGAGTGATAGTCAAGCATGCTTTTTTGGATCCGCTGACATTTACGGACCTCAGGTATGTGAGCATCATTGCTTGATGCTGGGTTGAAACATATGACCTGCGCCCGTCGGAGGGTCTCCAAACACTCTCAGCCTGAGCGGGCGTCCAACCTCGGATTGGGCCCGCCTCACTCCACCATGCTACTAACTCCGAGGTCTACTGCAAGTCACAAAACATTCTAATCTTTGAGTTACCTCTCCATCCGCTCGTCCTTTACGTTGTGTGCACACTTCCACAGCATCACATGGTCCCTGAGGTCCTGCGTAAGTACCCCTAGTCACGCTCTGTCCCATACTCCTGGACCCCCAAGACGCTCTCACCCTCTTCTCTCCGATGGTTCTCGGACGAAGCGGGCGATGCTGCCCGCATACATGCAGGGTCACGTCGTCAACATGTACAGATGCCGCATGCGCGAAGCGCAGAACGCGGCGTTGCGTCAAGGTGTGACTCATTGTTCCTTATATGTACGTGCTTCCTCCCTATCAGCTTTGTTACTACGCTCTGCGCTTCGAACTGACCAACAACAACTTGGCGACTCCGAGGGTCGTGTCAAGTCCTATGTGAGAAGGGCGCATTGTACAACTCTGATCGGCAACATGGTCCGTTATACCATACGCGGAGATGTCGTCTACATTGTGGTCATGACTCGACGTTAGGTTCAAGGGCTATCATAGCCGAGCGACAGGCGTACGTTCCCCTGCTCTCGATTACAAGCGCTGGTAAACCTCTTCTTGCCCTACAGTTTTCCGGTTGCACCAACACCCGCCGAGAAGGGGGCGGCCCTTTCTGCTTCTTATCTTCCTTCGCACCGGTCTGCCTACCCGTTCTGATCCACAGTGGGAACGTTGCGTACGTGGTGTCAGGCAGATAGACGCTGTAGCAATATGACTGACATCCGTTCTACTTGATCTGCAGCATCACCATGCATGGTAGGACAGGCGAAGCCTTCGACATTCATCCAACCGGTTCCAGGGCTCAAGCCTCATGATCCCTCAACCCCCCTGGACGGTATTTGGTAATGCTGCAGAGGCTGCCAGGTCCCTTACTGCCGGCAGAGATCAGGCATCGCCGGTATGCCATGCGGTTATGGACGCTTTGGATGCCCCGAATATCGATGCCCATCACCCTGTACCGCATTCAGGCGCGTACGGGGGCAAAATTGACTGTTTTCATCCGCTACCTCAGGCACTCTCCGTGTCATCAGGCCGAGCTACACCCGGCCCTATGACCGCAGCGTCCTGCAGCGTGCATACGCCCTATCCACAGGGCGCTGCAGCTTGACAGGTCACCGCAGGGCCGCATCGACATAACCGCCTTGGTATACGGCCAAGCCAGCATGTCCATCTGTCGCCGAGTGGGATACGGCCCGTGGAGCGCTTAGAGGCAGCGGCGACGAGGAAGCGGGCGCTGGACGCGGTGAGTGTTTCAAGAACTCTGACCGCTGCACATCAGTCAGACGAAGGACCCTTGCTGACCAAGTGCCAGGGCTCGTCGGAGGACGGAAGTGCTGCGGAATACTGACTTTCGTGCCGTGCGGCGCGCGACGCACCCCAACTCGCCCCCGACGAGGGTGGCGAGATGAGTGGTTGGGCGCCGCCTCTTCTTATATTAGCGGGTGTCATGGGTCCTAACTTGGCCCGCTAGCAGCTGATGCGACGCCAGACGTTGCATCAATGAGTTAGTGCGTGTTCTGTCTCCATGCAAAATTTCTGTGGGGCATCGCTGCGTATGACTCGCAGTCGGGTTATTCGCGTCGGCGCAATCTGCGCCCCATCCCCCGCTCGTCTTCCATGTCCAGCGCAGCGCTATACAACGTCTTCTCCATTGAGAAGGTGTTGAAATGCGTGCAAATTTCTTGCCTTGCTTACTGAATCGACGGACCCAATGCCTAAGCAGCCTGGTGTGCTCTATGCAGCGGTGCGCACAAACCTACTCAGCCATTCGGAGCTCGGAAGGTTTTGCACCGCTTTGCTGTGCTTCTCCAGTCGTATAAGGTTTCCGAGTTCTCATCTCCGGCCAACTCAACCTTCAGACAGTGAGTTTCGCCGCTATACGTGGCGACGCTCTGGAGACACCTCCGCATGTCGCGGCGCATCTCGAGGCCTCTCGCTCGTATGGTCTCTCGTCGCTCCTGTCGGTGCTGCCATCGTCGCGACGAGTGATGTTCATCTGAATAGACTTCACGCGAGTCCGATATCGGCGAACTGTCGAGCACCCGCGGGATTACGTGTATGGTCAGGCGCAATGCCGTATGCAGCGGCGTGACTGCCCTCTGAAGGCCGCCATACCGCCAATGGTGTACGTCCTCGAAAATACGATCGGCGTTCGATGCGGCGCGGCCGACACGTCCTGACATGGACACGCCGCATCCATGCAATGGGAAACGTACATCGCGTTCATGGTCATGACGCATATGTGACGCGCACACCTACGAGTGAGCGTTGTATTTGTATTTCCTTGACTGCAGTGCGCTCGTAACAGCCATTATGTTCGGTGCGACTAGGCGAGTAGCCGGAGACCGACTTCTTTGTGTGCCTACCCATCCTCGAGGCGTTCGCCGCCCGTTGGCGCACCTCATCCGCCCCTGCGTCCATGTCAGCACTCGAGCTATCGAGGATTTTTTTTTCTGCGCCCTCACGCTAAAAGCCCTTGGCTGGGTCCTCGACACTTCGAGACAATTTTCCAATGCCCATCCCTAGACTCCCAAACATCTCAACAACTGCTCACTTCTACGCGTCCCCGACAACTGCATGCACTCCGAGGCGCCCAAGTCACCCAACCGTGCTGATCGCGCCTATGCGTGGTCAACTCACCAGATCACAACGAGGGCAGCAAATCTGAAGAAGTCGCATAAACGGTGCTTCCTGATCGAGCACACCCGTCCCATCGATCGTGCCGCACATCCCGATCCGTCGAGTCACAACGTGACACACCGTGACTGCCGCTTTTCAGCGCTGTGGTTAGGTTTCTGTCCGTGTCACCAGAGGAGGTCGCGAGCGTTGCGGCTGGTCCAGCATCTCACCAGTTCACGGAGACCTCCCCACGACCTCCCCGTCTGGCACTCGCAGCGTGCAGCTTTGCGAGCTGGATGACCGTGTCGTTATTACTTCGTTAGCGTCTCTTGGCCCGCCGGCATTGCCCGCACAAATCAGGCTAACGCCCGACCGCGACCGAGATTTACTCCCACCCCCAGATCTTCGCCCTCGACACTCAAAAATTTCCCGCTAGGCCCCCACGCCGCACAGGATGTCCACAGGGACGGGCAGGTTCAATTGAATCGCTGCGTCGCCGTCGCGCTAATGCGCAGAGCCCAACAGAAAATCGCTAGCGCTGCGCGCGTTGGTGCGTTCCTAAACCCACTCGGTAAGTCTATTCAATTGCGAGGGTCATCTGCATGCGTGCTCTGGTTCGGTTCGGGGGCGCCCCAGGAAGCGCCAGAGCTGTCTCGAGGGCGCTGGCTGGGACGGTGAAGTCAAGGGCATGTCGATTTGGTACGCGGAAAGCCTGATTGTGATGTGTGATTTGCTGGGAGACCGGTCATACGCGCGCCTGCAGGTCGTGTTGGTCTGTACCTCGATGCGGTGGAGAGGACTCTCGTGAGCTGCTGGCGAGTTGACTCACATGTGCACCAAGCGTTCTTGCCGTCGCGCTTGGTTTGCATGTCTCGTGTGCGAAGACTCGAAGCCTCCCGCCTGACAATGCGACGTACAGTCAGAATGGAAGACTACGACGATGCAGAGGTCAGGCCGCCAAGCAGAAATGTGTAATCTGATAACTGCTAGCGCTCCAACGCGTACCTCACCTACCCTGCGAAGCCGCATTTTTCGGTGTCCGGAATCCACTGCGCATCGCGTAACCAGCGCGCCCTTCCGCGCCGCGCCGCACGGCCGCCGCAAACCGCCAGCGTCACCGCGCCTGAGTTACTTAGCGTCGGTGCTCCGAATTCGAACGTTGGGTTGCCGGCCGCTAAAGAGCGCGCAGGTGCGTTCCGAGGGGCGCGATGCACGCTGCACACGGTGTGCCGTCGGTGCGTATTACGCGACGGGGCGCAGCTGCCGCTGTAATATATGAATGCCGACCGGGAGTGTGCACTGTGCGGTGCATGCCGTAAGGATGACTGTACAGTACGAGGCCGTCGCTCGAGCTGGGCGGGGACGGCTTTCGCAACGAGTCCGAGTCGGGCGTTGCGAGGCGCGGGACGATGGCGCCATCCTCGCGCGAGGGTGGCGAGCGCCATGAGTCGTGGGCGCTTCTTCCTCCATCGTCGAGGGCCAAGCGAACGCACTGGTCAGGTCAGGTCAGGTCCAGGAAACGTCTGATAGACACGCGGCTCGTGCGTCGTGCGATGCGCGCGTTACGCCGCAAGCAAGCGCACGTCGCGACTTCCGTGTCAGCGCGAATCTGTACTTACGCGTATCGTGTACGGTGTACGTACGAATGCGTTCGCGCGCAGCAGGAGGCAAGTACGTTTACATGCAGTACGTTAACGTTTCGAACGGTGCGGAGCGTAGCGTCGCATGGAAACCACGTACGGCAGGTGGCAGTTTGGCGACGAGAGAGCACATGTGTACCGGCCGCCTCGCCCCACAGGCGCTCGCCCAGAGTACGTCCACATCGGGCTAGAGCTACAGTAGTTCGTTCGCCCGACGCGACGACGTCGAGGGCGCGCCGCCCGCCCTCCTCGACCTTGCCCTGTTTTCGTACCGGTTGCTACTGCACCACCCCGCCACCGCCACCAGCCGCCACCGCGCTGCGCTGCGCTGCGTTCCTCCCCGTCTGTCGAGCTGTCAATCGAAAACTCGGGCGGGAGCGGTGCTGGCACTAGCGAGCAGGTGCACATGCCACATGGACTGGACGTACAGTACCTACTCACGGAGGAGGGCGAGGAGGAGAGCGAAGAGAAGCCAGGCGCGCACGATCGAGCCGGACTGGACGGGGTTGATCGGGCCCGAGGGGGCGGCGCGCTAGTGCCAATGCGAGCTGGCCTGAACGGTGAACGTGGTCGGTCATCGCGATCGTCGAGGTGCTGCTCTATTGGAGGCACAGTGCGCTTCGTACGCGTCGTCTCTGAGGCTGACTCTGCGCTGGCCGTGGCCCGTGGCCCGTGGGTCGCCGACTGCGGTTTGGGGGATCCGGAGGGAAGAGGCCCGGTGATGCTCAGCGCTAGTAGGTCCTGCATGCGCAGGTTCGCGTTTTGAATTCGAGAATCTCGACGAGACGCTGACCGCGGTGGACCGTCGCGGGAGGCTTGCTTACTTGGCTTGGCTGGGCATCCAGATTTCCAGGATCCAAATTCCAGGATTCCAGGCATCCACGTCCTAAGTAGGAGCAGTCTCCTACGGGCTCCTTGCAAGGCGGGTCCCAGTCACGCCTCCCCGCCCGCGCATGGGCACGGCGTCGCAGGCCCATCAGGTGACGGCCGATGGCGACGGCGACGGCGGACATCCCCAGCAACCGCCAACGCCGTTGTTTTCGGACCTGCGGCGATGGCCATGGGACACCGGGGTGCTGCGCAGCGGTGCCAGTGGCCCAGTGCGAGAGACGGACGGACGGACGGACGGACGGGTACGGTTGGAATACGCGAAATTGACATGTGCGTGCCTGCGTCAGAGTCTTGCGGTGCGACTGTGCGAGCCGGGTTTTACATAGACCATGTATGTACTGTACTCAACTCCGACTCCGAGCGTCACGGTGTGGTGTGGTGGGGATGCGTGGATGCGGATGCCAAGTGAGACGCAGACTGAGTACTGAGTACTGAGAGGTTGTGGACGGTCGGTCGGTCGGTCGGTCCAGAGGCGGCTGAGTCGACTGTTACGCTGTTGCGCCGGTGGTATGTATGTACATACTAGCTACAGGGGCGCTTCCAGTCTCCCCGGGCGAGGGACGTGCTGGTATGTACATGCGCCTTGTTTCTCGAGGTACCTGCATACTGTACGCAGCGAGGACGAATGCACATCTTCCGCACGGCGCAAGGAACGTCCTGCCAGCCCCCTCGACCCTCGACCCTCGACCCTCGACGCGGCAGCTCCCCCGAATGGAGACTGGCGGCTGGTGTCAGCGGTGACGAGGACAATGTGCGTTCCTGTATGCATCCGCGGGTACGGTACGTAAGCGCGGATGGCGTTACCGCACCTTCGACCGCGAACGTCCGCAAGAGAACAAGAACGAGAACAAGGACAGGTTGCAGCGACAGGCGGCCGCGGCGCGTCGCTGCGTAGGTACTTACTTATCGATGGAGGCGCAGCGTGCATCGATGGCGTCGTTGATGGATGGATGGATCGGTGCCCCCGACGTACTTACTTACATGCACCGTCACGTCGACGCGTCCCGGGACGTTCCGCCGCGCGGCGCGCACCCCATCCATCCCCAACGGATGGGTGATCAGGCCAGGGCGTGTCCTACGTACAGTAGGCAGGATCTATTTGCTTGGGGCGCGCGGCGCGGGGAGGACGCGCGCGTCTGCAGCTGCTGATTGCCTGCCTGCCGGCCGCCGTTCCACGCCGCGCGACGAGAAAGAAGACGAAACGAGGGGCGAAGAAGGGTGTGCGCCTCTGAGGACGCGAGCGAGGGGGCGCGCGCGCACGAGGGCGACGCGCGGCGGGTTTCAAGGAGAGCGCGCCATGCGTGCGCGTCGGGTAGCGTGCAGGCGCGCTGATACAGTGCTCGAGTACATACAGCGCGGGGGGCGTCTATCGCTGGGTGATCTAGCCGAGGAGAGGTGGGTGACCAGCGCCCAGCTGCGGGTCGGTCGACGGATGCGCCAACGATCGGTGCTAAATCGCTAGGGAGCGGGCCCGGGAACGTCCGAGGGGCGCGTCACGGGGGACGAAAGGGGAAGGAGGCGTGACGGCGTCGCGGGAGAAAGCGCGGTCGGAGGGAGGCAGGGAAGGGGGAAATTGAAGGCGGGGGCCTCACGCGCACGCTCGGGAGTTCGGAGCGGGCGATGGAGGGGTGGAGCAGCAGCGCCCTGGTGTCAGGTCTATTCCATCATCATACAAAAACTCTGCGCGAAAATCGTCGACTGGGGGAGCCGTGGGGACGGGTGCAGCGTAAATTTGACTGCAGGGTGCGTACGTACACAGTGGATCGGGAATGAATGGGCGACGCATGGGCACGAAGGAGATGAATGGAGCGGATTGGAGAGGTGGACAGCCCCGGATTCATGCTGGAGGGCGCAGCACCGGGGGTGAGGACAGGACCGAGAGGACAGGGCAGGCAGGTCTGTCGGTGGGATGAGAACGAGGAGCCAAAGAAAGGGAACCGCGCGTCGCACGTGAAGGCTTCGCGAAGGGCGAAGAGGGGGGCGCGGGGGCTGATGGAACGAGCTAGAGCGAGCGTGTTCTGGGTACTGTGTTACAGTGCTTGCTGCGCGAGGGCGTGCTTCTGCGTCGAGTCTCTTCTGTGCACCACCACCCTCGTCGACGTCGCCGTCGCTGAGCAGCGCTGCCTGGGAGAGTCGTTGTGCGAGGGGGCCTGAGAGCGAAACGGATGCATGCGACTGCGAGGAGCGGGCGCTAGGCGACTAAACGCGGAGGGACAGAAACGGAACAGAGTGGATCGGCGATCTTGGATCGCATTGGGCGGAGCCGAGCGAGACTCGCAGTCGTCCTCCGACTGTCACTCCCAGTCCCAGTCCCTGCTCTTTGCGCTCGGGAGGCGAGGCTGCTCCTTTCGGTAGACAGCACCAGTAATAAGCAAGTGAGCGTGACAGTTTTTTTTTTGTTTCCTCGCGTTTCGTGTCTTTCCGTCGGTCACATCCATTCGCGGGGTGCCCCTCTGCTCACGCCCAGCCCAGCTCAGCCAGAGTGCGGTTACTGTAACAGTATCATTACTGACCTGGAGACCCCAGCCATCGCAGTGAAATTTTCGCCCCCTCGGAGCTGTCACGCCCCGAGGCCAGCAAGGAGAGGACAGAGAACGCTGTGACGAAAGTGGACTTGCACTCGGTCCGTATGCACGAGCACGATCTGAGCCCGCCACAGTCAAATCTGACCAAGCCTCTTCTTCCGCCCGCAACAACTTTCTTCTCCTCCTCCTCCTCGTCCCTTCCCGTCTCCCGTTTCGTTCTACCGTACGCACATCCTCCCGCCTAATCCAACCTCCCATCGCTACCGCCCTCCACCTCCCACCCACACGCATCGAACGTACAAACGACCATCCACGCCCTCTTCCAATGACCTATTCGCCCTCGCACGGCTCTTACTCGTCCTATCCAATACGCTATGCTTTCTCCAGCCAGCAGCAGCAGCAGCAGCAGCAACAGCAACAGCAACAGCAACACCACCAACAGCAACAGCAGGCCCAGCAGCAAGCAGCAGCAGCAGCCTCACCCGACACATCCCTCGCAAGCTTCGCAGGCACACCACCACTCCTCCCAGCCCACACACTACCCGAAACCATCCTACCCACACCACCCGCACCTCCAGCACCACTCCCAGATACCCATCAAGGTCGAAGAGTCCGCCGACCTTCCCCCCGTGTCCTCCCTAACCGCCGGCTACGACCCCCGCCATCACCACCCCCAATCCACCCACCACAGCAGCGGGAGCAGCAGCAGCCACTCCGCCCACGCCGCCCACAACCACGCAAAGTCCCCCGCGCCGTTCCCCATCTTCCGCTTCGGCGCGACGGACTTTGCGTCCAGCGCATCTCCCACCAGCCCCTCCGCGCCCTTCACCTTCATGTCCTCGCACCAAAACTGGCCCTCCTCCTCCTCGTCCGCCGGACCCGGCCCCGGCCCAGGCGCGTCCTCGTCCTCCGCGTACGCGCACCACGCGCACGCGCAGCACCAGTACGCCGCGGCCGCCGCTGCTGCCGCCGTCGACCGCTACCCGCTGCCCTCGCCCGTGAACGGCGGGGGCGACCACCACGCGCATCACGCGCTCGCGCTCGCGGACGAGTACGACGACGAGGGCGGGGACGAGCTCGGGGACCTCTCCGGCGTCAGCGGCATGGCGCTCGGCCCGTATGGCGCGGGCAGCGCGGCACAGAGCGCGAGCGCCAAGGCCGCGGCGGAGAAGCAGATCCGGAGAAGGAGCAGCAAGGCGTGCGACCAGTGCCGGAAGAGCAAGTGCAAGTGTGAGCGCGGCAGCGCGAACGAGCCGTGTCGGAACTGTGTGATGTTGGGGACGCGTGAGTGCTCCGTTCTGTTCTTTCGCTTTGCTCCTCTCTCTATGTTCTCCCCTCGTCTCATTTGTGCCGTGAATACGCTGCACGGTCAGGGCCCTGTCTGCTGCGTCTGCACGCGCAGTTACAGTTTGCCTATCGGCCGGTGCCGTATCCAACCCTCTCCGCGCTCCGTCTCTCCTTCTCCTCCTCCCTCCATTCCTCCACCGTTTCCACTCCAACGTACGTGTACTGACCACCACCCTGTTCAACACAGCATGCACGTTCCTCGGACCCTCGCGCAAGCGCGGCCCGCCCAAGGGCTACATCGACGCGATCGAGGCGCGGCTGCACCAGACGGAGGCGCTCATTGGGATCCTGCTCAGCAGCCGGGACAGCCGCGCGAAGGAGGTCCTGGAGGACTTGGCCGAGGTGAGTTTACGTTTGCGGTCTTGGGAAATTTCTTCTGCGAGTGGGTGCGGGCGCCGTGCGGATTTAGCGGTTAGATTGTGGTGAACGACCGCTCCCCGATATGGGATATGGATGCGGAGCGTGGGGGTTGGACGATGCTCCCGACCGCGGTATACGTTGCTCGCGCCCGCTTCGCTTGTCGTTGCAGTGTGACCATAGGAGAACTTGTTATGCTGACGGCGTGGGCCCGGTTTAGGATCCGCTAGCGAAGGAGATCATCACCCGTGTCGATAACTCGCCGTACGGGTACAAAGGCCGCAGTCGGGGCGCCGAAGCCCCCACCAGCCGCACCCGCACCGCACCGCCCGAGCAGCGCGACGCCGACGGCGCCGTGCACGCGACACAGTGTGTTCTCTGCCTTTCTTCTGCGCGAGGGATTTTATTGCTGATTTTCTCTGGCCTTGCGAACAGCCCGTCGAACGAATGGCAGGACAAGGTGATCGAACGCCTGAACGAGCGCGCGGCGGGCCGCAACACGCTCCTGCCCGAGGACCAGGTCGTCTCCGGGCCCCGGGCTGCGCCGCCGCCGCCTCCTGCGGCGGAGGCGGAGGAGAACGGGTATGGAGAGGAGGAGAATGGGTCGAGGCCGTCGACGACGCAGACGACGCAGGGGAATAAGGGAGAGGAGGGGATGCAGGTGGAGATGCCCGAGCAGAGCCAGAGCCAGAGCCAGGGCCAGAGCCAGGCGGAGACGCAGAGGACAGCCGAGCGAGGCGCGCAGGCAGCGCCGCCGGCTGGACGAGCTCGGGGAGCACGACGGCGCGCGGCGCTCGCCGTCCACGACGTCCTCGCGGTCTCCGCAGCGGCGCGCCGATGCGGAGGCGCAGTACAGCGCGAGTGCGAGCGCGAGCGTGGAGGAGACGGAGGAGAGCGGCGAGGACGAGATTGCGGTGGCGGTCGGGCAGCTGAGCCTGAACGAGGACGAGCAGGTGCGCTTCCACGGGAAGGCGAGCGGGCTGCACATGCTCGGCGCGCGCGAGCGGCAGGACGGGCGGAACGAGGGCGGGATCTGGCGGTTCCCGAAGGCAAGGGTGTGGCCGCCGCTCCCGCCTGCCGCGCGCACGGGAAGGGCGGCGGCGGCGAAGGAGGAGTTTGTGCCGCGCTTGCCGGACCTGGCGACGCAGGAGCTGCTGGTCGAGCTGTACTTTACGTACGTGCACCCCGCGCTGCCGATCGTGCACAAACGGTCGTTTGAGGAGGACTTCCGCAACGGGTGAGTCTCGCTCATACTTTTTCTCTTCTCCTTCGATGGGCCGGCGGGTGGACACAGGGACGGAGGATGCTGACTGGTTTGACTTGTTTAGAAATATGTGTGCGGACTCGCCGTACTCTGGAGAGTCCGGCTACTCGGACGCCGCGTCGCCCATATCGACCTCCTCGCCCCTGGGCCCCAGAAGACGACGGGTACCCACCCTCCTTCTCCTCGCCATGTTCTCGCTCGCGGCCCGCTACTCCTCGCGCACGGCGGACACGCCCCCGCCCGAGGACGGGACGATGTGGAGCGCGGGGGACGAGTACATGGAGGACGCCAAGGTCATCCTCGACCGCACGTACGCCGCGAGCCGGCCGAGCACCTGCCAGGCGCTCCTCCTGCTAGGCTACCGCGAGGTCGGGATCGGCGCGATGGCGCAGGCGTGGCTGTACGTCGGCATGGCCGTGCGCATGGCGCAGGACCTCGGGCTGCACACGAGCGCGGAGAAGTGGACGTCCGCGGTCGGGCGGAGCCTGTTCTCGAAGGCGGAGCTGCAGGAGCGCAGAAGGGTGTGGTACGGGTGCGTCGTGATGGACAAGTACGTGTGCGCGTACATCGGGCGGCCGGTCGCGATCTGCGAGCGGGACTTTGACACGGAGCTCCCGCTCGAGGAGAGCGCGGAGGAGGGCGAGGTGTGGAGGCCGCACCCCTGCGCCGCCTGTGCTCGAGGACCCGGCGACGACGCGCCGGAACGAGGTCGTGCCCGCCCCGGGACGCATCATCTCGTGCTTCAACGAATCCGCAAAGCTCTGTACGTACCCCTCACCCCCTCCATCCCCTCCTTCGCGCGGTCTGGACTGACGGTGCTTTCCTGTCGACAGCGGTCATCCTGAGCCAGATCTGCCAGAGCATCTACGCGATCAAGCCCGCGGCGAGCCGCCCCGCCGAGCTCGCGCGGCTCGACAGCATGCTCACGAAGTGGTCGCTCGAGCTCCCAGAGCACCTGCGCTTCGACCCCGCGGCGCCGAAGATGCCGCCGCCCCCGCCGCACATCCTCACGCTGCACATGCAGTACTGGTGCACGGTGCTCCTCCTGCACAGGCCTTTGTACGTGTTTGGGTTGCCGTCGATTATTCGCTGACTGACGGACGCTGACCACGATCTTCGCTTGCAGCATCCGGCTCATCCAGGACTCTGACAAGCCGTGAGTGATTTGTTGGCATGCTGTAGGTGGCAGCGCAGCTGACGTGCGTGCCAGAATGTCGCCTAGCGCATCCTCTACAAAGGAGGCGGAGATCCGCGCGAACTCGCGGAGGCACTACAACATCTGTGTGCAGGCCGCGAACCATATTACGCTCATTGTGTCGGTTTACGGCGAGTATTACCTCCCGAGCCGCGCGTCTGTGTTCCCCTGCTACTACGTGTTCACCGCCGGAATCATGCACGTCGCAACGCGTAAGCCATATCCGCCTCCTTACATCACACGTTGTGCTAACCCTCCCCATGTAGTGCGGACGTTCCCCGACGACCCGCAAGCCGAGCTCGGGCTCCAGAAGTGCATGAACGTCCTCCAGCGGATGGGCGTCACCTGGCCGAGCGCATGGCGCGCGCTCCAGCTCCTCCAAGGCGCACGGGCGCAGGCCGCGAAGCCCGTGGACGCGCCCCCGCCGTCACGCGCCTCCATCTCCGAGCCCCGGAACAAGCGCGCTGCGGAAGAGCCGATCGAGGAAGACGTCGAGGGGCCGGAACGCTCGCGCAGCGCGCTCTCCCAGGACTCGGCGTACCGTCCCCAGTCCTGGCTACGCGGTCGCGAGCCCGGCGAGCCACAGCCAGACAAGCCACGGCTCGGCCCCGGCCCAGCAGCAGCAGCAGCAGCAGCAGCAACAGCAACAGCAACAACATAACAATTACACGCTTCCAGCTGGACATGCCGCATAGCGCCCCGCCGGCGCCGACGTCGTCGTACCTGCCGTCGTCGTACGACCGGTGGCCGACGGACTCGACGGCGCTGTCGAGCTTCAGCGGGAGCCTGTCGACGAGCGTGCTGCCGCAGCAGTACAGCACAGGCCTCGTCGACGAGCGGAGCATGGGCGCGGGCATGGGCCGCGGGTCGGAGCGGGCGAGCGCGCGCTATCCGCAGTACTGGAACGACTACTCGGCGCTGAGCCAGATGGAGACGACGTACGGCGTGCCGGTCATGGGCGAGATGGTGTCGCAGCACGGCGGCGCGCAGCAGGGCGACCAGCAGTCGATGTACGTCCAGGACCAGTACTCCATGTTCGGTGAGTGGGCTTCGGGCCTCTTCGTCCGTTTGATCGCGCGCGCTGACAGGTCGGCAGGAAACATGCCCCCTTCTAGCCAGCAATAATTAATGCGCAGCGCGTCGGTCGACGCGGACGGCGCCAGCTCGATGCAAAAAAGTTTGCGGACCTCGGACCCGATTTCTCTCGCCCTCACGCAGCAGCCTAATTTGTATTCATTCATCTATCAGAGTATCGTCCACAGGCTCAGCCTCCTCCCCCCTTCTCCGTATCCTTCGTTCTTCCTCCTCTTCTCGTGAAAAGTGCCCCCGTTCGTGCGCGAAGCGTCTCCTCTCTGTAATAGCTGTCGTTGCTGCAACATGTTGTATCCCGTAGCTTTCTCCCGCCCGCGAGACAGAATCTCTCTCCTCCGTTTCACACATTTTCTACCTACATACATAGACGATGTCCGCTCACAAATGTAATCCTAATACATACCGGGAACCGGTCTTCAGGTCACATCACGTCTACACACGACAGCTTGCCCGTCCAGCAATCTTCTCGAGGTACGTGTACTTGTGTTCTCCATCCGACGAAGTCAGGACGGCTGCCGCCTTGACGCGGAGATGAGCCTGGCAGCTGTCCATCCACCCGCGTCAATGCGGATCCTATCCTCCGTCCGTGACATGCATCCCGTCCCTGATCGTCCCTCCACTAACACATTCCATCATCCATGCAGTGTGTCCACCTATTTAACTCCCTGTCCGTGGCAGCGCCCAGATGCATGCTGCGAGCGCCGCGGAGGCAATTCACTCGGGGAAAACGCTTCTCGCGACGTTCCTTCTCGCCTGCGCATGGCGCACAACGTCGACCATGTGGGCACTCCCCAGGAGAGTGACAGGGTTTCCCCGCATGCGCCGGCGGCACTGGGTGGTATGGGCGTATTATGATGATGATCATCATCGCACGCACCGGCGTGGGTGTGCCCCGGCGGACGGATCTCGCGCACACAAGATCACACAATTGACAGTGCACAGCCTCTGCCCTTGGCGATGTCTTTCCGTCCAGGTTTGTTTAACGGGAAGACTGGTTCCTGTCGAGGACGACGAGGGGGCCTTCAATGCCACGGGGACAGGTGCGATTGGCTTGTGTATGGTTAGCAATCACCGTTTGTGGCTGACTCACGACGGAATGAACGGGGCCGACCATCCGGTTTGCGCAGCAACTGAGAGGAGAAGCAACCGAGCGGTAGAGGAGCATGCGCTCGATGTCCATAGCAAAGATGGAGCAGAGGCGTCTCTGTGGTGCGTTCGTTCCCTGACGTCCATCTCCGCCATTGATTCGACAAGATCCTGCCGCGAAGCAGCGCTATAGTCGTCCGTGCGTGTCGTGGGATGGCAGAAGCTGTTTGTGATTGCTCGGGTACGCAGTCCAATTCTCTTGACGCGTAGAATGAGAGCCGGCGTGGTTGACGGTGAGCGGGGTATGGACAGACACCAAGTTCGCGAGGGTCACAGGCAAGTCTCTGTAGGAGGAGCGGAAACAATGAGATGACCGCAATGACATCTACTCACCGGCCAGGCGCTCCCTGAGCCAACAGAGCATCAATCTGATGTTTGCGATGCGAATGATGTGCAAAGAATAGCAATTCCTCGATGACGAGGCAAGCCAGTATTTCACTCAGCTAGGGAGACGCTGGAAAGATGCTAGCACGCACCGTTGCCTTAAGTGGCCGCTTCGAAGATACCACAAGTCATTCCTAGCTAAGACCTGCAGGCATCTGACATGCGAGCGACTATGCAAGATGCGAGTCGATATTGACCTCATCAAAGGCGCATTAGGTACTCAGTAGCAGCCAGATCTAAGACACAAGAGAATCCACACAGAGCAGGCCGAACTATATCGCATACGCGCGGACACGGGGCCTGCTGCGAATGCTAAGGTGGTAACCAGTCAACCATCTCATTTCGTCCAGTATCTTCACGATCACAGATCGGGGGAGCGTAAGGCTTGTCCCAAGTCTTCTAACAGCCCCTGGTCGAAGGCCACACACGTCATGTTCCACACGTTGAGTAGCTTCAGACACGGCATTCGTCAATCACAGCTACATAGGTGTTTGTACTGACGGATCGCGCCTACCTCCCTCGTTCATACGCTTTTCTCACCGCTCGTGCGGCTGCTGGCTTGTCAGCGCCTTTGAACCTGCTCTTGCATGATCTCGGTTTGCAGAGATGAGGGGCCACTCTCTCTCGGATGCCAACGTGATCTTTCGAAATGATAACGCGCCATACGTAGTGTTCTCTGACCTATAAACGACGAGAGGTGAGTGGTCACTTCTGCTTCTCACTTTTCACAGATGTTACAGACCGTGGAGGTAAGTGTATGATACTCCGCCACTGACAAGGGCGATGCGGGTGTCATCTGGTAGTCGCCCAGGTACATGAATTTGCGGCCGGGCATTACCCCACTCTCAGAGCCTGTCTCCGGACGCACCCCTGCGAACACCGTCTGCAGGACCGTTGGGTTTTCCACTGGCGGGATCTCTCTGACTGCCAGCAGAAGGCCGGGTTGGCCAGGCTGGGACGGCAAGTATGGCTGAAAGTCTTGACCAAGGAACATGAAGTTACGCCCAGCGGGACTTTGCCACAGGTTTTTCTTCAGCGGAACGCGCCATGCACTGTTTTTCAGCTCGATTCTCGTGAACGTCATCTTCCGTAGTCGTCGCGGGAGTTCCGACAATGCGAGATGATTTAGGGTCGCGAGCCGATCGTTGATAGCCACTACTGATGCTGCTGTAGTGCTCGAACCTCTGCTGCTGCGACCGTAACTTGGTCCGACCTGTCCAATGATATGCGGACATTCAGATACAGAACAAGAAAGTTCCCAATAATTCTCGACCAACCTGTGAACCACGATGTCCCAGGCCAAGGGACCCACTCGATGACGGTGGCGACTCGGATCCTTGGTTGGGTCTGCTAAGAACGATTTAGCAGCTGGGCTCTGCCTAGCGACCTTGCTACATGAGACAACATACTCTTCGACTTTGATCCTCTTCCTCAGATTGCTTTCGGTAGAGCCCTGGTACCTTGGTAGTTCGTCCTGAAGGGGAGTGGGCTCCGGGCTTGCAGAGCGCTTCAATGGCTGTGATTGAGTCACCGAACAGTATGAATACGAAGGCTAGCTTTGAAGGGGATTCCCACTTCCCCTGTTCGTTCCGTTTGTGGAGAAAGTGGCTGAGACGGGACCAGTGCGTTGATGGGGTCTTTGTCGTTCTGATGCGGGGCATGCACCCTCCACGCTGGCGCGCGATGTAGACGCCGCTGCACCAGAGGGATGCCGGCCATGCTCTCGTTCAGAACAGCGTTCGAGACGATCGACCTTGGCTCTGAGATATGCGACTTCCGCCCGCAAGTCTAGAAGCTCCCTTATCTGTGCTTTTGACAGTTTCTCAAAGTGGTTGGCGCGGTACAACTCGGGCCCCAGAGACTCAGGTTCATCGACACTTCGACGGGTCATGATTCAGGTTCGTCGTCTGAGAATGAGCACTGAGATAAGGTGGACTACAGGAATCAGAAAAGGCCTTACCACTTGTGCAAGTGCCGCCGTACGACTGGGAGGCCCAAGTCCACCGACAGATGAACGGGTCAAGCTTGCCAACATCCACTGGGGAACTCGGAGGGTAAGCGAGGCACACTTTCCCACGAGATCAAGACCTGTACATTTCGACGTCTGCTTGTCCTCGACGCCGCGAACCATCGTCTTGACTATCCGGTCATACGAAGCTCAGGCATGTATTACGGAACCAACTATAACCAACTGCAAAGATGACAAGGAAGTCACATTACTAGTGGTACGCGGTGGAATTTTGAATGCGCGCAATAGACTCGGATGGTTGTAGTCACTGCCGCGCTTTACCGTCAACGAAGGGTTAACTCAGTTATCTATCAGACAATGCGGTCCGCAGGCGCAACTGTTGCGTATACGCGTCAGCGGAGTACGCTACACAGTATTTCACGAAGGACGTTCAATGCGCTGCGGGCGGGCGGGCCGCGGGAGCATACTACCCTAAGAGAAATAGGCCAAGGGTCGCAGCTCTTTGGAGATGCGCTTGATGCTGCGAGAGATCACCATACACGGGCTCGTTTGAATACTCGCAGCGGTGCCTGCAGGCCCGATAGGAGACTGATTGAAAGGACTATTGAAGATGACAGGATCGATCTGATCATAATTCCAACCAAGCGACTATAGCTCGACGTGTAGTGAACGCGGGCGAGGTGTATGTCGTAAACGCCTCGGCTTGGCCTGAAAGATCCATATACATGTAGTGAGTGATGAGGTACATAACCTTCTGCATGTAGGCGGACCGTGTGCTCACTCGACCACAATCAATTCGAATGGCTTCTACACTGACATCCTTCAACGATGCTGTTTCTTCTTGCCTTTACCCAGATTTGCTGGTTTTTGTGCTAGAGCCCTCCTTACTCGCGCCTTTACCGGTTGCTTGGTTGCTCTTCATGTCGTAGATCTGCATGAGGAAGGCCTTGTCGAACCCGATGCACTTCATGAGCCAGACGTTGATTGTCTGGGAGAGAACGACGCGATGTGAGACAACGGCCGATCAGGCGGATTCGTAGATACGATACTGACCTCGTCCCCTTGTTCATATGCTTGTCGTACCGCACATGCCGCTGTCGGACCTGCTTTCCCCTTGCCCTTCGGATCAGGCTTTTTCGCTTGGCGAGACTCTGGAATTAATCTCGCCCGGAGATTCTCAAAGCCCTTTGCTCCGGAGAGAATGGGGATCGCATGTACTTCTTTGGTCTATGTCAAGGTATCTCAGCCTCCCGGGAGTCAACTGGATCCATGACTCAAGGACACTAACCTGGCCCGGCAACGACCTGTACTCTTCGGCCGACAACGGTAGAGCGTGGCAGAGCTGGTATTCACCGACATATACGTAGTGCGTCCCTTTCGACGGGGCCTTGCTGCCTTTCTGAAGCGCCGCGAATATAGACTGCGATCCCGTCTGCCACTGCGGCCCATCGCTGGCCGAGAACAACAGCCCGGGTTCACCGATACTGGGAGTGGTGAGTATGGAATGAATGGTGAGCATCCACAGGAAGATGCAGTTGCGACCACTATTGCCGCTTCGCGCAGAACCTACGCTGAGGCTTCGATATGGAAACAAATAGCGGCTTGCTTGCTTGAGGTCTTTGACCGTTTGTCATGACCATATCTTCGCAAAGGCTGTTGCGGGAGATTTGGTAGAGGAAACCACGCCGCACTCGTCATTCGGTCCTCGATCTTGGCCCGGGGATAGGCCGAATGTGCGCTGTTGACCTCACGATTCTGAGCCTGATGCTACACAGGACCCACTCTCAGATATTTAACTCAAGAGATACCGCCATCATGTGACCGGTACAGCCTCCGTGTTACTCGTGGAGATTCACCTCAATCATCGCTAAGACACGTTGATACAGAGTCCTGTACGGCAAGTGTTGATGACGTTTGTGTCCTCGCGCAGATGTACTCCTCAGCTAAGCATTGAGCAGATGCGGATAGGTCCCCATTCAGGCTGAAGTGCGTAAATCAGACATACTGTTCCAACTTGATCTTCTTTTGGGTTGCCTGCATTGAAGGTGGATGACGGCAGCCGATTCTCGAACAGCGGAGGCTCGGGACTCGCAGGACGCTTTGACCCCTACGATACACATCACCAACTACATGAGCACAGAGTGAGCAGGTTGACATCAATCCTTGATTCACCGTGGGCACATCGTCCCGAGAGGGCTCTAACATAGTGCAATCAAATATCAGACAACAAGCACGCGTTGTGAGCGCCGCAGACGTGGCAATCGTGGCCATACCAGACGTCTCCTTCACACGGCCTCTCACTGATCGTCCTTGGAGATGCTTTAGCTGAGCTTCTAGGTAAGCGACCTTTGCCTCTAAGTCTATGATCTTCGTTGCCTGCGCCTTGGATTGCTTTTCGAAATACTTCGCCCGGTGTGCGTTGAGAGAGAGACATTCATCTCCAGTGTATGTGTCCATCACTGCTGGCCTCAGTATGGAGTCCAACGAGGTGAGCCGCAGGGAGGATTCGCCGATGACGAGGGCCTCGTCCAGACTCTCAAGTACTAGTGGTCAAGTCCAGAAGGCCATATGTACAGTGGGTACGGTCGCCGGTGCATCCGCGTCCGGCTTCCCACGTTCAACGGCCGGTATATGCCGTATAGTACTGATGATACACGGCGACTTCGCAGTCCCACCTGCAGTCTACGTATTCCTTCTAAGAACGCGTGAAAAGCACAAGATATACTAGTACTCGGAATCTGGATCTAAATCTCCCCAAACGTCGCTGGGATCGCTGCAGTTCGACTTCATACTGCACCATCTTCGTATTCAATATCCGGCTGGAGTGGATCTGACCAGCGTTGTGAGCCTCTGTGCCTTCGGACACCACACTGAACGAGCGAGAGCTGCTCACAATGTACCCAAGAATCGCAGACAACCACAGATAGCACGCCTCTCGCATGCAACTCCGACAGTGCGTTCTCGAGCTCCGCCTTCCACCAGGTCGCAGATTCTGCGCAGTCTGCAACAATGGCTTCGACTCGTACTTGCCCTCTCGCGTTCTCCAACAGTCCCGAGGCTAGACATCCGGATGCATACCCAGCCGCATCAACGACTTCGCACCGCGGACAACGATTGACTCGCGTGTAGTCCAGACGAATGCGTTTCAGATGAGGAGATCTAACCGTCTCGAGCATGCGAGCCGTCGTGTAGCCTACGAAATCTCTGGTGTACGCTTCTGGGTCGATGAGCGCAAAGCTGAGGGTCTCGAGGTTCTCGAACGAGCCAAAGGTATCGAGGCATCCATCGACTATGAGTGTGCGGTCAGCTTCACCTCAGAATACAACTATTGATATCCTTGTGCATTCGAGCGAATGCGTGTCACTCACAGTGATCGGAAGCCCCTGCGGCAGCGTCGATGATGAGATGCTTGACCGAGAGAGGATTTGTAGCGGAAACTAGGTGAGAAACCCCATTCAAGTAATCCCAGTTTCCAGCTAACTGACGAAACACATCGTGTCATCCCAATGGAAGTCTTCGAGGTGGTGAGAAGCGACGACCAACCGACAGTACTTCCAGGTTCAACCAGCCACGCTTGTTGAGAACGCTTTTCGAGGGAATCGTGCCCACCTCTTTCCACCACACGTCCTGGCAGAGGAGCCTCGATAGTCGTGGTAGCGACGTCAGGGTCGACCCGAAGTCGAGGAATTGTCGAAAGGAGACGTTGATCAGCTCTAGCTCCGATATCGTGGAGAGCCGCGCGATGTTATTGCAGGTAGTACGAGCCGAAATCGTGGCGCTTCCGCCTAAATGCGCTATATCCGACAAAGCGGGATGGACGATGGTGAACTTGCGCAGCCGGGGCAGCACGGACGCGAGCGCGATACATGTCCAGTCGATCAGGCTCGTTAGAGCGCGGAACTCTCGAGGTGCGATGACGAGCACTTCCACGAGTGCGGCCAGATTGGGAGACGATCTCGCCGTGCTCGCGAATTTGGAAGCCTGAACTTGCGTGCGGAGGACGACGGTGGAAAACAAGTCAAATCGGCTCCGAGGAAGCCACGCGCGGCACGTAAGAGCGCATCGCAGCAGTGTCGGTATGTCTCTTCGACATTCGTCGATGATCGCGTCGCAGAGCTCTTGAGGGAACGCGAGCGACATTGTGGATCTCGAGGTTCAGGATGATCACACCACAGTCCAGGCAATGCCAATTATACACGGCAGCGCGCGCTTCTGCCGGATGATCACGATACTGAGCAGCACCGGAGTTTTTGTCCTGCTACGGCAGCAGCCTCATGTGCGCGAACCCGCGGGCGATGCGCGAACCGGCGCGCCGTCACTAGTCACTGGTTAGTGATGAAATACAGTGCAGAATATCGATTGAAACTGGAGGTTCACCGTTCAGCTTGCTGCAATTGATTCTAGTAGAACCATTCGACAAGGTGGTAGATCATGATAAGCTTGCCATGAAAGACAAGGGTGTGAATGATACCGGTTTCGCTCGGAGGGCGAACCGGTGGTCATCCGAGTCGTCGAGTACAAAGGGGGTTGGCACAGCCACGTCGACCGCGGGAAACTCTCAGTGCTCGCACTTGCTCTTGACTTATCGCACAACAACCATTGGGGCCTCCCCCATCATGACTAGCTTCGAAGACCGCACTTTCCAGACAGTGGCGATTACTATTCCTGTTGCATCCCGATGCAAATGACGGGCTGGCCGTGTACGGCTCAGTACGCCTACCATTAACTTTATCACAGTTATGCACAGCGGACCCAGTTGCTATGACACGGCAGTCAAACCGTGACACTGGTGCGTACTACTAGGGCATCTTTATTCTCAGCATTGTTCTGGAAAGAGATTGCTGTCAGACCGCGGTGGCACATACGGCGAGTCCCGTCTTCGTACCTTTCTCTTTACAGGCCTATACTCGAGCTGCTTATGGCATGAGACGGATCTCAGCATAGATTTGGGGGGCCACCAATCGCGGGATCAACCTCGACTCGCGCCAAGATGTCTGTCATTGACCATTCTCCTCTCTCCAGGATATCCATCGTCATTGCCACCTCGCTTCTCATCTCCAGCGCTCGTTCAACTTGGAAGGAGGACTGAACATGCACAGACATGTCCGGACCACACCATCCAAGTTGTCCGGCGGCACTGCGCAATACCGTGTAATCCATGGAATAGCTTGAGGCCCGCACCTCCGCGCCTATGGGAAGAAGCTTTCGCCCTGGCGATTGCCTCTCGTGGTCGCCACTGCCGTTGAACACCACAACATCGCCTTCTGTCTCGAGGCGTTCGTATGCGTGAGCGTCTGACTTCGTGCGGGAGAGTCTGGGGTCATTCTGTGCAGGTCCGGCAGGCTCCGCGGTGAAGACAGCAGCGCTTGGTCCCCATATCTGCTGGTACAGTTTACGTGTCAAGGGCAGCGTGTCCGGATACACTTCACAGTAGTATCCAGGGTCGCGCAGCACGTCTTCGAACCTGTCGACTGGTATCGCGCCCGGCTTCTTCGATCCAATGGGCAACGGCGCCGTCCGATTGCGTGTGCAGGATGGGCGTCGAGGGCCCAGGGGCGCCGGGATGTTCTGCGTGGAGAAGCACAGACGCGTGGAGGCCATGACACGGAGGAGCGGATGTGGACGCGGCTGGGTGAGTGTGCAGGGAGTTCGAAAATAGCATTGAGAGGCTAATCGACTTCGCTTATATCGTGCGTGACATGGACTTGGCCACAACAATGGGTGGCAGGCATAATTGCGAACAAAAGCATGGCTAATAGCCATGCGCCACTTGTGTGAAAGTGCCAGGCTTTTTGATCTTCTTATTCACGCGCATGTCCAAGTGCCTTAGCTGCGAGCTTTGCTACACAATCGCATCGCGGTATGCGATGTAAGCTCATCTCCCTGGCAATGGGCAAAGGGCACTGTGTACAATTTACAATTGACCGGCAGTTGTCTTTCCGGGCGTTGGTAGGCATCCAGCTCTTGTGCAAGATGTCCCCGCTCCATCGTTGTGCTTTGGATACATGATGGCCTCTTTGTCGTCGACGTGTCACAACAATTCGCACAGCTATCACAGGACTGCGAAGATTTCGGTCAAGAGTAACGCATCCTTATGCCATCGCTTTGCTTCGAGCAGCTGATGGGCATTCTACTTAGCGTGGACAGCGTAGAGCACGAAGGTATCTGACGGTATTTCTGCAGATATGAGTGCCTCCTACGACCTGCAAGATGGTGTTCGCATGCAGTCTGAGCCATTGACACCTCCGTCTAGTTGTCAGGTTGACCTGGTTGACCGTTGCCCCCCATCTAGGCGCCCATACGTACTTCCCCAAGGCCTGCGTAATTATACTGCTCACTCCCGTGGACGCCATAGATGCTCGAAAGCGGGCTGAAAGCATCTCTGTCTCGCGACCCGCTATGTGGGCGGACACTCACAGCGCTGAGACAGGAGATCTTGCGCCCAAGAATCACGAGCGAGACGCCTGGCAATTCGGGTCGGATTGCGCTCTAGCCTCTCTCAGTCTGACGACATCCTCGATCCATGTCTGGCACGGAACTAGCAGAGTCATCTAGGTATACCTGCCTGCCATGCGATGGCTAGTGATATCGTGAGTCGCTCATGAGCCTGCTTGTTGCATTCGTCGTCCAAGCTCGCGTCTCAGACGTCGCTCATTGCACAGGCGCTTCCGCAGATTGTTTGAGAATATGAATCCACCTGAAGCACATAGAGAGCCTCCTGCGCGGATCAACGTCACCCTAACAGTCTTCTGCCGGGGAGCCGCGATGCGCCGGCGAGGCAGTCTTCCATATATACGCGTCTCGTATGCGCGTTGACATGCTAGTGTCCCACCTTCAAGGTCAACGCCCGAAAGCACTATGCTGCCTGAGCTTACAAGCGCAGCTCTATCCTCCGGGTACTATCTGTTGACGTTGAATGGCAGCGTTCTCGCTGCATGTGTCGCTCTGATATGCGTATATGCGCTCAGCGCGTAGGGCGGATACACGACGCCCGCCAGGTCCAGCTCCCAGAGCTCTCATTGGGAATCTGACAGACGTCCCATCGGGAGGCAATGAGTGGCTAGGTTACGCGGCATTGGCCCGCAAGTATGGTACGTCTAATGCGCCTGAGCTTGGACGGTAGGCTGAACCTTCGCAGCTAGCGATGTGGTGTACTTCACCGTCCTCGGGACCCACTTGCTTGTCATCAACTCTTTTGAGGCTGCACGGGACCTCCTCGACAAGAGGGGCGCTCTGTATTCTGATCGCCCGCGACTCGTCATGATCAAAGAACTGTGCGTTGCCTGTCTAACCATTGCAAACGCTGAGTTGACATTCTCTTCGCGCAGCATGGACTGGGAGTGGAACCTGATCCTCATGTCCTACGGTAAACTCTTCTTAGCATACCGACGTACTGTGCAACAAGAGTTTCAGCCTACTAATGTCGCCGAGTTGCATCACCCGGTCATGACTCGTGAGGTCATCGCGTTCCTTGGTCGCCTCCTCTCGACTCCCGACAACCTTGTCGAACATCTCAAGCAGTGAGTTCAACTCGTCGCGCACACTGGTACACGTCAGTTGACTGCGAATTGATAGTATGGCCGCGGCGATCATCATGATGGTCACGTACGGTCATCAGGTCGAGTCTATCCACGATACCTACGTCGCACTGGCAGAAGCAGTCCGTGAGCATGCGGAATCTAGACCCGGTGTTGAGATTGTGGACATGCTTCCAATCCGTATGCGTACATCGAGACCAGCCACTCTCAGCGCATCTAATCTTCATCTCATGCAGTTAAATACCTTCCTGCTTGGTTCCCAGGCGCATCCTTCCAACGCGAAGCCGCGATCGCACGCGACCTATCTTTCAGAATGCGGACAGAGCCATTCAAGATGGTAAAAGAGCGCGCAGTACGACCACGCTAATTGCACCCTATGCCCTTGTCGCTGACGTTCACGTCGTGATAGGATGCAGGACGTGCTATCCCATGCATGGCCACACGTCTGCTCAGCCAGGACCTCCAAGTCCCAGATGGCATCAGTCAAGATGATTTCGTCAAGAACAGCTGTGGCGTCGTGTATAGCGGTTCGCACCTAGCTCTAATTTGCAAGTTTTCGGACTACCTCACTGACATACGCCTCGCAGCCGGGGCAGACACTGTGAGATTCTGGAATGCATGCGTGATGTGGTTGCACGCTGACTCGGTCTCAGACTGCAGCAGCGCTGAGGAATTTCACGCTCGCTATGATGGTGTATCCCGAAGTGCAGAAGAAGGCTCAAGCAGAGCTCGACCAAGTTGTCGGACGAGATCGTCTTCCTACCTTCGAAGATCGCGCGCAGCTGCCATATGTCTCGAAAGTAGTCAAGGAGAGCTTGAGATGGAAAGCCGTCTCGCCTCTCGGTGAGTACAGGGACTCAGCACCACAGCAGAACGCAGAGTCTCACGTTTGGTGCAAAAGGCGTACCGCACGCTACTCTAGACCGAGATGAGTACCAGGGTGCGTCAATACCGAAAGGGACGACTGTGCTTGCGAACATATAGTATGTCTTCACGTACAACCGATCGCCTCGTCGTCGCTGATCCACTGTACTGTATCTCCGTGCAGCGCCATCCTGCATGACGAGTCTGTGTATTCCAACCCCGACAGCTTCAACCCGGATCGATACTCACCTTCTCCTGGGAAACCCGAAGGCGAGCCCGATCCGGCTCGAGCGGCGTTCGGGTTCGGTCGCAGGTATTCGCTATATCTATCCTCAACATACACTTATACGTCAGCTTACGAGTTACGCAGGATCTGTCCGGGCAGGTTCTTCGCGGAAGACTCACTCTTCCTCACCATCGCGTCGATGCTGCATGTGTTCGCCATTTCACCTCCCGAAGGTACGACTGCGACGAAGGTGTACGACAGCGTCAAGTGGAGCTCTGGGCTCGTCAGGTAGCTGTTCCCAATCGCACCTTCATTGTCGATGCACGCCTGATACCCTGCTTCTAAGCCACCCTACGGCATTTCCGTTCATAATTACTCCACGATTCGACACTGCCCCAAGCCTGGTGCATGCCGTGCAAGCTAGTTGCTAACACAACACTGCAAGCAACAGGAGCTGCCGCCTGTCATTCCCGTCACCATATGTCTGGGAAGCAATCACATTGCAACAGTCGAAACTCTGTAATGTGTAGGCGTAGTGTATCGATTACACCGATTGACTGGAGCCGGCATCTGAGGCAGCAGCACGGAATTGCGGACTGCGTCCGGATCCACAGGTGCATCCCAGTCCTTGGCCATGAGAAAGCGATTCTCTCATCCGCAGAGGTTTACCTCCTGCGGGCTTGATAGTATGTTCCAACCGTGCGCAGGAAGTTAGGATGTACGAGCAGCTCAAGCGCTCTCCTTGAGGCCTTGAGCAATCAACGACGCTGCAGTAGGAGACCTCGGCTTGATTGTGCACGGGAAGGGAACCGGATACCTGGTAGACGCCTCAATACCCCATTGGTCCTGAGGTGGCGCATGATGAGCACTCACGAGATTACGCCGTAGGTCATCTTGGCTTCCGGTTGGATAGGGTTGCCGTGCTCGTCCAGGGCCGGTTCGATGGTGACCGTGTGCAGGATAGACGCGATCATCAGGAAGAGCGATGCTTCAGCGAAGTGGCGTCCGGGACAGATCCTGTCAAAATCAAACCGATCCCCTCATTCAATCTATCCTGGTAAATAGGATGAAGTTCCCGGGACCTACCTCCGCCCATAACCGAAGACGAACGTGTTGGGATCCTGCACGTCCGGGTTGATCTTGCCGTCCTTGATGAAGCGGTCGGGATTGAAGGTCTCCGGGTCGGGGTACACCTTGGGGTCGCGAGAGAGAGACCTGCGTGCTCGTTCGGTATACTGCTGCTGGGCGGTAGATGCCATGCGTACATGTGAACTCACCAGAGGTTCGCGATCACGGCGGAGCCGGCAGGGATGAAGTAGCCCTTGTATTCGTCGTCTGCGAGAGAGCGGTGGGGGATGCCCAACGGAACGACGGATTGCCACCTCATGGCTTCCTTGGCGATGGCGGTGATGTACGGCAACGAGTCGCGGTCCTCGAAGGTCGGCAGGCGGTTAGGACCAACGACAGCGTCGAGCTCCTCCCGAGCTTTCCGTTGCACATCGGGATAGCATGCCACAGCCATAAAGAACGTCTGCACCGTAGAGATGGTCTGAAGCGTGCGATGAGTATCCGAAGCAGTCTCGAGAGGAAATGAACGTACCGTATCCGCGCCGGCTTGAGGAACGAGGCGAAATTGCATTGTCCGGTCAATCGGATGGCCCGTCAACGAAGGCTGAGAACTTACCAGCGTAGGCAAGAGCCGATACATCGCGAGCAATGATCTTTTCCTCCTCGTACTCCGCGCCCTCCTTGCCCTGAGCGTTCTCCAAGATCGTCATGGCAATCGAGGGCTCCGCAGTGCCTTTCTTCTATAAGATTTGTCAGCGCGCGGCTCACGTCTGAGAATCTCAGAAACGTACGATCGCCTCGAGGGTCTTATTGAACGGCGCATCACGCATGTTGTGCGCAATCTTCTGCCATTCAGCGGCGATACGCTTGAAACCGCCGCCGGGGAACCAGCTTGGGATGTGGCGCAGGATAGGGAAGGTCTCGACCAGGAAGGCACCGGGCACGAACGCCTCGTTGAACGTCGCGACGCCCTCCTCGACCGCGGCGACGTACGGATCGTTCTCCTCGGCGACGTCGATGCCGTAAGAGACGCGCATGATTGTTGAAGCGAAGGAGCTTGTTGAGCGAGAGCGAGTGAGTCGCTATCCTTAGACGGCGACGGAATGGAACTCACTGTCGGACATGGTGCAGGAACGCTTCCGGCTGGGTGATAAGCCTGTGGAGGAACTTGAGGGTCTCACGTTGCTGTAGAGGCTGGTACTGGGCGACGGCGTTGGGATGGAGGAACTGGTGCATTTCCTTTCGGCGCCGACGCCACTCCGGGCCATAGGGCATGAGCACGAACGTCCATTCCCATCCAGAGCTTCGCGCATCTGTTTCAGGAACGGTCGCACCGGATGACGGACGAGAGAACTCACATGAGGCGCATGACGGAGGGCATCCTATCAGAGTAATTCGCCGAGCGCTTCTCAAGTAGCTCCATGGCAGCTTCATGGGAATTGAGGATGATCATGGGCTGCCCAAAGGCATCCAAGTGCATCACATCCCCTGGAAGCAAGGAAGCCGATCTGTCAGTTCGCAACAACAATCCCGCAAATCATCCAAAGCGACAAACCGTATTTTTCGGACAGCGCCCGGAACTTCTGACCCATCAATGTCGTTGGCACGTCGAGGGCATTGCCAATGATGGGAAGTGGCTTGGGACCCGGAGGGAGAGGCAAGCCTTTCGTCGAGCGGCGGCGCTGCGTGAGCTTTACGAGTGCAACAAGTAGAAAAGAGAGTAGGGGCAGCAACCAGACCGGCTGGCTCTTGATCGCTCCTGCGAGCGACTGAGAGATGCTAGCGGCCATGCTGTATTGACTGCAGTTGGGTGGGTGGATCCGGAGGCAGGATTTACAAGAGGTGCTGGGGTGGAACAAGCGTTCCTGGGCGGGGTGGGAAGGCAGTCGGTATACTTATACCCTGCGTCTGACTGGCTCGCGCCCCGTATCCGAGATAAACGCGTCTAGAAGTCGCGGAGTCCGCTTACTCCTGTGGGACTAGGCAGCCGAGGTAGAAGATCTGTTGGCTTCCGCCTTTGCTAATGCAGGGATCTCCGCGTTGATACGCCCATCAGGGACGGCCTTATTGCCTCGCGGTGGCCGCCCGATCAAATTCGACTTGGCCTACTGAGAAGTGAGTGCTGTAATCCCGTGCTAAGCTCCATGCTAAACAACTCACATGAGGGGTATCGAGCGTCCACAGCTATGGTAGCCTTCGTCCTGGACGGTTCGCGAGTCAAATAACGGACTGCGTAGCCGACACGATGCCCTTGAGTTTCCCGAGGATGAGTAAGAGCGCGTCAAAGCATGGTCCGGGTAGCCCTCGCCCTGGACATCAATTGCCTTGCGCACGCCTCCCACATGTGAATGAGGGCGAAAAGATTGCTTCGTTTGTGGGCGCATAGCATGCGGTGAGAGAGCCACCATCCGGGCGAGACGCCCGCGGCGTCCGCGGATACTGCGAGACACCGCACGCCGCGTCTGTGGGCAGCAATGTACTTCGAGTTGATCTAGCATCATCCGCATCAATATTGATGTTCGCTGGCGGCTGGGAGATGACCGAAGAGTGGCGGGTCTCGGGGGGTCCAAAACGCTTGAGAGCGAAAAAGAACCATAGAACGCAACCAGGAACGACGAAGAGGTATGGCCATCAGAAGGGCAGCAGTTTGCCATCTATGGGCGCTACAGCACCGCAGTCCTGCAGCCTCAGGTTGAGCGCGAGAGTCGAGAATCGCAGGACTCTCAGCGGCATGTCCAAGGTAGAGTCGGGTATGCACGGTAAAGTACAAAGGCCGAGGAGTCACAGAGAGCACAAAGCGGATTCCTCCAGGAAGATGTCAGCGCCATCGAATTTGTGACGCGAAAGCCAAGGCTCACGAGCTCATGTCGGAGCCCTGCTGAGTATGTTCTACTCCGCTGCGCAGTTCTGAAGTAGCGCTGCATTGAATTCCTAGGTCTAGGAGCTTTTCAGGTTACGGCAGGTCCTTGAGCCGCTGGCAGTTCACATGGAGAGAATGAACGCACAGGCTGGATCCCGGGGCCGGCAGCGAAACTGAGAAAGTGGCTGACCAAGTTGCTGACGCCCCGTCCCGACTACGATGAGCTTCCTGGTTGATGCTTTCAAGAACGACGTGGTTAGCCAACATACAGCACCTGTGGAAGAGGTGGATTCAAGTTCCTACTTCGATGGCATACGAGAAGTACTGTAATCAGGCCAGGCAGCATGTCGTCCCTCCTTTGTCAAATGTCGTCCGAGTGTCACGGCACCTTTGCTCTTCATCTTCAATTCCGAAGGCTGCGCATGAAACAGCTGAAATGCTGAGTGATTGTTAATGTCGAAGCAGGCAGTAATACGTAGCTACGAAAGCCTGATTACTACCGCTAAGCGCCCTACCCATATCAGGCGTGAATGCCATCGCGCCTCCTGCGTCTGCTCTCTCCCAACCTCTTCACCTCGACGCTCCTTGCTGGGCACTGTACCGTCTTCTGTCAATCTGTGCCGACACCTTACGGCTTTACGATACATTGGACCGGCAGAATGTCCGTCAACAAGATCACTGCCGAGCGTAACCAGCGCACTCTCATGGAACTTGTTAGCCAACCAGGAAATGGCAAGCAGCACCTGCTGAACATCATCATGTCAAGGTTGAGTTAACGTTGCCTCCAGATGTATGCGCGGACTGTAAGACGCGGAACCCGCGTTGGGCTTCGTATAGTCTCGGCATCTTCATCTGGTAAGTTCCGATATTCACCGCTGCTTGGTAGTCGGGGCTACAGACTTAGACTGCTACGGTCTTCAGTGTGAGCTGCGCGAGTATACACCGCAAGATGGGGACCCATATATCCAAGGTGTAGGTGCGGTCAGGCTCTCGACGGGTCTCAGCTGGGTAACCTCTGTTTCCCTTCAGGAAGAGCCTGACCCTCGATTCCTGGACGAAGGAGCAGGTCGAGGTAAGCGCGACGTTCATCGACTTTCTCTCTCTGGCTCGGGTTCGATCGACGACTCTCTGCTAGTTCATGAAGTCCATGGGCAACCTGAAGTCGAACGCGCACTACAACCCGGACGAGATCAAGAACCCTCCTCCCACGAACATGATCGAGTCGGAGAGGGATAGCGAGCTCGAGAAATACATCCGAGGTGGGTCGTGTATCCAAAGACGCTCGCCGGTTTACTCATCCCTCTTGTAGCAAAGTACGAGTACAAATCCTTCGTTCCCCGTTCAGCGAAGGTCGCTGCGCTCCTTGGTCCGTCGAGATCAGCTACGACTAAGCTATCATCGGCTGCAGAGCCGCCGCGCCCGAAGACCGTTCCCGCTGCATCCCCGGCGGCGACTTCAAGTACGTCGACTGCTGTAACCCCTGCTGCCCAACCCGCTACCAGCACCGCGAGCAGTCTTGCAAGCAGCGCTCTTCGGACGCAATCACAAATCCGCTCAGTCTCCCAACCAGTACCCACCCTCTCATCCTCTTCCCAACACTACTCTGCTTCCCAGGCTCAGACTGCGGCCCTTCAGCAGCAGCAACAGTCGCAGCAACAGCAAACCTCCTCACAGTCATCTAACCCCGTATGGAACGACCTTGCGCAGCTCCAAGCCCCCGCAACGAACTCTTCTCTACCGCTTCAATACGCGTCTCCCATCAACACCCAGCCCATCTCCATACCCACCACATCTACGGGACTGTCCGCGCCCAACCCATACGGCGGCCTCTCCGTGAGCCCCAACGCTTCCTTTCCCTCCTCGTTCTCGCAGCAGCAGCAAGGCGGCGCGTTCGCCGGCGGGCAGCCTCGCAGCCTCAGCCTGAATACAGGCATGAGCAGCTTGAGCATGGGCGTGAGCGGTATGGGATACAACCCGGGCACGAGCCCAGGGATGCTCGGGTCGTCTCCGTCAATGCTGCAGCCGCAGCCGACCTTCGGCGGACTCTCGACTCCCGGATCGATGCTCCCGCAGAACACGACCCCTAGCCCGAGCCCCTACACCCCTCAGCCCCTCCCTCCCTCGGGGTACGGGCTGACACAGCAGCAACAACAGCAGTCGCAGCAGCAGTTCGCCCCCTCTTCCTTCGGGCAGCAGCAGACGTTCCTCCAGCCTCAGCAAACACAAGGCCAGTTCCAGCCGCAGGGCTCGCCGATGTTCCAGCTGCAGCAGCTCCAGTACGGGCAGAGCTCGCCCATGTTTCAGCCGCAGCCCCTCGGACAGGGGGCCATGTCCGTGCCCGCGCAGATGCAGATGCAGGGGTCTATGGCTACGGGGAACCCGTTTCTTCAGCCTCAGCCGCAACAGCAACAGCAACAAATGCAGCAGCCACAGTTCATGCCCATGGGCACGCCGTCGCCTTCGCCATATGGCCAGCAGCAGCAGCAGCAGGGGATGTACGGACAGGGCGCGGGGAGCGCGTTTGGAGGAACCGGGTGGGGACAGCCGCAACAGCAGTGGGGAGGTATGTGAGCGGGCTCGGAGTCGAGATTGGGCAGTGTTGTTGTTCTTTGTATGTGTGTAGCAGTGGATGTCATGTTGTCGGATTGCTGTCGGGACGCTATCGCACTTTTTGTAGCCTGCACGTTCTACCAAATTCCTCGAGAGGCGGACGCTGGACAGTGCAGATATTGGAGATCTGTGGCAGATGCAACGAAGGTCATCCTGATGCCCACCAGCCCAGTCTGGAGCTCCCAATGGACCCACGCTACGGGGGACCGTAAGTGGCACTGCGATCTGGAGACTAGTACTACTGACCATGTTCGGACAACACACTCAGGCTGGTGCCACTCACAGCACCGCCTCCCGTGAACAAGGAAGCTCGTTCGCCGCATGCGCAACTACTGCATGCAACACAAAGGACGCAAGTTCCCAGGTCAAGGCGGTCGCCATGTGGTGAGGTATATAAACGTGGTCACTCCTGGCGCTTCGGACGTTCCAGAAGCAGGTATCAGTAGTACACCTCCGCGAACGCCCCCCTCGTCGAAGTATACGGTATCGTCGTGTCCTAATGACGGACTTCACCCCCGAGCCACTTCCAGGCGCGCAGAGTGCCGCTCGGACCGAGGAAGACAGAATTGGTGAGCTCGACATCCTCCGCACTTGCTGCATCATGGAAGCTCATCGTCGCTATCAGCACGACTGTCCATACGGTACCCTCCTTCCGCGCCTCAGGAAACGCTCTGGCTGCAATACGCGCCGTACTGCAGGTCCGACTGCGGCGTGCGGACGTGCAACATCCCGCTCGGGTGCGCGCGCGCGAAGACGGTGCTGCAGAGGATCCCCGTCCGCTTTCCCGACGGACGCGAGGGCATCAAGATCGGCAGCTTCTCGAGCGTGACAAAGTACACCAAGGAGGCTCCGCACCCGCAGGCGCTCAGGGTGGTGGGCGCCGAGCAGAACATGGACGATAGGATCGAGGCTGGGACGTCGATCCTGTACGCGAGCTCTGCGGTAGGGAGTCTTGGTTCGCGAGGTAGACGGAGGTGTTGTAGCTGACGGGCGTGGTAGATCCCGGATGACATCTATGAGTCGATGCCGGTGGTGAGGACGTGCTGTCCGAACACGGTCAGGAGGCTTACGGATGCTCGGCCATCCCGGAAGATCCCCGAGAAGAACTTCACCTTCGCGCACCTCCTCTCCAACGTAGCCTGCCGTCAGTGGACGTGGTGTTACAATATGGTGAGCCACCGCATCCCGTCCCGTCTCTCTGGCATTGTTGCGTCTTTTCTCTCCAGTTCGCGGCTGACAGTGACTGCTGCGTGGTCAGGTCAGCTTGGTTGAAGATCCGCATGGAGACGATAGCAGATTGTATCTGCTCCGCGAAGCGCTCTATATCGTGGCGATCTGTGCCGGCTGGGACGAGGAGAAGAACAGGATCGTATGGTGCCCCGAGCTGGAGCTCAGGATCCCAGAGGCGTGGATTCACTTCTGACTGCTTTGAGCGCGATTCCGTTTGGAGGCCAATGTTGTCGTTCCGGCCTGTATCATACATTGCTTCACCTGCGTGCATATGCGCTGTGATTACGAGTGCCTGCGATGATATATCAGAAGAAGGACGCACACAAGAGAACATACACCCCGCTCGCGCCGCCCTAATCAAGCACACCCTGAGCATCCCCGTTATCCCCGCCCATGATCCGCTCCGTCCTCTTCTCGCAGCTCACGACCTGCCTCACGCGCTCCACCAGCCGCGCGCGCGCATCCTCCGTCACACCCGCGAGGGCCTGCGCCGCCAGCTCGATGTCGCGCCGCCGTATGCGCGGGCCCCAGATGCTGTGCCGGTACGTGTCCACCAGGCGCACGCTTGAAATCGCGCCGTACTCCGGGAGCGCGAGCATCGCGGCGACGGCGCTTGGGGGGAGGAGCGTGGCCTGCCCGACGTAGAGCGTGCGCAGGGACGGGAGCGCCGGGAGGAGAGGCGCGTCGCGGGAGAAGGACGTGTTCACGCCGAGCTCGTCCGAGGGGAAGGAGAGGTTCGTGAGCGTGATGTGTTCGATCGCGGTCCATGTGCTCAGTGCGCGGATGAGGTGATACGTCGCGGAGGGCACGATCTATAGTAACACACGCACAGTGAGCATGATGAGTTGCGAATCTAATATGAAGGCGCGCGCACGGCCGTGGAGAAATGATGCTCAGGATCGGGCCCCATCCATATGAAGGTCTTCGGGCTGAGATCAAGGACAGACTTCGGCGTGAGATACTGGTGGAGATTCCGCGGGGCACTCACTTCGCGAGCGACAGCGCTTCGTAAATGTACCCCAGGTGCGGGTTGTTTGTGTGCGAGTGTAGGCGCAAGGAGAGCAAGTCCAGCGGTACTTGGTCGACCGACTCCGGCGTTGGGTTGCGGTCTTGGTCGCCGCTAGACCGCCGCCTCTTGAGAGTACGCGTCGCGCGCCTACAACGCTGGAGCGCGGCCGCGAGGTGCCTGAAGACCTCGAAATCCGCCGTTCCGCCAGCGAGCGTCACGGACAGGGAGCGTGGAGGGCACGCGAGGTCGCCATTGCCCTGCGAGAAGAGGATGAGCTGGTGGATCGAGCGAAAGCGGAGGCGCGCGTGCAAGAGGGGTTGCCCCATCTCGAGAAACTGCCTGTTCACGCATAGGATGTTAGCGGGAGAAGGGCCATCCTCGAGTGCGTAGGTCAGTATTTCCTGCAGCAGCTCCAGGGGCACTTGGGAGAGCGGCATTCCAGGAGATGGTGAGGGTGTGGAGGAAGAGCACGGACGCGAAGCAGCGTCGCGGGCATCGAACCTCTGTCCGAGCGAAGCGGGGGAACGCGCGATCATTAGGCGCCGTCTCGTAGCCGTCTCCAAAGCGGAGAAGAGTTCGCGCATACACTTGTCGCAAAGAGGGAGTCCGGATTCTCCCAACGACTGCCGGTGTGAGAAAACAGCATAGCACTTGCCCAATCATGCGTATAATACACCAAGATAGCAGAGAACGAACGGTTAAAAGTGAGGCAAAAGGGGTTAGATCAGTCGCTATCCAGCTCTATCTGAAGGCGAGTGAGTTTCGGTGGAAGTTAGCTTACCGCACGTATGCACTCACCGTCTCGGCCACCTTCCGTTTCGCTCGGCTTGCAGCTGCGCGCGTGGACGTTCGACCCGCCGGGGCGAAGCTCAGCGTTGATTGCGACTGCTTGCTCGCAGACGCCTTCGCTGCCGTCGCCTTCTTTGCGGTACTCTTCGCCGGAGCCTTCTTGCTGGATTGACTGGAATCAGTCGGGATCAGCCACGTAGCGAACGCGCAAAGATGATCTCCGGCGTACCTCAATACCGCCGCGCGATTTGTCCGTTTCGGCGGTGCGGGAGCTTCGTCCTCGATCTCATCTTCTTCGTCGTCGTCATCGTCCTCGGACACGGGCTTAGCCTTGGCCTTCCCCCGCGCGGGGGCCTTCTTCGCAGGTGCAGCTTTCTTCGCCGCGGCCCTCGATCTTGGCGGCGGCGGCTCGTCTGACATGGCAGCATCAAAGTCGGATCCGCCTGCGTCTACGTCCATCAACATGGAGTCTATAGACGCATCCGAGTCCTCGTTTGCAGCTTTTCCCTTGCCCTTCTACAGTCCGCCATGTCATTTGGCCGTTAGGAAACGCGGCTGACCCTGTGCGCACCTTGTTGTCGGACGCTTTTTCATCCAACTTCGCCGCTCGGCGTTTCTCCTGCTCTTCGCGAACCTTGTCCACGATCTCCTCGATCTCGTTCTCGTCGACTTCCTTGCCGGTGGCTTGGACGCCCTTCATCAGCGACCGCAGTGCTTCATTTACATGACTGCATGAGAGCTTCAGGGGCATGCCGTGCAAAAGCAGCGAAACCACTCACGTCTGAATCGCGTGGATATCGTCCTTCTCCACAAACATCTCGATCGCCTCGGACATCCCGCCCTCGCCGAGCAGCTGCAGCTCCTGCGCGGCGAGATACTCCCGCACGAGCGTCTGCACCCGCACCTTTGACAGCTTCGCCGCCGTGTCCAGCGCCGGGTCGTCGATGCTCAGCTCGGGCTCGTCGATCTTGACCTTGCCGGACCGCGTCATGCCCTTCCTGGACCGGTGGAACGTGAGGACGTCGCGCGGGTTCGCGATCAGGCCCTGGAACTCTTGCCCGAACCGCACGGGGTTGGACATCTCGCTGACGCCGGTGGTGTCGACTTTGAGGCGGACGAGAGGGAGGGGTCGGGGGAGATCGGGCTCGCCTTCTTGCACGGCGCGAGCGTTCCTCTCGTCCCATTGTTGGTTGGCCTTCTCAATCAATTCGGTGACCTGTCATACAGAGCTCCTCGGTATTCAACTGAGTTGTCGAGATAGTCAAGAGACGTACCCTGGTTTTGAGGAACTTCGCGATTTCGATCTTGTCGGTCAATTCAAACCCTTCTTCCTCCGCCGCCTCGCTGAGGACAACTTCATCAATGACGAAGGGCCGCACACTCCTCAACGGGATGGGAGTCAGCTCAAATTGCTTGCCCTGAATCTTGAGCAATCCAACATGTCTGTCAGGGTTGGTCAACTATTTGTCTTGTGCCAGAATGACTAACGTACTTTTCCAGTGATTCACCGTCGGCGAGAGACGTCGCCACAGAAGACCCGGGCTGCGTTATGAAATATCGCCTAGAGGCGACGGGCTCGGGTATGATGCGACAGTCGTGTTCGTGGCCCCAGACTACAAGATCAATATTGTTGTCGAACATGCCTTCCGGCACCGACTGTTGCGGACCATGCGGCACACTACGTCTTCGTTAGCGTACGACACCTTGCATTGTTGCGAAGAGCCCACCGATTCTGGTGCAGGACAAGGATATTGAACCATTTGTCCTTGTCTCGTGGCATATACATTCGCACGCGGTTGCTGCGAAGCTCAAAGTGCATGCGCTGGTCCTTGACATTGCCCACTCCGTACAGTGCGAGGCGCGTGTTGCCCTTGCGTAGAAGCACCGGTCGGATGGCGATCCCTGTGTTCTGGGACTCGGAGTCTGCCATGGGGAGGTCGACCTTGCCCATGTAGTTAATCAGGCCGGTCACGGAGAGCATATCTAACGCGCAGAGAGCGCCTTCCTGCGATGTGAAAGAGAGAGAGTTCAGTCGTTGCGGAGTACACTGGGACTCGCAGCACTCACAGGCCCGGTACCCTGTGGATCGTCATGGTTGCCGTGAATGGAGAAGACGGGGATGGCAACGTTAAGATTTGGATCCTCGTAGTTGATGGCTGGAAAGCTAGACGGGTCACTATTGGAATGGCGCGCGTCTTAATGCCTGCGCAGCGTCACTCACGAGTAGCCGGGGGGCTTGCCGTCGTTGGGATCGCTCAGGAGTTCAATCTGGACTGGACGGTCTCCCAGCGTGTATTCACGCAGCAGTGCCATAACTTGATATAAGCAATCTCGGGACGGCCTGTTCTCATGAAAGAGATCTCCTCCGAGGAGAACAAAGTCGACCTGGACGCCCTCAGTATTGCCACAATAGCCTATCGCGAGTGCATATACTCACATCATGCTTAACCGCGAGCTGCAGAATCTCTTTGAACGCATTGATGGAGTCTTGTCCACGCACAGGGTCCCGTTCAAGGTATCCTATATGCGTGTCGGTAGCGAGCAGGATCTTAATTGTGTCTTCCGCTCCTGCAGCACCAAGTTAGCAACGGAAATGACACGGCAGGCAGGCCCTCCTTTGTACCAGATGTAATAGCACGGCGAAAGGAGAACAAACAGGCGACACACGTTCTTTTTCCCGTGCATAGTCATGTCATAGCCTGGTAGTTTGTGATAGTTAAACGCGCGGTAGGTCTATGACACGACTATAGCATGGTGTTGTGGAAGAAGGTTGCCCGCCGTGTGAGCCAACAGAGGGCAACACTCACGCTCATTCTCGATGGTCCTTGAGGGTGGTGCTAGGCCGTTTTCATCATCGCAGTCGCTCATTTTGAGTACCGACAGTCGCAGATGTCGCTGTGGCTGATGGCGTCGAGAACAAAGTCGAGGTCGCCGACGCGTCGCGTCGCGTCGAGCACGAGCGCTTAAGCGGTGTAGCGCGCAGTCGCGATCAGCCGCGCCACGCAAAACCCATTTTGCCTCCCGCCAGCGCAGTCGCCGCAAGTCCTCCTGGCTTTTCGCGTCGACGAAGAGACTACGCCGACGCCGTTCTTGCAAGTCGTGTTTGCTTTCTTTTCTCTGGGTTTTGTTGGCTTCGTAGTCCAAGATGCCGCCGTCGTCGTCCCACCAGCATCCGCCATCGAGGGCGTTGGTGGTAAGTGCCTGTGCTCTACAGCGTGGTTGCCTGGAATGCTAATAGACTGTTAGATTGGGACTGTGTCTTTCTACTTGGTCGCTGCACTGGCTGTAGGTGTCATTTGCATGCTACAGGAGGACTCGTCTGACAGTATGGCTTCGTCGTAACGTTGTAGATGGTCATGGCGTGAGTAGTAACCCACACCTGCGTTATCTTGGGTTACACTGACCCCGCCCCTAGGAACAAATGGGTCCTCAACACAACAGACACGCCGCTATTTTTCCTCCTGATGCAGCTTATCATCGCTGTGATACTGTTCTTGCTCGCACATATGGCCGGCCTTCTCCAGCTGCCTCTACAACTAGACATGCAAGTATGTAAAGGATTGATACCCATGGTGGGCCTGAACGTTATCGGGCTCAGGTACGTCTTCGCATCTTCTCTTGCTAACATATGCTCACCCCGCTTCCCCATACACAGCTTCAGCAATTATACCCTTAAGTACGTCGATGCATCTTTCTACCAAGTCGCGCGTGGAATGGTCCTCCCCTTCACTGTCGGCACCTCCTACTTCCTCCTGCACTCTCGCCCCTCGCTGCGCATTCTGGGTGCCTGCGCAGTTGTCACCCTCGGGTTCTTCGTTGGTGTCTTCCTCGACGGCACCTCGGTCTCTCTAGTCGGCATCACCTTCGGCGTCCTGAGCTCTATGATCACCGCTATGCATTCCGTTGTTATTAAGAAGAGCCTGGACGTCGTGCACGGTAGCGCACTCCACCTCTCCTGGTACACGAACTTGCTCAGCGCTATCGTCCTTGCTCCGGCGCTCGTCCTTGTCGGCGAGCTCCCCGGTGTTATGAAGCTGCTCTTCGGTCCCAACGAGAACGAGGTTGGTCAGATGAGCACGCTTGCTACGTTCATCATGGGCTCCCTCATCACTGTGAGTATCTTGCATATCCGACCATTAGATGATTCACAACGTCTGCCAGGGCACTTTCGGCTTCCTTATGAGCCTTGCCAGTTTGATGTCTATCAAGGTCACCTCCCCGATCACTCACATGGTGTCCTCTGCGGTGCGCGGTGTCGCCGCCTACCTTCTTGGCGTATTGCTGTTCCACGACGCCGTCACAACGTAAGCTGTGCTCGTTCCCTCGCTCGCTGACAGCCTGCTCAATCATTCCTAGCGGCCGCGTCTCTTCTATCGCTATCATCCTCCTCGGTTCCATTTGGTACACTTGGATCAAGCACGTCGAGTCGCAGCCCGCAAAGTACGAGCCCGTACCCCTCGACGACCTCGAGGAGGGCAAGGGCAGCAAGGGCGAAAACGGCTATGCGTCGCACAGGCACTCGCAGTCCTCGCGCGATGCGCGCGACTGAGTGCAGTTGCTTCCGTTGTGTCCGGGACCCGGCTAGGGGGATAGATCGGCGTCGGTGGTCGGGATGCCTGAACGCAGGCGAGGGCAGAATTGGTAGAGTAATTGGCCCATGTGCTTCTAATGCAGGTATACATAGAGGTTCCTCGTCAGGATGAGTGTCGGCTAGAGGTTGGGACTCGCCCCGTTTGCTCTTTTTTGAGAATTTGTCTGCGAAACCAACGTTGCTGAGCCTCCTACATAGAGTAGACCGGGCGCATACACATGCGACGCGGGTCGGTAAGTGTGGACCGTTGTGCATGTCGAGATTCGAGCATTTTTCTAACTTTTCACAGGCACGCACCAGTCAGCTCTTATCGACTCGTACACTTTGCCCGCAGGCTCGCCGAAGCGCGCACACTGGTGCTACAATTTTGATCAACTAGGCGGCGACATCTGAATCAAGAGGCGAACGCGCGTACTTTCGCCATGGCTTCACTGCCCCTCGCCTTCCGAGTGTGAGTGTCGCAGTATATCTGACAGGGAAAAATGTAAGGATCCGGCTATCCAGGATCACAAGCTGCTCGCCGTGAGGCCGCGTGGTGCAAACCACTTGCTGGAGTCCATATTGACTGCTGACGCGTGACGTATGATTCAACACTCTCCGATATAGGATGAACTTCGCGACCCGTGCGAGCCCACCCAATCCGGCGGCAACGTTAATCCCGGAGCCAGCTCATTGGCTCGAGATTTACGTTCAGGCAGACGCAATAACATCATCGAACCGTCAGGACGTCTCGGGCTGCGAAATTCGAATGGACGGACAGGAAGAAGGCCGCTTCCTCGGTCGCATTGAAACGCAGCGGCGACTTCGAAATCTGCCAAATCCGACCCTATCGAACAGCCCGGCTCTGGATGACTTGGATACGAGAAGGGCGCTCCGCGAGCGCATGGTCGGACGCCCCTCGAGGTTGCTCGGATCAGCCTGGTGGCGGCTCCCTTGTGGTGAGGATACCGCTTCACTCTATCCCGCTTTCGGGCTGCTGCGAATGGCGATATTTATTGCCTTTCCCCCACTTGTACGGTGCTTAAACTCTCACTTCCCTTCTGCACTGCTCAACCATCTGTTCGGAAAGATTGAAGCGCAGTTTACGATATTGCAAAACGCACAGAGCGCACAGAGATGCTCACAGGACGACGAAGTCGCGATGATAGGGTGCGCGCTCGATGCTTGATGTCGTACAAGCTGCCGTTCGCTACCGCCCGCATCGACAGTCAAGATCTCCCGAATTCGGCGGTAGACCACAAAGTGCCGGATATGGGTTGCGAGTACCCGCTTTTGTTGACCGTTTGCTTATCCCGAGCCCTCCAGGGAGGAACGGGAACACAGATCCATGCGCTCAGCTACCCTGACGGTGTCCCACGATCAAGTTAATGCACGAGCGTAAGCCGGGGAGGGCTTGATCAAATGCGTCCTATCTGCACCCATATGATGACTGGTATAATATGGTCTGTCGGTACCCAGACAACACTTGCGTCCCCTCCTCTCGATGCCTGAGAAGTCCCCGGTCTTCATCCACTATTCACCACGAGAACGCGCGGAGACTTCCAGAGAACCGGACGGGTACCGCGAAAGGCTGATCGAAGAGCTTCGTAACGCGTTCAACACAAAATGCCGTATGTCCCTGTCCCCCATACTGTGTGGCCTCAACAGGCTGACATGGCAGGCAGGAGAGATATCCGAAGATCCTGGAGCCTGTATGGACTATAGCGGCGACGGCTATGCTACACATGTGGTCGCCCATCTTGGCGTCAAGTTCGTCGGTTGGCCCCCGCGGATCGCTTTTCTTGATCTTCCTTACATCCCCGGCGGTATTTGTGCGCTGGAGACCATCCAATCTTACTGGAAAAAGGGCGCTCTCACGCTCGAGGCCGCCACATTTAAGGACATCGCTCGCGCGCTGCATGATCCTGACTGCGTTCACCCCAATCTCCCGATGCTGAAGAGGCTTCGAGAAGAGCAAAGCGGGCAAGCCGTGGCCTGCACGGTGCACCATCCCCAGACATTGCGCATCATCGGAGAGCACCTCACTTGGACCCGGAAACGTCCTGGAGTCAAGCTCAACCCTGGACCTCGCCGACAGAGGTCCGACGTCAAAAAGGCCCGTCAGCGCCCAGTGAGCAACCCGCTCGACCTCCCTCTCAGACATTCTCGAAACGGCGTGAAGACGGCGCGTTGTGTGCTGGATGGCAAAGGCGAGGATGAGGGCGACTGCTCGGTGGACGACCCGCTTGAGGAGGTTCGGCCCATTGGCACATCTCGCGTCGCGTCGAAGGCCGATAACTCTGGAGAGTATGACGCTGAAGGCCTCCGTCCCAAGTGAGCTGGATAAACTACCATATGTAATCCCCTACACAACGCGATGCTAGACCTGGCCCCCTCGGCTGCAAGGTATTGAGCGCCTCAAGGGCCCGAACGACAGGAGCTGCCTTATGTAGCAACGTCGTTGTGTCAGGCGTCAAGTACACCCGTGGGCCCGTAGTACTTACTACGCAGGTATGTACCATGACCCACCGTGACCTTTCAATTGAAGGCCTTGCTTCGCCTGTAAGGGTACGCAGTCGGGTCCCCGCCACACTGACCAACTCGCAGCATGCCCAACATGGTTCGCAAGAGACGGTCTACAATTATCAAGATCGTACAATACATATACTTGAGAGAGCGAGAGAGAAGAGAGAGAGACAATGGATCCGGCTTCGCTGCTCAGTGCGAACATCATATAGATTCCCTGTCTGGGCATGACACCGCTCTCTCAGGGATCCTGAGCTCCAGCTCGGGGAACCACATCCAACACCTCTTATTCACGTCCCAGCCCTTGCAAATGGCAATGACGAAAAGCGAATCGCGCAGCCGAGCCGTCAACTGCTGCAGCGCCTGAAGGTTGCCCCCCTCAATGCCAGATATCTGCGAGTAAGACGACGGTCATGATCAGCGCCTGCACCGCAACACCGCTGCATCGCGCAGATCGATGGGAAGAGCTTACTACGTTGTAGCACCACTGCCATTGACGAGTGACCACGTAGGTGACGAGGTGCCCGAACGTGTACTGCTGGACAGGGTCTTTCCTGCACGGATGGGTTCCGAGGGTCTCGGTGATCACGATTGGGAAGGCCGCGCGGATGGCGAGCACATTGTTGTAAATGTCCTTAGGCACCTGTGTCAATGACCCACGCTCAGCCTTCCCTGTCCATCGCTTCCACTTGAAGTAGAACGTACCGGCGAACTTGCATATGCAAGCCGTTCACCCGGTAGGATCATCTCGTCCATGACCATGCTCGCAGCAACTAACTTCTTCGTCTCGGGATGGACCCCGTAGGTGTACCGGCTGCTACTCGTGAACGCCTTGACCGGGACCCCTTCGCGCCCGTCGGTGTAGCGGATGGAGATCCTCATGGATATCTTCTGCGTCCGCGTGGGTCGTCCAAGCGGGATCCAGTACACGTTCGTGTTGAGGAGGGGTGGGATGGAAGGGTCAAAGAAGCTCTTGCGGACGATGACGTGTGTGCCGGGTAGCGGGGCCGTCCACCGCTTGGGCGGGTTGGCGTCACCGGACGCGATGGGATCGGCAGTGGACGCAGGAGCACGGTGAGCGACTGTCAGAGCGGTGTCCTTGCCGGCCGTGTAGGCGATCCCTCGATTCACGTTCGGTCCCACGTGAATGCTCGAGGAGGCGGAAGGGAGACGCTCTGGAGCATCGCTACGTTCAGGCTTGATTTGATGTTACGGAGCAAGTTCAAACTCACGAGCGTCGTTCTGGGCAGGTTGATGAGCCATTGATTCGGGTATGTGAGCAGGAGCAAGACGAGGTGAGCAGTGCAGGAATCTCCTGGGATGATGGCTGCAATCCCCGGGGCGACTGCATATATACCAGGAGGTAGCGGTAGCTTTGCTTTGTGGATGCGTCGAAGCACCATGCTGCTCCTGCTTTGAGCAGTGGGCGTCGCTTAACGCGCACTGACAGCGGTTTGGAACGCTTGTGACGCCGGTCCGCGTAGGTGGTCAATGCACTGACGATGAAGAGCGACAAAGTTGCGACGGAAGGTCCATGCGTTGATTGCCGTGAGAGGATGCGACAAGGGACACACCGGAGAATTTGACAGGCCCAAGCACTCTGTATTGGGTGCTTGGGTCGTGACCAGCACATACCTCTGGTCTGTGCTCGGAGAAGTCCTTGAGCCAATCCTCGACCACAGAGCTCGTGCTACGAGATGCATGGTACAACAACATACTGGCATGTATTCTATGGACAAAAGGTGATAAGCCAGCACACGAATAGCGGTAGAATCTGAGCCACTCACAACTAATCATACACGAATCCCAAGCGATTTTCCGGCAGTATCCAAGGCCATCCACCGTCCAAGTCCGTTGACCTCGAGGCACACTCACAGCTTCGCAGCAATTGCTTCAGCAGCACCTCCGTCGTTCTCGCGCTCCTTCTCGAGCTGCTCGCGGGCACGCTTCGCTTCGAGCGCCCGCCCGACGCGACTCGCATTCTGCCGCTTGAGCGTCTTCGAGATCCACGTCCCGACCTCCGCGATGGCGTCCAGGTCACCGGGGGCCTCGTATTGGCTGCCGCGGAGTGCGTACAGGACGTCCTCGGTCGCGACGTTGCCTGTGGCGCCCGGGGAGTAGGGGCAGCCGCCGAGTCCGCCAACGGCAGAGTCGAAGGTGCGAACGCCGTGGTTCAAGGCGGCGAAGATGTTCGCTACGCCCATTCCGTAGGTATCGTGGAAATGCCCCTGAGCAAAGGCATGAGTATGTAAACTGCAATCTAATGAGATAACAGATACGCACTGCGAGCACCGAAGCGGGGATCCCGCCGTCGATGACAGTCCGAAGCAGCCGGTCGACCGTCGTTGGGTTCCCGGTGCCCACAGTGTCACCCAAGCTGACTTCGTAGCAACCCATGTCAAGGAGCGCTTGCGACACGCCCTTGACTTTCACCGGGTTGACCTTGCCAGAGTATGGGCAGTCGATGACGACGCTCACGTACCTAAGCGGGAATCAGGAAAGGCGGCATAGTGTGATGGACACAGTGACGCACCCTCGCACACGCAAGCCTTCCTTGGTAGCACGTTTGGCAACTGCTGAGAGACGTTCGAGAGATTCGGCTACTGTGCAGTTGGTGTTCGCTTTCGAGAATGCGTCCGAAGCTGCGGTGAAGACGGCGATCTCGTCGGTGTATGGGACCTCGGACTTGGGCTGCTGGGATAGCAAGTCTAGCAGGAGTTCCAAGCCTTTCATGTTCGGTACAAGCACTGGGTAATGAAGACCCTTTTGCCGCTCCATGCGCTTGAGAACCTCAGGCGTGCCAGCCATCTAGGGAGCACAAGTCGGTCTTCGTCTTCGAGCACCCGACGAGTACGCACCTGCGGGACCCATTTGGGACTGACGAAGCTCCCGGACTCGATGATGTCCAGCCCAGCCTTCGTGAGGCGGTTCACCAGCTCCGCCTTTACTTCGGGAGGTATGACCGTGGACTCGTTTTGTAGGCCGTCCCTGGGCCCTACTTCGACGATCCGGACGCGTTCGCGGGCAGCAGTCGCGTATGTCCGGGGTTGAGCCGCAAGAAGGCCCCGGCGTTGGAGGATGGCACGCGTAGCGTTGCGAGTGAACATGGTGGTCAGAGATGAGCTATGCTGCGAACATGACCCGCTGCGTATATTGGACTTGACGGAGCAAGACGAGTCGAACGGTGGGGAAGGTCATGGGAACGACGAGCGAGGCGGGGTCCGCGGCAGACGCGCGGGGGCGGGGCGCCGTGATCCGGTCACTCGGGCGAATCTTTCTTTCTCCCCGCCATCACCATTCACCACCACAGATGTCCACAACGTCCTCGTCGCCGTCGCAGGAATCGAACGAGTCCGCTCAAGTACAACTTCCGAGGAATCCGCAGGATTGTCTTGCCTGTCGCGTCATCGGCACGGTCGCCCTTGGCGGAGTCGGCGTATATGCGCTTAACATGTCCCGCGCACACGCGCCGGGTTCGGTGATGGGGAAGAGAATCATGGCCGGCGTAGGTGTATGTACGTTGGCGTCGTTGCACATATAATCTGTCTGATTGCCCATTAACCTTTCTGTAGGTTTCCTTGCTGCCAGTGCACTTCGCTGGACCAAGTAGGATTTCTCTCCGGGTGCCGGTGCTTTGGGGAATAAACCTATGCTCGTTCTCACCACAATGCGTGCGTCTTCGACAGGCGAACCTTGGGCTACCCATGGATAAGTGATTGAGGTGCGCAGCTACCTGCATGCGTGGAAGAACAAGCTCTGGAGCTCTGGATGTCCTGTGCTGGGCGGTTCAAGGCGCAGACGTTGCTCTTTTTCGCATTTCAGCCCCCTGACGGCCCCCAACTGGATGCTGCATGACACAATGTCCAGTGCGCATCTCAGGGCACTGGAATGAGCGTCGACGCGACGTGACATAGGGGTTGTCTTGTTTGCCAGCCGCAACGGCCTTGTGCACGTCTCGGCGTAAGCGCCCACCTTGCTAGGTACTGTGGCAAGAGCATGGCACTCCATCCTTACCTCTGCTGAACCACCTTCTCTTTGCCTGGGCTTTTCTGAGTCAGGAGATGTGCATGTTTGCGGACTGTATCCGGCGGATCACCCTGGCAAGGTTGAGCGCTGCGTCCAATCCAACCTATTGATCCAAGGTACGCATAGGATCGCTCGCTCTCATAGCGGTTGCTTTCGCTTGGATCGCCGCGGCAGCAGTCAAAGCGTGCACCGACAATTGGTGGCACCAATTTGTCGTGGACAGGGAACGGCTCTGAAACAAACGGTACCTCGGCCTGAATCCCTCCCGCGCCCGACGTGGGAAGGCATTGGCCTGCAACGCTTTGCTCGGGTTGGACCAACGCTGCCGCCTTTGCCACCGTCACAGCACACGTCCACGAAGGTTAACGGACAGCGCGTGCAAAGCTCGACGTCCATGGCTGGCAGATGCGCCATGCTCACCGCGCGCGCGTGCGGGCTGACGCGTCCTCCGCGACGCTGTCTTTGGGCCTGTTCTGCGAGGTATAAAGCCTGGGCAGGGGGACGTGAATTCCAGCAGGGCATCCATCCGCTGCTTTCCTCTCGCTAACCACTCCACCGCTACTTCTCAAGATGTCTTCAGGCGCCGCATACTCGCACGCTGGCAACGGCTACACCGCGTCGTACGGCGCGTACGCTCCCCAGCAGTACCCTTACCCGACCCAGCAATACTACCCCGCTGCCGACCAGAACGCATACTATGCTCAACAGGGTGGCGTTGGACGGGCTAGCAACTCGCGAGTCCCCTCGCAGCCGATGGTCCAATCCAATGGTACGTTCTCAGGACGCTCGCTCGTTCCCCCTCCCCCTCCTCATGATCGTTGGCACGCCTTAGACCATGCTTCGGGCAATCATCGTGGCCACGCGTCGCAAATCCCTATCGTAACGCCGAAGCCGGACCCCGACTCGCCGCCGCCGCTCCGCGCCGCAAACATTATGCGGTCCTTCGTCGTCCACGGCAATAATGTTCACGACTTCAAGTACACGGGGGCCAGGTTCATCGTGCAGCTGCCCCCACGCATCGACCCGAACTGGAGGTTGGAAGTCTACACCCGACTCCCGCCCGAGACCTGGACGGTTCCCAACTGGCAGGAGAGATTCCACGGGTTGACGATGCCCGAAAAAGTGAAAGACTTTAGAAAGCTCTTGAAGATGGTTAGAAAAGACGTCTACGATGCGTACACGCCGCTGTCTGCCCTCGGAGTCGACACGGACACTATAAACGTCCACCGGGGCATCGTGAGTTTTCTTCCAGCACTCTTTCAGATCGTCGTTGACTGACTGGCATGTGCAGCTGCCTTTCGAAGGCTTCGACCACGATTCCTGGGACACGATCACGAATTGTCTGCATAGTCCGGATGGCATCCGACCGACGCTCGGGCTGCTCCTAGCCAAGATGATCGACATCCAATACGAGTGGCACTGAGAAGTTGGTGAGCTGCACTCCTCTGCGTCGCAGACTTTGCAACGAAAGCTGACCCGCCCCTCCGCCTCGCCCTCGCAGATCAACGAGGCAACCACCATATGGCACACGCGCAGGGACGACCCCATCTGGGGACGCTGGGCGGAGAACCCGCGCCTTAACTGGCTTGCCATCCGGTCCATCCGTCGCACGCTCCCGGATATGCAGGGGCACGTGTACTACTTCCCAGAGCTGCAGCTGATGCCCATGACGGTGGACCCTACGCCGCGCTCGACCATGGTTGTAGTCAAGGCTGAACCGCAGTGATTCGGTCCGCCCCGGGTTGTTGCATGGGATGGTGTAGGATGTCCTGCTTTTCTGTCTTGTTTGGACTGTTTTGTTGTGGCCTCGGCGAATGTATAGTAATCTATGAGACCGGCGGAATGATACAATCAAGCTCGTTGCCTTCCGAAGCGCGGCGGGTACCCCCCGCCGCAGATTGATACCGGTTGCGTTTGCGGGCAGACTTGCGACGGAGCTGTGAAGTCTCCTGCGATAGCATCGTTGACGCTGATTCTGGAATTTCCCCCTCCAAGTCTCGGATCGGACTCCTCGCAATGCAGTGAGATCAGATGCGCCCGCCCTGATTCGGGAGGCCATTGAGCTCATTGACTTGTCCCGGTTCGACGATCGGGCCAGCACGAAGTACAGTACTATTCAACGGATGTCAGCGGTTGGAAGGAAGGTCCAGGTGGTTCTGAGCTCCTGGGGATGTTGAACTTGGAGCCTGTGTCATCGGACAAGCATCGATCGGTAGGTCATTCAATCAGCCACACGATGACGGTGACCGTGAGGCCCATGGCCACGACTGGTTCCGTAACCCCGCTGATAGCTTGTGAATTGCCCAGGCGTCCTCCTCCTACCACCGCAAGGGGAATGGCCACCTTGAAATCATATGAAGGGGGTATGTCACCGACTCGCTTCTCGCCACCTCGAGGCCCTTCCCCTTAAGCCCTCACAGTGTTCGCACTTCCTTGCATTGATTTCGCATAGTGCAGTACCAGTGAGTGCAGTGTCTTTCACACTAGCTGACTACCCTATAGCATACACTTTCTCACTCGAACTTTCACTCACGGTCTACCGTCTACAGAATGGCCGACCTCGTCCCTTCGCCCAAGAGCGTGAACAGCTGGACCGCGCTTTCGCATACAACTACGACGTCCGCGTGAATAAGCTAGGACGGTCGCCGCTCGACGTCCGACCGCCAGGTCATCCCTGGCATCACCATGACGCGCTCGATGCCGACTTTCTACAAGAGTCCGGTCACCGCTGAGCTCGCCCGCGCTATCCGGGAGGGCACCTACCCCGCTCAGCTCAGGAGACCGTTGTCTACGCGCACATTCCGGATGTGCCGCGCGCTAGGGAGGGCATGCAGCCTCTGGACAACCGTCGCATCCTGCTGAGCTACTCTGACGCGGTCAAGCGGTTCGTCCCGCAGGAGCATTGCCATGTACATTGTCCTTGTGCCTCTTGAATGCAACAGAGACTCACCTGTTCTCATGTATCATCCATACATCCCCTGTTAGGAGGCTGTGCGTATACTTTGTGTACCCAGCATTTTTTTTGCTCTTTTTGCATGATGTCTCAATGAAGATCGATTCCATCGAGAACCACAAAGACTGCACAGGTGGCATCATGCGTATGTTTGCGAGATAGCATGGTTGACAAACCGACGAGCGAACCAACCCGAACAAGTGTATGTAACCCGAACTCGAACCCAAGACACGAGCGCTTTACAGGCCGCCATACTTTTCCAAGAACTTGAGGTGGAAGTTCTCCAGCGCGCTGACGTACTCCTCGACACCGGGGCACAGGCAGGTCAGCCGGTAGTGGTGCTCGCCGTCCTTCTGGCCGAACCCGGATCCGGGGACCACGCAGATCCCGGTCTCCTCGAGCAGCTGCAGCGCGTAGAGCTCGTCAGGCTGCTTGCCGAGCTTGCGCGCCTCCTCGACCGCCTTGTCGGGCAACTCGAGCTTGGGGTACAGGTAGAGCGCCCCGGGCGAGTCCACGCACGACACGCCGGGCAGTGCGTTCAGGCGCTGCGCCATGAGCTGCGTGCGCTGGCGGAGCGCGTCGTGGATCGTGTCCGTCTCGCGCTTCCAGAGCGGGTAGGACGGGTCGTTCGGGCGGGGCGGGCGCACGAGGCAGTCGACGCCGATCTGGCCCGAGAGCGGCGGGCAGAGCGAGACGCTCGCCATCTTGTACAGCAGCGCGCGGACCTCGTCGGAGATGTTCGTGCACTCGAAGTAGCCGCCGCGGCGGCCGCACTCGCCCTTGACGCCCTTCGAGATGGAGTGGAAGGAGAAGAGCGGGATGGGCGACTTCATCTCGCGCACGACCTGCTTGAACGAGTGGAACGGGTGCGTGTCGGGCCGGTGCAGGTTCGCCTGGTAGACCTCGTCGGCGAGGAGGACGAGCGAGTGCTCTTCGCAGAGCTTCACGAGGTTTTGCATCGTGCTCTTGTCGAGGATCGCGCCCGTCGGGTTGCCGGGGTTGATCACGACCAGAGCGCGCGGCTTGACGCCCTCCTTCTCCGCCTTCGCGAGCGCCGACTGGATCTCGTCAAGAGACGTGGACCAGCCTTCGGGCTCGGACAGGTGGTATGGGAGCGCAACGCCGGAGTATTGCGCAAGGGTCGCCGTGTACAGGGGGTATTGAGGGATGGGAATGAGCACGCCCGTGACATTCGGCGTGATGAGCACATTGAGGATGAGCGACACGCCCGCCGAGGCTCCCGCAGTGAGGAAGATGTCTTCGGGATCGCTTGGGTAACCATCACGTTCTGCCAACCAGTCAGTACACCAGTATTTGCCATGCCGTGGAAGAACCAAATGCTATGCTGCGACGCGCGAAGCAAGCCGAGACAGGTCCCGAGGTGGCCTGGCTTAGATTGCATGCGCATCGTGCGTTTATAACCCCCCGGGGCGCTCCCCGTCTGTATGGCCCATCCCTTCGGGACCGCACACAGCGTCGTCGGGAGGTCCTGGGAGCTGGGAGATGGAAGAATCTTGAGGCAAGCACGAGAGGAACGCACCTTGAATGAACTGCGCGACGTGTTTGCGGAATGAGAGGCACACCCTTGCTGTGGGAGTAGGCACCAATCGAGCCAATCTCCTCCTGCAGCTCCTTGGCGCGATCGAGGACATCTTGCGGCCACTTGCCCTTCACGATCTCCGCGAGAGGCGGGTATTCCATGAGCGCAGCGACCTGTGCGGCGTGTTCTCCCTGAGCACATGCGACGCAACGACGGCAACGCAACTCACCTGACGCGTGAATGTCAAGTACGGCTGGTCGAGCCCCTTCTGCTGAGGGTTGCCGATGTTGGACGAGATGACCTTCTTGAACGGCAGGCCGTGGCTGTCGGTCTGGAGCTTCTCGCGCAGCTCCTCGGCCTTGATCGCGAGCTCACCGCGGACGGCATACTGGACCTTGAGGATGGCCGGGTTGAGGTCGGAGACGGTGAGGGGACGCATGGTGTGGGAGTAGCGGAAAGAGGATGGTGAGGTCCGGGTCAGGCGACTGAGAGGGTTATGTACACGTCGAGCCCCAAGATGGATCATCGGAGGCGCAGCGCGGTCTAGACGATCGTCGATACGGCGGCGCTTGATCAAGGCTGATCAACGATGTGAGCAGCAGCGACCTCCGCAACGTTTTAGGGTCTTGTCGTCGTGGCCGACGACGAGCTCGAAGACGCGGGGAAATTGATTCAATGACTCGATTGCCAAAACTGGTCTGCTTATGGGCGCTTGACGAACAGCGCGGTGTTCGGGGACATACTGTACGCGTTAGTACCTCGGACCCCCGTGCACAAGTTGCATGTCTGTCTCGTTTGGTCCACCGCAGGTCCACTTCTTGCCCTCAGTTGACCGCATTCATCGTCTGCCCACGGGGAGACAATATCCGTCCATCCACACAAGCTAGCTCCCCAGACCGGGTGATTGCTAGATTCTTCAGGGAGACCTTCGAAGCGAACAACAGAATTCATTGAATGGGCGTCGAACCTCCGAAGTGCCTCGTTCACGAGTCATTCAGACTGTCCGGTGACTCGATAACATAGGCCGTGAATACGAAGGGCCCTTCATAGACTGACAGTACTTGTTACACGCAGGCGCGCGAGATAGAAGAGCTTCCATTGTTCATCTAGAAGCTAGCACAGAGCCAGAAGCGTGGATCACTTGTCTAGTAGAATTACACTCGTGGGAACAACAAACATATGCTTTCTTCACGTTTCAGCAACATAACACAACTGCGGCGAGGGTATACTTTAGATTGAGCAGTTACCCGTCACAAGCACGGGGCGATCGAAGCCGATACTGTAGCTAGACAGGTCGAGCAGGCGCGCAACAAGACCCGGGAGTTGGCGCGTTCCTGGGTTTCGGCTGGAGGTTGTGGGTGGTCGACGCACTAGAAGAAGAAGACGGGGAAGCGATGAAAGTCGAGTTCGATGAGTGCGTTGGCGCTTGGATTGGTTGCGCTGACCAGGCATCGCGTTCATCCACACCGGCCCCTCCACCACAGCAAGGGGCCCTCTCCCCGGAGGTCGCGAAAGTGAGAGAACGTCCAGAGCCGTCGTCGTGCGTGCAACCGCTACACGAACAGCCTTGACAACACCCACAACAGTCGGGAGGGCAGGCGCACATTCCCGGAGGACACTTGCATCGTCCCCCGCAACAGTCGGATTCATCGGTAGCAGCGAATGTCTGCGAGGCCTGAAATGTACGAGGGTCGTTCCAACCTCCATAAGCGACACCTAGGAGGGACCTCATAGCGCGGATCAAGTTGGGGTGCGCTAGTAGCAGAGACTGATGGATGGGGATTGAAGGGGGGAGTGATTAGGTTCGGAATGACAGACATCTGCTGGAGCCAGTCTTCAGGATTTTGCATCTGCGAGGCTTCGTACATAGGTTGCGTAACCTCGGAGGACCATGTAGTAAGCGAGAGGATGTTGCACTCCAAGCATGCCGCGCATGTGGCTGGATTAGCGCAGGACGCAGAGGGATCCACGTTCGGGCCATTGTGCTGCAGACAACCAGGGCAGGCGCAGGTAGAACCACAATTGCATAGAGACGGAGACGAAGGAGGGGCAGCCATGGACGGAAGATTGCCTTCCTGCCATCCACCAACTGAGCCATCGTAATAGGCAAGCTGTTCTGTGGCGGAGGAAGCGGAGCTCGAGCCGGAGGGGGGATAGGGAGACTTCGAGCGTGCTTGCCGCTCATATGCCAGACCGGTTTCGTGATTATACTCGTAAGCACGTCCATAAGGGCTGAAGAAGGCCTGGCCGTGAGTGGTGGAGCGATTGTTGGGGTGAGCAGAAGAAGGGCTATGAGATCCCCGAAACGGCGAAGCAGCACGTTCACTGGGCGGTTTGGGCAAAACGGGACGGTTGCTTCCAGTATGAGCATTGATGACAAGCGCTGCAGGTTCTGAAATAGGCTCTCCATGGATAGCGATGGGATGTCTTGATTCAGGGTTACGGCCTCCGGACTGCTTCATCCGATGACGCGGTGTCCAACAAGTGCAGGAGGCGTCATCTTTACATGCACAGCCTCGGCCTAACATATATGTGGGTGAGCTGAGTCGTGGAAAGCGCGAAGGCAAACTAACCACTCTGGTCAGATTCTGACCCTTCGGAAGATGGTCGCGGCGTGACCGACGCTTCCAGCAGCTCAGGAGGCAGACCACTGGGAAACGCGGCGCGGCCCGAAACCTTCGAGGTAGCTAAGCCGCCAGAACACAGAAGGGCCTTAAAAGTCAGACAACACCGTATACGGGACGACTGATGATGTAACACACCTTGTCCAACGGGGCCCGGGTTGGAGCTCGAACCCTCTTGATTGCCGTCTTTGCTCTCGCATACGCATTTCACGTGGATCTGTCGCGTCTTGCGGAGCTCTCTGCAATGTTCGCATTGTGTGACTGGGCGGCCTTTCTTCTTGATCTCAAAGAGAGGTCGGTCGGTATGCTTGCAGGACGAGGAGCGGTGGCCTTTGATGCACGTCTCACTGCGATAGGGTGAGCACATATGCACGTTGGAGAGGATGTGTACACGCACCAAGCGTATTTCTTGTCACCGACGTAGACCTACAAAAACCGCCCAGGTTTATGAGTCCACCGCCGGACGTCGGACGCGAGACATGCGGCAGCGTACCATCGCGGCTGAATGTGGTGAGTACGGTAGGATGTATGCGGTATTCTACGCCTCGGACGCGTTCGCTACGCCCGCGACGCAAAAGCGTGCGTTATTGGGAGCTTGAAGACGCAGTAAACAAGATCTGCTGCAAAGTAACAACCAACATGAGCAAAGGTAGAGGGGAGAGGTAAGAGGGAGCGGCCTCGTCCATCTTCGCTTTTATGAGGGATTCCGCGCCACCGCTCACAAACAGAGACAAAGTCGGCGATCGGGCCGCGTTACGGCGTCACAACACGCATGGACTGGGCGCTACGCTGTGTAAGTAAGTTCGCAAGTGGCGAAATTCACGCTCGGGCCTTGTCCAGCGACCTCGACAACCAAGAAGCGGGCGGAGCAGGGGAATGCATGTGGCAGTCCGTGCGCAGCCAGGCGATGTACGGAAGTCGACCCGTTATCAACGCCGCTAAAGCACGATCGTTTGGGGGGCGACATCATGGCCCAGCGACAGTGCAGTGCCTCTCGGGAGCCCACGGCGGAGCCCGCATCTACAAGGGGCATGCCCCCAGTATTGAGAGCATTTTGCTACAGAGCCACGGTCCAATGTTAGCGGATCAAAAGGCCTTTTTGCACGCAGAGCTGGAGTGTCTACGAAGACGTCGGAAGAATCGCTTGCAAGCTTCCAAGTTCTCCGGTATCAGGATTCGAGTAGCAAGACCATACTGAGGTCACCGTCGAAGGATCCTAACGAAGCCGACGAGGTTCCACCGTTCCAGAGAATGGACGTGGTTCACTTTTCGCGGAAAGGGACTGCCCTGCCGTCGCCAATTGGCAAAGTGCAGTGTCCGTCGGTACGCAACGCCGGATGGACAGTGTCCATATCTATGACTATAGTCAATATACTGCGACACAAACAGGAGACATGGACCGCTGGTTTCTAGTTGACGCAAGTCAACAAGTACAGGAACAATGTCAGTTTGTACAGCGTCTGTATACATATCATAGATCAATATAGTGAACCAAGCACCAGACTAATATCAGATATATGAGTACATTGATCAGGTAATTTCGGAAGGCACAGCACCACATGAGCGCAAATTCAAAGTAGATTGCGATCAGCACCAAACAAGTATGTCACAATTGGTGAACGCGACGACGACGACTTGAGGTGTTAGGAAGGAGAATGTATTAAGCGCCCATTCCTCGAGCGCTCAGCATTATCTAGATCACGTGCTGCACCAGAAAACTTGGGAGACGCCTCGCGTAGGACGTTTCGACCCACTCCATCCTCCTCCTGCGCCCTCTCGGCCAGCCTTCCTCACGTTGCTGTCTGGCTAGTTCGCTCTGCTGGTACGATATGCCGGATGCCTTCTTTGCGACGAACAAAAACCGGAAGAGGAAACGGTCCACCGCCAGGGACGATGGCCCGTCCACTTCGAAGAAGGCAGCTCGGAACGTGAAGGGGAAGGGTGGTAAGACGCGTAAAGCTGATGGAGCTACGAAAAAGAGGAGTGCGGCAGACGAGGAGCTGTCAGACGAGACCCAAGACGATGACCGCGAGGGCATTGACGAGATGGACCTTCGGGCTCCGGACGTTGACCCTAACGCGTACGAGAGTGCGGAATGAGGATGAGGACGAGACGCCAGCGGAGAAACGTCTGCGTCTTGCGAAGCTCTATCTGGAGAGCGTAAAACAAGGCTTGTCATTAGGTGCGTTCGTGCGTCCTGCGTATGGCCCTCTGGAGACTGACGTTCTATGAAGCCGAGGGCGAATTTGACGCTGCTGAGATTGACCGTGAACTCATATCCGCAAGGCTCAAGCAAGATGTGCTGGAGCATTCCGGGAAGATACATTTGTTTGTAGCAGATACTGTGAGTGCATCCAGTCGAGGGTTACGAGCGTCGGTGCACTAACATATGGTCAGTTCGACCTCTCGCATACCCCTACGCTTCGTACGAAACGCGGTCATAGATTCTCAGTCACCGCTGCTGTCGCCTCTCATGATGCACGCTGGCTGTACTCTTCTGGCAAGGAGGGCTCCATCATCAAGTGGGACTTGCAGACCGGCCGTCAAGCGCACATGTTCCACAAATGCCGCGTGGACAAGGGCAAGGGCAAGTCTCGAGAAATCGGAGACGTAAAAGGGCATACGGACGAGATCTTCGTCCTCGCCATTAGTCCTGATGGAAGGTACCTTGCAAGTGGAGGCAAGGACCGCAGAGTGGGCGTGTGGGACGTCGAGAAGAACGAATGGGTGAAGGGGTTCGGTGGTCATCGAGACTGCATATCGGTGCGTTCCTTCTCGGTCACTGCGCCTACTCTTCCTGACCCCTCACACAGGCTTTGGCCTTCCGAAAAGCTACGCCGTCGCTGCAAACGCCGACACAGCTCTATTCAGGTTCATACGACCGAACAATCAAGCTATTCGACCTCTCTACTATGGGCTATGTCGAAACTCTGTTCGGCCATCAAGACCCGGTCCTTGCTATAGACGCCCTTCGCGCGGAGACGGCAGTCAGCGCGGGCGGTCGCGACAAGACTGTGCGCTTCTGGAAGGTGCCGGAGGAGACGCAGTTGGTGTTCAGAGGCTGGAGGAGGCAGCAAGTGGTATGATGAATTTGACGGAATGGAGGAGGACAACGAGGATGGAACGCAGAAGGGCGGTAAGGACAATGCGCGATCTGAAAGCTTCGTGGAGGGGAGCATTGAGTGCGTCGCGATGATTGATGAAACCACTTTTGTTAGTGGAGGCGATAGCGGGTAAGTTGAGAATCGCTCCTCCGTTGATGCCGTCACGCTGAGTGCTTGCACAGATCTATCAGTCTTTGGTCTACACAAAGGAAAAAGCCGTTGTTCACCCAGGCTGTCGCGCATGGGATGGATCTGTCGCATGTGGAAACGGAGGATGTGGCGATGGTCCGAAAGCCGCGCTGGGTGACTGCATTGGCCAGCCTTCGCTACTCCGATCTCTTCGCTTCTGGTGGGTGGTTCTGGAAGAACGTCCTCGCGCTTGTGCTCACCATGCCGATAATCTTAGGTTCGTGGGACGGGGAGATCCGACTGTGGAAGCTGGATTCGAAGCTCAAGTCCTTCTCGCTCGTCGGGACGATCGCTGCGCGGGGCGTGGTCAACTCGCTGCAGTTCGTCACGCCCCCGAAGGAGTTCTTCGCCGCAGCCTCGTGGGCTTCGCCCTCGTCCGCATCGGCCTCCGAAGCCCCCGCGAGGGCGAACGGGAAGCAAGCGAAGCTCGGCAGCTCTCCCGTGCTTCTGGTCGCAGGCGTAGGGCAGGAAACGCGGTTTGGGCGGTGGATCCAGCAGAAGGGCGAGGGCCATGTGAACGGTGCGATCGTGTTCGCGCTGCATCCTCGGACATAGTGGCTGTGTTCTGTGACGCTCTATTTGGCTTACAATCACAATATTTGGCATCCATGAGCGCTCTACCACATTCCGGGCTCGTTCCGGGCCATCGCACCCGCTAAGACTCTCTTTGCAGTAGCGAGCGCCGAGCGGGCTGCGTCCGCGCATTGCAAGTGTCAAAAGTCATTCATTGGTAATAGTACAGGAGTTCATTCTTCGCTTGGGGCATTAGTTAACAACGATCACCCACTCAGAGCCTTACCTCGAGCTGCGGGAACATACGAAGCCGTCCATCGCGAGTGTCGCTGCGACGGATCGCGACGATGTACAGGTGGTCAAAAGAGACCTCTGTGTTGGGCGGCACCGCTTCTCCGCGGCCGACCAGGTCCTCAAGGCGCGCAAGGGCTCTCTTAATAGCCGCGGCGCGACGTTGACATGAGACAGACACTCCACGCCCCGACGAAGGTACTCACGATGCGTCCGTAAGCCTTGAGCCAGCCGTCGTATTGACGACGCACCATGAACGTGAGCAAGTGAGCGACCGTGAAGCCCGGCCCTGCGGGCAGCTTGGTCGTGATGTAGGTCTCAGCCCCTCTCTGGCTGGGGAACTGGACCGCGGCACGGCGCCCTGCGCGTGAGCAACCAGACACGAGAGAATGCGCGGATACTGACATATGCTCTGTGCACGCACAACCGCTTGTGCACGACAAGGTCGTCAATGCACAGGTTGGCTTCGTCCACGAGGCGGACGATCGACCCGTTCGGCATCTGCTTGTTGATCCACTCGCAGCGGGCGACCTGCAGGCCCGGCTGACCAGCGATGTTGACGGGGATCTCGAAGGTGGGGTCGACGTCGCGAGGGAGGGGAATGGAGAGACGGAGCTCCATGGACAGGTGCCTGGGAACGCTGGCGACGGACGCGGCGGTCGTGGGGTGATGGTGCTCCCGGCGCACTGTCGAGCCGCTGGGGCCTCGAGGCGCACTCCTGATCTCTCCGTACGGGGCTGTATGCGCTATCGTGGTGACGGCCTTACCACTGCCTGACTGGGTGGGCGCGGCCACAAGAGGTGTCGGAGCAACGGGAAGATGCCCGTGGGTGAGTATGACTGTCGACCACTCGCGGACGACAGGCCGGGGTTGGTCGGACGCTGCTCGTCGAGGAGGGCGGTGTATGGTTTGAGTACTGGTAGCTTCAATATAGGCCCCGTTGGACTCGACTCACGTTGCCGGTTGCGGTGGTCTTCGTCCTCCCGTGCGGGAAAGTCACGTCGGTATGTGAGCGACATAGAGTCTGCGAAGCGCAAGGGGGATAGTTCTGGGACCTGACATTGTCCTCCCGCATACGCCGATTTATATGGGCGGGGACCGACGCTTTGTATCATAGGGCTAAGCGGCGCTTTGAACGCCATTGAACCCCAGAAGGGAAAGCAATGCTACGGACTGCATTGTGCCGGGCTGGACGCGCGCATTGCTCAAAGCGTGGAAATCCTATTCAACTCTCTACTTGGAATGGTCTCGGGTGCAAAGCGCGTTGAAAATTTCAAGGTCGTAAACATCAGGGATTGTAGGGCAAATAATGATGCGTCCACCGGACTTTTCGCTTTGATGCACACGCTCCACACATGCAATTGGTCCATTTTGCCGCCCTTGCGCCTTAGCTACAACTAGGGGCGCCATTGTTCGGAAACGCGGATCTCGAGCTGGAGGAAATAGCACCAATGGCCGTCTCTCAGCTTGCGACGCCGGATAGCGACTGCATACACCGTCCCCCACCCGACGCTATGCTTCTTCAGCGAGCCCGCAGCTGGTCCGACGAGATCTCCGAGTTCTGCGAGGCCGTTGGTTGTTGCTGACCGCTACGCCATCCGTTAGCCCCCAGATCTCCTTGGTACGTTTGGCCGACAGTTCGTACCATGAAGTTTTTCCAGTGTTTGTATTGTTTCTGCACTAGAATTGTCAGGAGATGGCCGACAGTGAACCCCTGCTGAGGGTTTTTTGGGATACTGCTTGGGACCATACGGCCTGTCGATTGTGCAGCGAACTGGGTTCAATCAGGTACGGATGATCAATGTCGAGACGCTCATTGATCAGGTGTCGCACTTACGTAGGCATTCTGTATCCAAACCTCGTAGCCCCTGATTTTCCCGTCCAGCGACTGATTCGCGGCTGTGACATTGCGTGCGATAGCCTGATTCAGGGGACTTTCCGTCTGAAGCCGGTCTAAGGCGAGCCGCAATCCAATCTCGTCCTGCACTTGGATTTTGATACGGAAGTCTGGGTCTGTATCGCTGGGTAGAGGAACAGGAAATCGCATGGGCCGTGGTGCAGATCGGGTTATCACCGTGGACTCGGATTGGGGTTGGGAAGGAGCGCGCGGCTCCCGCTTGGGGGTGCCTGGAGTTCCAGATGTACTTGGAACAAGGTGAGAAGAAGCATGCGCTCCCGAGTCTGGAGTTCTTTGCTTCCCATATGGGACACATTGAGTGGGAGCGAGCGATCCCGGGTCGGGAATGCTTCGCCTCTCAGGCGTGCGTGGAGGAGGGAAGATATCTTGAGGCCGTACGTAGCGAGGTACCTGGTCATAATCGACAGGGACTCTGACTGGTCCGGGAGTGCGCGGATTTCCCCATTGATCGTAGCGAAGGCTCGCGGCTATGTCCATAGCGAGGAGGACATCCGCGGGAGACACTACGCGCAGGAGATAAGCGGTATCAAAACACTACCATCCAACGCACGTACTGGCATCTCCGGGACTATCGTTTCGAGCGGCGGTGGACTTGGATAGGTCTTGCGAGTGGTTCATAGTAATTCAGATGAGGTGGGTTACCAGGCGAGGTGAACGGTAGAGGGATGCACAGCGGAGTGAGCATACCTCCCATCTTGCAGGGATATATATGCGTATGTTTCTGCGCTTTGCTTTCCACTTCGGGTCATGGCCTATGGGGATGGTCATTGTGCATGAACCCTGGCCCATCTGCATCAAAGCGTTCAGCAGCCAGGCTACCGAGGCATCGGGCTAAGCCTGGGGCTTGGCCACACTGCCTTTTTATCGCATTGATCCTTCTTGACTATGGTGGATCTTAAAGCGTTCACTCTCGTGCATCACAATACAAAGTGTTCCTGGAGCTGCTTCGGGGCGGAGATAGGTCGCGAGCTGAGAGTAGGACTCGTTGAGTGGCGCCGGCTGCTGAGATGCTCACCATGGGACACAGTGGAGAATGCAAGCGGCCACTATCGCCTACTTGAACTTACTGCAAAGCTGTCGCTTTCGAATTCGCGCGTTGCCATGTGGATGTGAATACCTGGCAGCAGCCAGCGGAAAACTTGCCTGCTAGCATATGCATCAGCCCATTGCGCCGTGGCCGCCGTGGGTGGCGTAGCGCCGGACGTGCAGCTGTCTATGATCATCAGTATAGAGCCGCGCACCTGCTTGTGGCAAGTACTCCTCGTACTGAGCAGCTGGTGTTGCGCGTCAAGACGAACGCGTTCATGATGTTGATGCCAGTGGGCCACTCCCGGAATGTCACTGATCCACACCGTCACGTACGTTCCTTCAAGTGAACGTACTTACTTACCGCATAAGCATAGACGCCCATCCAGGCGCGAGGACGCGACTGTGGCGCGGCGCGTCGCGCTCCACGGCCCACGCCCCAGGACGCGCGCGAACGTCCTCGAACATCCTCATCCAGCCGACGACCACAACGACGGCGGCGGACACAAACATCGCCCACGCCTCTCGCACATCGACAACACTCTTAAAACGTCTCGCCATCGCCAGGGAACCTCCCGATTGCCGCGGCTCTTCGACCTCCGTCACTCTCACAGCGCGACTCCTCGCACACACGCCCGCCCCCCTCACTGGCAACATCTCGGATCGCTCATCGCTAGCTATGTTCGGTTGTCTGGTCGCAGGCCGCCTACTTCAGACCAATCTTCAACAGATCGACGAGACGCACGCCATCTTTGAGCTGCCTCAAGCGGGGTCCATCAACCACATCTGTGTATTCTTGTTGGGCACAGGTACGAGCGCGATCACTCTCAACCTCTCGCGCCCGGCTGAAGTTTGGCCACAGTTCCATTTCCAGATGGATACGGTGCAACAGTGCACTTTTACTGGCCAGGCAAGGGTTTCCAGCTACTAGGAATGTGAGTGGACACCGAACAAGGCACGTGTACGCGCTCACGCCTGACCGCGATACAAGGCTATCAAACGAAAAGCCCTCAGCAATCTTCCGATTGCGCGGAACCTACTCTGCCCAAACAACGAACAGTCACGCCGTCTTCTCAGGCGCAGCATCAGACGCGTCCCCATCAGACGTGACCGCCTTTCTTGGGCTCGCCATCGAACCCTTGTCACAGATCGCGCAAGAGGTCGCCACGCTTCCCTCGGCGGTGGCCAAGGCGAACAGTCCGACGTTCGACGCGACTCTGCTCGCGGAACGGATAGTCAAGCACTTGTTCAACTACGTGTCGAGCTTTGTTGGAGGGAACCCGACGTCGCTGTCGCCCGAGTTTTTGATACCCATGGGCGTCATCGCGAAATGGTACGAGAATTTCATCACAAAGGTCAGGAATACGGGTACGGGCTTTCTGGAGCGGGAAGAGTAGCAGTTCGACGCAAGCGTGTGAGGGAGTACGTCTCTTTCTCAACTCACTCGGGCGAGACTGACCGCCGCATTCAGCAGGGACTCTCAGAAGACATGTGGGACTGTGTACGATTACGGAGTGCTTGCAATCTTAGTGCATCCTTGCGGCCTATCCGATGCTCATATCTCGTTCTGCTTTGACACGCTGCCTCCGTGCGATGATCAGGAGACCACGTCGCGTGCTGCGGTAAGTGCTACGGTAAGGAACATAGCTTCGAAAATTCGCACCCACTTCATCTCTGTCACGCATAAAGACAACCCCTCCGCCATGCCTGAGATACCTCAACCACCTCCGTCTTACCAGGACCTCCCTGTTGTGAAACCCTCACACTGCTCCATGGCTGCAATCACTCAGCGCCCCTCCGCTTACCGCGACCCCACTGTGGGCGATCTCATCATCCGCACCGCTGACCAGGTAGAATTCCACGTTCACCAACGCCGACTCGCCGACGTCCTCCCTGTATTCTCCGACATGCTCTCCCTCCCCCGTCCTCCTACATCTGGCGATGACACCGTCCCCGACAAGCCCGTCGTCGACGTTACGGAGAGTAGCGCGGTATGGGACAAGTTGCTCCCCCTCGTGTACAACGACGAGGAACCGCACTTCGGTCTTGCCGACATTCGCGAGGTGCTTGAGGCTTGCACGAAGTACCAGGCGCCGGGCGTGAGGAGCCGGATGAGGACGCACCTCTTCCGTCCGGAGTTTCTCGACGAGAACCCCTTCACCGTGTACGCCCTTGCCTGCTGTGGAGGTTTCGAGGACGTCGCGAGCGCTGCTGCTAAGCGTACGCTACACCTCTCGGTGTATCCCGTTGACGTCCCAGAATACTCGTTGATCTCTGGACGTGCCCTCTTCCGACTTCTCGAGTACCGAGAGCATTGCGGTGAGGCAGCCAGTGCGGTTGTCACTATCGAATCTAGCCGTCAGCTCACTTCGGAGTCTTCTTGGCTCTTTCATGATCGGACGAAGAGCTGGGCTTACGCATACTCGTGCAATTGCCGCAAGGGCGCCTATCTCTACAACCGTGACCGCTCTGACATCTGCATTCGTCGATACTGGCTGGACTACCTGCATCAGCTGAAGGAGACTGTGACGACTACGCCTTGCGGCGACGTTGCGTGCAGCTCCTCCTCACTCAAACCCGTCTTCAATCCCTCACGGGTTAGGTGCGACTGCTCCAAGGGGGAGATAGGTGTGGAAGCGGTAGAGTTTTCCTCGCAGGTCAAAGCAAAGATTGATGAAGCGGTCTCCAAGGTATGTCAAAGTGCATCCTGTAGCGATGGGTCGAGCTTCATTGCATGCGCGTGGGTACAGGTGCAGCTCGTGTTCGAGCCTTGAAAGGACAGTGATGGCCGTGATCATGGCGATGGCATGCAGGGTACGCTATTGAAACCATCTAAGATCTCCTTTGTGTTCACGTATCTCACGATTCCGCAGATATCGTGGCGTCTGCGGAGGGATTCTGGCAAATCAAATTCATGTATATGGGCGTTGCGGACGAGAATCTAGTCCCGAGCGTTGAAGGTTTCCTGAGTGACATCTCATTTGTCCGAGGCTTCAATTGATTTGTCAAGCAGCCTGATCAATTGAGATGATGTACATGGCAGCTACGCTCCGAGTGCAAATCTCTGCAGCTTTCGCCCCATCGGAATCTTACTCGGACGCGGCGGCGAAGCCCCCGCAAGCCCCGGCCGCTCCAACACACTCGGCGCTCTCCCCCTAGGCTGCAACCCGCCTCCTACTTCTTTCCCTCCCCCTACGACAGAAGGCACGACCGGGAAACCAAACGTCGCCGCGTTGGTCGTCTCGACGAGGACAGGCCGGGAGATGTGGATCGACGCGGAGAAGCGCTTGATAGCCTTGAGCCCGGGCATGCGCACGGGGAGGCGGGACCGCTTCTCTGGCGTCGTGTGGGCGCTGCTGGGGCTTCGGTTTGCGCCGGGCGTGGGCGACGGCGGCGGGACGGACGGAGTTGCGCGGTAGCACGAGCCGGAGAAGTCGCTGTGCAGGACGAGAACGAGGTCGTCCTCCGGGCTGCTGTTGAAGTCTAGAAGTGCTTTGGGGAGCGAGGTCGACGGACGTCGGCTCGGCGTCTTTGGAGGTTGGTCCGCGACGGTGGTTTCGACAGATGTGTCCGAGGCGGGGTCACTCACTTCAGAGCCGGACGCCGTCGGGACCACGTCGCAGATGGCGTCCTGCACAACTTCACCGCTGTTGCGTGTGTCACCTGCGCGCATTGCGATATCATGCGCTATGGACGCAACAGCCGATATCACAGAGCGGGACGGACCGAAGAACGACCAGCGCGAGGTGCTCTTGGTCGTGGACGCCGCGAGACCGCGTTCGTCGGGCACCGACCGAGAAGCAACGGGCACAGCGATGATCTTGGCACGCCGCCTACGGGACTTCGCCGAGTCCTGCGTAGAAACGGACGCCGACGCCGAGATGCTCTCCCGCAAACTCCTCGTGGTCAAGGACAACGCGGCGTGCGCAGGCGTGCTTGCTTGCTTGGCCGGGAAGCTCCGCGACGAGCTGCGGGAGGAGACGCTCTTGATGGAGTGGCTTGCCCGGAACGTTTCGCTGGCGAGCGGGGGGAGGTTGCTGTGTACCGTGGCGGAGGAGCTGGCGGAGGGGAGGACCATGGAAGAGGAGCTGGCTGGGAGACAAGTCGTCAGCGGATCGGTGACGCTAACATTCTCGGCGGAGGTTTCGGGTGCTGCCAGAGCCCGGATATCGAGGCCTGAGAGTGCCGTCGGCGAGATAGCCAGCGGGCCTGGAACGCTTGCATCGGACGCATCGATCTCGCCAGTTGAAGCAGGTGCGTTCGTTCTGAGGTTGCCTATCTCGGGGACGCTCTCCTTAAGACGAGACACCCGAAGCGGCAGCTTGCCCTCCCTCAACGCCTCCCTCATCTCCTCGACCTTCTGCTGCCTCGCCGGGGGAAGCACGTCCACCGTCTCAGAGAGCGCAGACGCAGACGGGGTGATCGTCTCGCGATGCCTCCCGTCCTCCTTCGCCGCGCGCTTCCAGAACGCCGCCTTCTTCCGCCAGTCGCGCGAGTGCGCCCGCGCGTCGAGCGTGCACCGCACCTGCGCGAGGTACTCGTCCTGCGTGCGCACCCCGGTCACGGGCTCGAGGAGCTCCCGCCAGACTGCTGTCCGGCTGCGACATGATCGCGCGCTTGATCGCTGCCACGAGCGCGGCCTCGGGCTCGTCGCCGTCGAGGATCGACGTGTACGCGGACGCGAGGACGGGCTGTGCGTCCGACTCGGTGACGCGCAGGCATCTCGACGAAGCGGCGGAGGACGCTCGCACTCGGCGGCCAGGGCAGCGTTCTCTGCCGCAAGAGCCTGGAACTGGAGCGCGTCGCCCGAGTGCGACGCGCGAGGGGCCTGGGGTGTAGCGTCGGCGAGCACGGAGAACAGCTCGCGCCTGAGGTCGAGGACTTCGGACTGCAGCCCCGCAACGTCGTGCACAAGGCCTTCAGTTCGCTTGGAGCGCAGCTTCGTATGACTCGCGCTCGGTCTTGAGCGCATCTTCGAGGTCGCAGATCCTGTGCTTCAGCACCGAGACGATACTGCGAGAGGGTGAGGTCGGCCCAGAGGGTTGGACGTAGAAGGGAGACTGTAACGACGCGTCGTCTCTGCCATGGCGGTCCTGATGAGAGTGGAATGTGGTGAATGCCAAAGGAGCGGGAGGGACGTAGGCTGTGAAGACATCGGAGAGGGCCGATGTGGGGTTCGACCGGCCCAGGTATGTCGCGAGCTGGGGATCGGACGCGCGCCGCGTTGTGGGTGCAGCCGTGGGCGCAGACGCAAGGCGACTGAGCTCCGGTTCGGACTTGGCCCGACGATGGAAGAGGTGGGAGAGTCGCGGGAAGCGCATCCTGATCGCGGGAGGGGATAGTGCTGTGAGTGGTACAGGTGTGCGGAGTAGTGATGTGAGTGATGATAGAAATGTGAGGGTTAGAGATGTCAGTGGTACAGAGGTGAGTAGTGGAAAAGTGCACGAGTGCACGAGTTACCGCTCGCCGTCTTATACGAAGGTCGTGTCGTGGGCTGACACGCGGAGTATCCGGAGGCTGAAGAGGCTGACTGGTGTGGCGAGCGAGAGGCTGCCGCCAGCCCTGCCCCATCGTGATCGAAACTGGTTGTATTCGACCAAACGAACCAATAACAGGCAAGCACACATCACAACCATCGCATAGCGTGTTCCACGGCAACACTTCGAACCTAACACTACTAGGCCGGCGGTCAACGACAAGAACATGCAAGACAAAGCGAGATATATACTGGTACAACAATCCGACTCCCAAGAAATCGATCGCGCGCTAACTCCCAGCAACCTCGAGCTCGACAGCCTCCCCCACCCACGGCAGCTCATCGGATGCTGAGGATGCCGCTGTTCGTGCGGCCGAGCGCGGTCGAGTCCTTCGCCTCCTTCTTCTTCACCTTCGGCGCCTCCCAGATCTTCCAGAACTTCAAGTTCTCGTCCCCCGCAGCCGTCGCAACCAGCTCCCCGTTCGGCGCGAGCGCGCTGAAGAGCACTCGGGAGTCGTGCGCGTCCCGGATCTCCGCGACCTTCTCCATCGACGGATAGGAATGAACCATGATGGCGTTCGTCGGGTAGCCGTGCGTGGTGAGGAATTCCTTGCGGTGCGGAGACCACTGGATCGACGAGATTTGCGCAGGGGTGACGAGCGAGTGCAGCCGTGCGCCTGTCGTGGTGTTCCAGATGTGGACCGTCGCGTCTGACGTGCCGCCTCCGGACGCTAGCAGGGCAGGCTGCCAAGGGCACCACGCTACCGCCTTCACGGCCGCCGTGTGATTCCTCTTCGTCCAACGCGCTGCGGACCGAGCACTGGCGCTAGCGGTGCCGACGTCGCCCAGGCGGCCATCCCACACGTTGAGGACGTTGTCGTTCCCTCCACTAGCAAGCAGCTCTCCGTCAGAGCGCCACTTCAGCCCGCACACCTCGCCTTGGTGTCCCAGCAGTTCCATGACCTTGTGACGCGCGACGCGCACGTCGTGGTGCCAAATGCTTCCGTCCTGGCATCCCGAGCTGAGGATATGTTCGTACCACGAGAGGCAACCGACTTGCGCGGAGTGACCGGACATGGTGCGCAGCTTGGACTGGGTCTCCACATCCCACAGCTCGACCGCTCCGGAAGGGTATCCGACGCCCAGGAACTGGCCGTCATTCGAGAAGTCCAAGGAGGAGATCGTTGAGTCTTCAGGACCCTCGGAAACGAGCACTACTTCGCCGGTCTCCGCCTTCCAGATGTACGCGCAGTTCCCTAGCGCAATGGCGACGACGTTCTGCGAGCTCCAGGAGATGAGGTTGAGGTAGAAGTCATCGATCATGCCAGGTGCATCCAAGATCTTGTAGGGGAACGTGGAGATCTTCCGGTCCTTGCCAGTCGTGCCGGAGCTTCCAGAGGGTGCGGAACCAGCCCGAGCGTACAGTGGGCGAACGAGCTCTCGGGCCTGGGCCATGAGAGGGTCAGAAGAGGCGGCGGGCGGCGGCTCGTGGTAGGCTAGCACACGGCGGTTGAGTGGCACACCAGTCGCAGCAGCCAAACGTGCCGTGTGTCCGGGCGAAGCGGATTGAGGGTTGAGGGACATGAGGTCGAGTGTTGCTGCAACCTCATCTGCAGGGTCCCGGGTGGTGATAAAACGGTCGCGGGTGTCTCTCTGTGTAGAAGAATCTGGTGAGTCCATCGTGGTTAGAGGTAGAGAGAGAGACCGGAACAAGTGGGTGTATTGGCGACGAGCGTCCTGGTGTGCCACTGTGGCTTTGCACTCTAAATGCTGATGTGTGGCATGTGTGATAACCAGAAGCAAGCCACTCGTGATTGACGGCATACATCATATCTCCAGCGCAGCGTCCTAATTGCTGATAATATTCCAAAGGTGATGGCTTACCGAAGGTTGTGACCGTGAACGCTTCTCAGACTTGGGAGGGACGTAGTCCCTGGAGACAACGTCGAGCCTGCTCTCCACTCCACCCTTTCTGATCAAGCCAGAGCTCGCTTGTCGCTGAAGAGTCTGTGAGACCTGGATGGTGGACGAAGTCGTGGCTCGTTTGATGGGAGAGCTGGGCCTGCTAGGCACAATGAATGGGTTCGAGGCGTCTGCCGCAGCGTTGACCCCGAACATGGACGACGTGAGAGGAGTTTTGGTCTCTGAGCGAGACCGGTGACGGCTGGGAGTCTTTGGAGGCATCGCAGAGGTTGTTTAATAGAAGAGGATGATGGTAGTTCGAGGCCAAGTTCACGAGTCGATGGCTTTGCGACGCCAGGACGGACAGTGACAAGCGCCCGAACATCGTCCGCAACCGCGACACGCGACTCCCAGGCGTTTACCACGTGATCGCGTAAGCAAAGCCTCTTTTTTGTATCTTTGCATGTTGCACATAGATACCTGGGCGTATTTATGGCGAGATGGCCGAGCGGTCTAAGGCGCCAGACTAAGGATCTGGTCCTCACGGGCGTGGGTTCGAATCCCACTCTCGTCATTGCCTTTTTGCATGAAGTCGACTGGGAGGTTTGCCATACCGTTCGTCAAGTATATGGTCGCGTAAGAGTCGGTGACTGTGCTTGTTGGAGTGCGACGTACGTCTACAACAAGTCCTTGCTGAATGTGGTGGTGGCCGGACTACATGCTTACGTTCTCAGACGTGTGACACAACCTGGACGTGCCAAAAGTTCTCTTCTCCGAGGTGGCATAATGGAAGCAAAGCAATCGCGCTACAGATAGGTACATTTGGCGTGACGTCGACGAACAAGTAGGGAACAGGGAGGCGTGTGCAGCATACGGGAGATCAAGTTGTCTACAGGACATTGGATGAGCTCGAGCTTCGTTCGACCTCCAGAGATGGCAGCGACTCGGAGTACTTGCCTTTCGGTGGGTTTTCTGCTGGCAGAACGTCGGAACGGGCTGTAGGGCTCATTCCTCAACTTCCAAAGCGACCTGTTAACACCACAGTTCATTTGTGAGCATCTGTGGCCTGAGCCATCACGTTGTGCGTATGCGCTGTGCGGGACGAACCTGGGAGATGGCCTCTTCTATCCATCGGTAGACGGTCTCGGAGGCTCTGGAAACCTCTTGTTGAAACGTTCGCGCACATTCGATGCACGTTGCCGTGGGGGCCGTCAATTTCAAAGCCATCGAGCGCGCGAGGTCGGAATCGGGCAGGTATTCCAACTGAGCATAAAGTGTTTCCAAGTATCGAAGGAATGGCTTCGCGACATCTAGCCCCAAGGCCCTAAAATTCGCAGAACCATTACATGGACATGAGCGTTGCGTACAAAACGGCTGGAACGAAAAGTCGCGGGTCTTGATATAGCCATAAAAATCCATGTAATTCTTGAAATTCTTCAGGCGGTCTCCCAAGTGCGCTCGGCAGGCCTCGCCACATCGCCTACGGTAGTCCGACAGGCGGTGATATGCGCGTAGCGGGATGAGATCGAGCTCCTTCGAGTGGTCAAAGTATATCGGGAAACGAAGGGTATGGCGGGCTGCAACTCGCGCGACCTCTGGCAGCTTGTACGCGCATCCGAGAGCATACACGCTGTAAGGCTGTTCCTCCACGAAATGAGGTAGCACAAGGGCGGTGGAAGCGCACACTGTGGCAGCAGGCATGTTGTACTTCTTGCCGGCCTCGAGGATCGCGTGGGCGGCGCCGAGGTCCGGAAAGTCTTCTGCAATCCCCTGCCTCGGCGCGTAGGAGAGCATGATGAGTGTCTCCCAGACGGTGCTGCTCTCCGCGACGTCGATCGTCGGCTTGCCGTCGGGGGTGGAGGGTGGCTGGGGGATGGAGAACATGTCCTCGAAAACGGAGGCGGAGGCTGCGACGATCGCGCGGTAGACGTGCAGCTCGACGCCGTCGGACGTGCGGAGGATCAAGTCGCCGATCCGCGGGTTTCGGTACAGAGCCGAAATCGCTGTCGGAGCAAGGATAGAATCCGCAGGAGCAGGAATGGGATCCGCAGACATAGAGCGCAAGATTGACAAAGAGTTCGGTGAGGTGTGGAGGAAGAGGCGATGACTGGATAGACAGCCCTGGGCTTGCTCCTATCTTGCCGTAGCACTCGTCTTAAGTACAACCGATGCTGCGGCAGTCAATCTTGTATGAACATCCTCTTCTTTCGGTTGCCGTCTGCTGCAGCAGTCAAGATCGCACGCGTCAGAAGACCAGTGAATGGGATTGGAAGCAAGGCAGAGATGGTGCTGCGGCAGCCGCGTGCTTTGCAGAGCTCATTCGGATGTGGTGGAACGCGAATTTGAGGAAGCGACATTAGGTATGCGCATGAGCGGGCCGCAGAGCTACCATACGGCTCGTTCCAGCGCTGCGGTAGTAGTCGTATTGCTTCGGTGCGAAAAGCCGTCTACGTGGGTAGGAGACGGTACTGTCGTGAGGTGTGCCAGGATCATCTATGGGGAATTCAACCACCGCGTGGAATGTTGGAATGTTGGCGAGTTGACGTCACCTGGTATATTGAGCGACCCACGGCGGGCAGGCCCTCCTTTCTGCGAGATGTGATAGCACGGCGAAAGGAAAACAAACAGGTGACACACATTCTTTTTCCCGTTCATAGTCCTGTCATAGCCTGGTCATAGCCTGGTAGCTTGTGATAGTTAAACGCGCGGTAGGTCTATGACACGACTATGGCATGGTGTTGCGGAAGCAGGTTGCCCGCCGTGACCGCGTGTGCGAGGGGCATCTTCAACCGGTATATGACCATGCGTCGAGGAACCTGCGATAAGTGAGCTTCAACCAGACTTCATCTTCACACCTGAGCTGAGGCATCTTCTTGAGCTTCATTCAGCCATCTCAGTCCTTCAGAAGCGCCTCGAATCCCTCGTCGATCGTTTTGGACACTTCATTTTCCCACCTGAGTTTAGGCCGGTCGATGCCAGAGGCCAGAGAACCAACGGGAATTCCTCTGCGGTTTTCATTAACAAATCATAAGCAGGAGCACCGTGAGTTCTCAGTAGCAGGAAGCAAGGAGAGCATCAGCAATGGTGACCTCGACGACTGCTGCTAATGCGACGGAAGCTATGATGCTTCAGCTCCGAGAGCCTAACACACAGTATAAGTCGAGAGTACTCTCATTGTGATAGTAGTACAAATAGCTACGACGAGCATCCGTCAACACATGTAAAGAGGGTGAGCAATCACAACTACACATACCGAACACAGTCCGTGACCTAGTCCCAATCAGATCTCCACTTCCCTGACACCGTCCTTGTCTACGATCTTGACCTTGTACTTCTCAGGAGTGACGACAAGTCGCTTCGCGACCTCGTCCAAGCACCTCCTCAGGGTAGCAAGACCCTCCTCCACCGAGGCCTCCGGATCATGGTACCTATTCCCGGTCAATCAACACATCACGGGCGGAGTCCAGTATATCTCACCGGTCGAGTAAACTGAGCGCAAAGTACGCGCCGTAACCGTGCGCGGCAAATGGTACTTCGGACATGGTGCCGAGGTAATCTATCCAGTAGAGGTGAGGGGTATGTGTGCTGGTGTCATACCCTCCGACAAGGAGGTTGACTGCGTATGGGCGGCGTGATCGGAGAGAGTCCGCGAGGGAGCGTCGGATCCATGACGCGGCCGAGGGGGGACGGAGAGCGTATGTGTTACGGATGTGGTACAAACGGATGTTGCGTTCGATGTACTCGGCGAACTGGACAGTGTCACCTACAGTGTTGTCAATACTCGTTACGGACACCGCCGTGCAATCAACGATACATGCCTGGTTCACCGGAATACGCCATCAGCAGGTGGGGGCTGAGGACCTTGATTTTGTCCTCGTCGACCTTCATCTTGACAATGGAACGCGCCGCGGTGGTATCGGCCGCAACGATCACGTAGCCCTTCCCAGTCAGTGCAAAAGAGATGTCCATGGCTGCAAATGAGAGAAACAGAGATGATGGAGGCGGAAGAGAGCACTGAGCAGGACGCGTGTCGCGACTGGGCACCTCGTCCGACGCGTAAGTCCTGTTCGGCAGTTTCCGAATGGGCGCTTCGCATATTGGGGCGGGCGTTCACTGAATCACTCGTTCTACCGAAGACGGTCATGTACTGTAAGGTCACGGTAAGTACAGTATGTACCGACTCTCTGCAAAGGATTCAAGTGCTCGTTGCATCAGCCTTGCTGCTTCGCGTTTACTACGTGCAAGGTGTGTGACTGTATCTACTGGCTCCATTGTTCATTCTCTGTGGCCGCCCACCGATACAACTTGCATGAGATGTCAGGTGGGTGTGGATTTGATGTTCCTCGCGATTGTTGACGCCCCAATCGCGTCCTGGCAACTCAGCAGGAGAACCTGATCAGGTTTGTGAGTCCCATGGCTCGTCTGATCCTGGCAGTGGATGGCAGAACGTATCTAATCATATGCCGTCTACGGCACAGAACGTTTCGGACATTCATCGCGCTTTCGATGCAATGGCTGCTCACCCGTTTTGTCTGTATAGGATGCTCGCCACGCCTCGAGAAGCCATACGTGGGACTTTGACCGAGTCAGAGCCGCCAGTGTCGCACGATGTGCACCAGCACAGCGTTCTGGACCCCCGCCCTATGCACTTGGTGGAGGATTGCCGCCTCCGTTCCTAGGATCGCTGTCAAGTGTGCACCGCGCTCTCCCATAGTAGGTGTGGGCTTCACCCACGTTCCCTGATACTCGCGCTATCTGCACCGGATAGACGCCGCCAAGTATAGCTACCGCAGCTCAAGAAGCACAGTACCACAGTCATGTGTGCGCCCCACACCGCCATCGGCGTCCTTGGCTTCTACATACAAAATCGCCCGGGGTCGTCGTGCGGCGCACTAGGACCCCCAGTACTACAGCAAATCTGCACTGCTGCAGCATGACTGCTTACGATGTCGGCTCTGGTGCCATTGTGCGTGCTGCGGACCCGTTCTACAGCAAGGACGCCAACGTCATTCTTCTCACAGTCGATGATGTCGAGTTCCGCGTGCACAAGTACCTGATCAAGCTCGCGGCCCCAGCTCTAGCGGCCCTCATCGACTTCGCCCCTTTTCGTACAAGCTCGAGCTCCTCGCGGACCCAGCGGCGGCTGGTCGAGCTGCCACAAACTAGCAATGTGCTGGACGCGTTCCTCCGCTTCATCTATCCGGTAGAGGAGCCATCGCTTGAGTTGGACGATATCGCGGCGCTGCTCGAGCTTGCGAACCGCTATAGCGCATCAGGCGTCACTGCTCGTATGCGCCCCCACCTTCTCTTGTCCGAACACCTCGAGACCAACCCCACTACCGTATACGCTCTGGCGAGCTATGCTGGCTTCAAGAACGTTGCTTACAGCGCGGCGCGCCGGACGCTCGCTCATCCACCCTCCGCCCAGCTAGCCGGCGTAAAATTGCTCCACGGCACAGCGCTCATGAGATTGCTGCAGTACAGGAAGAGCTGCACCAGCGCCGCGGAAGGAGTCGTGCGTGCCAGGGACGCACTCCCGTCATGGATCCAGATGCGCTGGCGCAAGTTCTGCTTCCTGTCGGAGTGCGGTACCTGTACAGGCGAGCGCAAACAGCTCGTGTGGCACAAGGCGCTGCACGGATGCGTGAGCGTGTCCCACTACTGGATGGAGTACATGGGCGGGGTGAAGATGTCGCTGCGCGACAGGCTTGATCCGAGTGCGGCTCGGGATCCCGCACTGGTGCAGCCCGCCGTCGAGGCAGGACTCAAGTGCTGTTCACGGTGTGCATCGAAGATTCACTGGGACATGGATGAATTCTCGGAGATCTTGAAGGAGGCCATCGACGAGGCAATCTCATCAGTGAGTGCAGACTTTTTGCGATTCAGTGCTACCTTGACGATGTTCGGCATATGATAGATCAAACTCGAGGATGGCGAGACGGATGATGAGTACGGCGCTGACGGTACATATGCACCCACGAGGAAACGATACTTCTTGCCGTCCTTTGTCAGCCTTTTTTTTTCAGGTTGTTTTTGCTCATCTGAACTGAACGTATGCGTTGACAGGAATATACATGGCCGTTCTGGGACACCTTCTGGGCCCTTTTCAAAAGTGGAAAGCGATTTGATTTGTCAGACCTTGAAGGTGCATCAGCCACCAGCTCCGTCATCCTTTCCGCGCGAATCTTATTCACCAGTATTGAACAGATGCATATGAATCCAATGATGGACATGGAAACGAGGAAGACGCGCCGGACGGTGTGACAATGTCTTGAGTGCCCCCAAGCAAGGTGTAGCGGCTCTGAAACTGCATCTTGGGCAAGGTGTGAAGCGCTGTACGACAATGAGTGTTTACCTGCGATCTTGACCCCAATATCGGACGCTTGTAATGATACGTATCATTAATCTGTTTCATCCCTGGGGCATGATCATGACTTCCTGCAACTTACCTGCGTTTGGAGAGTTCCTACTTCAGATTGTGTATGAACGGGCCAGCGCTTGCCAGTCTGTCTCTCATCTGCCTGCTGTCACAGTCCTAAGCATATCTTCAAGCAGCGAATATAATTTTGGACCGCTCTCCATCCTCTACACCGTGGGATGAAGAGTTCAAGACGGTGGCCCTGGGAGGTCTTGGGGAGGACAGTCACGTGGGCTACTACGGACGAACTTGCAGACTTACCGTGTTTGGACGCGTACAGCCACCAGCCGTTGAATGCGGGGCGACTCGTCACTCGTGTGAATGCGCCACAAGTGCGCCATATGGTTCACGACAGTCGTGATCAGTGAGCTCCGGCTATCCTTATCTTTTCCTCCTGAAATGCGGCAATCGATTCTTTGCAAATGTCTGGTACTCGGTGGGGTACAGCGAACGCCGAACGGATTCAACCTCTGTGTTCGAAAATCGCTCGAAAATCATCATGCAGGCTACTACTATCTTGCAAGATTCTTCGCGGTGCGTCTGAGTCGTCGTGCACGTTGCATGCCAGGCCACGCTATGTATATAGGTATGGGTAACTTACACATTGATGGCAAGCTCGTGCCTGATCGTTCTTGAAGCTATTCATAGCTTGAGGGATATCCCTGAGCGTATTTGACTCACTTCATTCGAGCCTGGTTGCTGACTCGATGGTGGGCCCATTCAACTTGACTCGAAGTCATGACTGGACTGGACGATTACCGCGGCGGCACCGAGGCATCGTCCAATGGCCATTCAACGAGACTCGGAGTCAACGATCACCCCGCGGGAACCGGCATCATGGTAAATGAGTTTGATGCTTGCTATTGGTCAGTGCGGTGGTAAGCTTGCAAACCGAACGCCTTTCGACGCGTCGCGCTTGGGGACCATACGAGACTGACTTGTTCCCAACCATCGTGCACGACGGCTGGTCACCCTTTCGAAGTTTAGGGCAACGTGGAATATGGGAGATTTACGAGGACGGGATGGAGAAACGCTCCAGATCCCTCTCAATGGCGCCGCTTTCGCGCTCATACCTGCGACCAACGGCCTGAGGTACGTATCTTGAGTGACGGTCATGGCCATCGGCGTCCTCACAGCGTTTGTAGTATGTGGGCAGACTCCTCGTGGATACCTGCGTATTGCGCAGCTCTTTCCGCCATGCACCTGCTCGTCCCTGTCATTGCTCGGCGGGCTTTTCACAAGGAGCCTGAATTTGGCGCGACATGCTCTGTCGATCTGTCTGAGTTAGACATTGCCGAGCTTTCGTACATTCAGAAACGAATACGCACTTTGGGCAGCTTGACGATCTTCTGTCTACGGATGATCCAGTCTCTTGCTATCTTAGCTCTTCTCTTGCTGTCTTTTGGCCAACTATCGGGCGTCGGACATCTGGGGAGCAGGCAGGCGGTCGCGAACGCGCCCCGAGGAACTGGTATTCAATGCGTAGTATATGTATGTTCCAGAATGCTTCTCTCCGGATCCACCTCACAATTTGCTTCAGGGGTACACATGGATACTGAGCGTTTTCGCTCTTTTTGGCAACACGCGCTTGAATCGAGTCGCGTTCATTCATATTTCGCTTCTCCTTGCTATCATATGGACCGTCTACATGTATCGTGACGTATGGCCGCTGGCAACGCTAGACCTCTCTCCTGCAGATGCTGCGGTAGGAGCGGTTCTGTGGGCGAAGCTATGTCTGCTGTCGCTGAGTGGAATCTTCATCCCTCTGTTCATTCCTAGGAAGTATATTCCTATCAATCCCAAGGTCTGCCCAATTGTACTATCCGTCTAGCTCAGCGGCTGATGTTTCGATTTTTAGGAACCTAACCAGCCCAGCCCCGAACAGACAGCTTCGCTGTTCTCATTGCTTTTCTACACATACTTGGAATCGTTCATATGGCGCGCTCGACGCCTCTCCCACGTCCACCTTGACATGCTCCCTTTATTGCCGGACTACGATCACTTGAAGAACCTCGTTGGCCGCGCGTTCCCAGTGAGTTAGAGTCTCACGAGCCGCATGGACGTTGCGTTCACCTTCAAATCGCGTTTCAGGTACTCGATCCTATGCAAACCAAGTCGCAGCGCCATCTGGGTCTCCTCTTGATCAGAACATTCTGTAGGTCTCCGTATGGCGACGACAGAGAGTGAATATGGCTAACATGGCCCTCAGGGTTCGAGCTGTGCAACCTCGCCGCAATGTCAATTACTGCAGTACGCCGCCGCTTGATTCTGGTCGTATTCGAAAGGGCACTGATGGTTCTCTAGGTCATCGGAGCATTTGCAGCGCCCATCAGCATCAACCAGCTCCTCCAGTATGTCTTTCGCTGGCTTCGTTCACCTTCCAAAGCTCATAGTCGTCAAACCCAGGTATCTAGAATCTGGACGGACGGAGACCCCAATCAAACCCTGGTTTTGGATCGCGTTCCTTGGCTTTGGACGCTTGTTTAAAGACGTCTCTGACCAATGGTTCATGTACTACACTGTAGGCCATGCAGTCAAGCATCAGCTATCAAGATATTGACTCTGAGTCGTATGTGCAGACCCGCCTCAGTGTGCGTACCCAGGCAATCCTCACAGAGCTGGTCTTCGAACACGCGCTGCGGATACGTTTGAAGGCGGGCACCCCTGATAACACGTCGCAGCTCCAGGTGGAGGTCACGCGGGAGGCGGAGAGCGAAGAGGTCTCGCCCTATACCACGGCGAGTTCAGACACACCTACACCCGATCCCGGGAAGGGTAAGGCGAAGTCCGCGTCGAACGAGGGGACGAGCCCCAAGAAGGTCGACGCGACGCAGCTTGATGAAGCGAAGAAAACGCCCCATAGACACCTCGTTGGGAGGATCAACAACCTCGTATCAAGCGATCTAAGCAATCTAGAGGGCGTCGGAACGTGGGCCACCTTCATCTGTACGCTCTAAGTTTTGTTGATTTGTTCCACTCTCACACTCGCAACTGCAGCGGTTGAGTCTCCCTTTCAGATTATGCTGTGCATAATCTTTCTATACCAGATCCTTGGCTGGAGGTGCGTTGGTCTTCGGATGCGCGCTGGTGGACATCGTCTAACTGCAGCATGTAGCGCTCTTGTCGGCCTCGTCACCATGCTAATCACACTCCCCTTGCCTGGGTGGATCACCAAGCAGATCCAAGGAGCTCACCGGGAGAAGATGAGACGAGTACGTTTCTCCCTGTTTCTTCCCGTGACGCAGCGCGCCCATGGTGCCATTCAGACAGACTCTCGCGTGCAAACGGTAACCGAGAGTATGTATATTCACATGCCTGGTGACATCCCCCTTTGAACTCTTCCGTTGTTATATAGCCTTGAACGTCATCCGGATGATCAAGCTCTTCGGTTGGGAACCTCGGATCGCCGCACAACTAGACAAGAAGCGCGAGGAAGAACTGGTCTCCGTACGACGAAGCCAATTGCTCGCGATGTTCATCAACTCGTGCAAGTATGTCGCGGAGGTGTTGACTGCTTTATGACAAGCAACTCACTATCCACCGTCCCAGCAACATGCTCCCAATCCTAATCATGCTGTCGACATTTTTCGCATACGTGAGTGCTACCAGCCTCCAACGCGGGAACTGCTAGCGATGATGCATCGTCGTGCAGACTGTCATTATGAAGGAGGAACTAACGGGTTCGCATCTCGCCGTTCTGAAGATGACATACTAACGTTCTTGCAGCCTCACGAGTGTTCTCTTCCATGGCTGGTGAGTTGCGTGATAACTTTGTGATGAACAGCACTAATCACTCTAGTCGAGGCAGTCTTCGACATGCTTCGCATCGACTTGCAGGCGTCCTTCTCCATGATTCCTAAGCTCGTACATGGTAACTTCTCGTATGATTGTTTTCGTCTTAGGCTCGTATTGAACGGCCTGTAGCTAAAGTATCTCTGGAGCGCATATCCGACTTCTTGCGGAACGTGAGTACCCATAGGAGCAGTCCATGTCCGCACATATCGTCTCACTCGTCAACTTCAGACCGAATTGATAGACGACTTTGAGCACGCAAGAGCAAGCGACAACACTCAGACTGCTCTCAACAGGATTCCGGAGGATCGAAAGGGAGTCATCGGTATCAGGCATGCAACATTCACGTGGTCAAAGGATGGTGCACCCTCGCGCACGCTGGGCGGAACGCGGATGAGATCCTTCGTGCTAGCTATCGACGAAGAGCTGATATTCCGTCATGGCAAGATCAACCTGATCATTGGACCTACCGGGGCGGGCAAGACGTCTCTATTGATGGCATTGCTCGGTGAGTCCTGACACGGTATGCAGGGGCGAAGCTGACAAGCCCTGGCATTGGGTTATCGTAGGTGAGATGCATTACATACCTGCCGGCCCTGACTCCTATGTGAGCCTACCGAGAGACGGCGGCATTGCCTATGCAGCGCAAGAGTCATGGGTTCAAAACGACACCATTAAGGTTTGTCCTGAGACGTTGTATCGATCATTGAGTTTATTGCTATCTGACGCTGGTCATAGAACAATATCTTATTCGGATCGCTCTACGACGAAGTCAGATACAACAAAGGTTATTATAGTCCCGTTCTTGGGTGTACCGGTCTCTGATTTTCTGGGCAGTCCTCTACCAATGTGCATTGAAGCGCGACCTGAGTCTCTTCAATGCTGGCGACGAGACCGAGGTCGGCGAGAAGGGGATCACATTGAGGTACGGCTTCTACGAGTTGCTCCTTCTACTGTGACGATGAAGAGCGGATTCTCATTCATTCACAGTGGCGGCCAGAAGGTCAGTGCACGGAACGGGCCCAATGGAATTCTCGATGATGATAAGCATGTGAAACTAGGCCCGGATTACTTTGGCTCGTGCTGTCTATTCGAATGCCGAGGTTCTTCTTCTCGATGATGTAAGTGGCGGATCACTTCTAGTCCTTAATGAGACTTTACATCATGATCCGGATTCCAGGTCTTGGCCGCACTCGATGTACATACCTCAAGGTGGATCGTTGAGAAGTGCCTCAAGGGCGATTTGCTCCAGGGCCGAACGATTTTGCTTGTGGTATGTCCGAATATGCCGTTCGCGCGTCTCGTATCGCTAACTAGTTCCAAAAGACGCACAACGTCGCCATGGCCAGCCCGATAGCCGATTTTGTAGTCGACATTGGCTCGGATGGCCGGATCCTAAGTCAGGGCTCCCTCGAGAGCGCCCTCGCCCGGGATTCAAAGCTCGTCAATGAGGTTCAAGGAAAACGTGAAGAGCTTGAGAAGATCGAACTAGAAATCGACGCCGAGAAACCGGACGACGCGGTACCAACACAGGCCGCAGGAAAACTCATGGTGGCGGAGGAGCGGGAAGAGGGACATGTCGGTTGGTCTGCATGTGAGTGGCTGTATGACCCTCACCATCGCATCGGTGTCTGATGTCAGTCGATTCAGTGAAGCTGTTCCTCGGCAACATGTCGAACAGACCTATCCTGTTTTGGCTCATCTATGTGTCGGGCCATGTTCTGCGACAGTCGCTCGCGAACCTTCAGGTTTGTGTCTACAACTGTAGAACTTGGAAGTGTCACAGCTCGCTCACGGTGTACCGTTGCAGACGTGGTATCTAGGCTACTGGGCATCGCAATACGAGACGCATTCACCGAAAGAGGTTCCGGCACAACAGTACGCTGTTTCAACATATTGTTCCGTGCGCCATTGCTAAGCGCACGCAGTTATCTATCCATTTACACGCTGCTGATGGCTCTTGACATGGGGGCCTTCGCATGCTCGGTCTCATACTATGTCTTCGGAAGCCTCAGAGCAGCAAGAGTCATACACAAGCAGCTTGTCACGTCTGTCCTGAGCACGACTCTTCGGTGAGCTTGGTGACATGCATACCTTACACTTGACGAGATCTGACTCCTTCACAGATGGCTTGACAAGACGCCTACGGCTCGAATCATCGCTCGATGCACTGAAGATATCGGGATGGGTACGTACTCTATATCATGCACCATTTCGGCTGTATGTCTGACGAGAGATTTAGTTGACAATCGTGTCGCGCGAGCCACGGAGGCCATGACGGAGGTGTTCGTCTATATGGTGCTGAAAGTCATCGCGGTCATCATTCCGTCTCCAATTTTCATTGCTCCTGCGCTTATTGTGTCACTGGCGAGCGGGCTGTGCGCCAATGTCTTCATCAAGGTACAGCTCGCCGTCAAGCGCGAGCTGAGCAATACAAAGGCCCCCGTGCTTGCGCACTTCGGAGCTGCAGTTAGCGGAATCAGTTAGTAGCATTCTCTACGTTCACTCCGGCCCCTGTGTTGACAGCCCGTTGACAGCATCTGTACGTGCGTACGGGGCACAGGAAGCCTTCAAGGCGGAGGCGTATCGTCGGATCGACAGGTATACCCGTGTTGCCATAACACACTGGAACCTCAGTCGGTGTGTGCTTCTCTAGCTCAGTACCTCCTCGCCGCACCCTCAAAGAGATTTCCAGATGGCTTGCAACGCGAATCAACCTCATTGCCGTGTTCTTCGTGACAGGTCTCGCTACCTATCTCACATACGCATCTGACCTCAGCGCATCGAACACGGGCTTTTCGCTCACCATGGCCGGTCAGAATGATCCTGAATGAGATTCTGGTCGGAGCTGATCTTACGATGATTCCTCGCAGCTGCATTTAGCGGTATCATCAACCAGATGATCAGGTTCTTCAACGAGTTTGAGATCAGCGGTAGGGTTTCGGTCGGTTCTCGCCGTGGAAAGAAGCGCTTACGCCCATGCGATTCACAGCCAATAGGTCTGATTTGATCCTGAATGGTGCTGAGAAGCCTCTAACCGACTTCCCAGCCTTGAGCGCATTCAACAGTATCTGCTGATAGAGCAGGAGCCGAAGCCCACTCCAGAAGGCGTACCTCCAGCATACTGGCCCGCAAGTGGAAGACTGGAGGTCGAAAACCTCTCCGCCCGTTACTCAGAAGTAAGCCCGGCCGGCGATGAGCGTATCATGTGTTCACGAGTCTTACGGCTATGACTTGACAGGACGGACCGAAAGTGCTTCGCGACGTGAGCTTCCAAGTGGCTGCCGGCGAACGCGTCGGGATCGTTGGACGTACTGGTAGTGGGAAGGCGAGTTCTCCGTACTGACTTCCAGAATGCATCACTGGCTCACAATCGTCTGCAGAGCTCACTCACCTTGGCGTTGCTCCGGTGCATTCTGACTGAAGGCAATGTGCGTTACGATGGGCTGCCGACAGAGAAGATCAACCTCGATGCCTTGCGGTCTAGCATCACCATCATCCCCCAAGTGGTTCGTCACTCGGTCTTTCGCGGAACGTTGCTGTCGACGAACCTAACCTCATCAGCCGGAACTGCTCAGCGGGACTCTGCGCCAAATCTTGGATCCCTTCTCGGAGCACGATGATGCGGTCCTGAATGATGCTCTGCGTTCTGCTGGGCTGTTCAATCTTCAGGACGAAAGCGATCAGTCGCGCATCACGCTCGACACGCATATCGCCGGGGGTGGTGCTAATCTGTCCGTCGGCCAGCGACAGATCCTCGCCCTTGCTAGGGCCATTGTGAGGCGGAGCAAGCTGTTGATTTTGGACGAAGGTGAGCAATCAGCTTGGCCCATTCCTGACAAATGCTTACTTTGTCTACAGCAACCTCTGCTATCGGTGGGTAGACATACCTGTGGAAGGTATCAGTAACTGACAAGTAACCAGACTACGAGACGGATTCTATCATTCAGACGTCTCTCCGGACCGAGCTCGGAAAGGATGTGACATTGGTTACCGTGGCGCATCGTCTGCATACGGTCATGGATTATGACAAGATTGTGCGTTGTTTAAACTTACAATACTATCACGCCGAATGCTCACCGCCGCTGTGTCGCGTTGTAGATGGTTTTGGACGCTGGACAGATTGTCAGTGTTACATGAATCTGCACAGTATACTTTGGCTGACCAGTTAAGTGACTACACTGCAGGTCGAATTCGGAAGACCCCGCGAGCTCTTACAGAGGAAACAGGGTTTGCTTCGTTCGCTCGTCGATGACTCCGAGAGCGGCGACATGGATCACTTATACGCGATGGCTATGGATGAGTCGACGGCATAGGAAGTTGAAGTTGCGCTCAGGATGCAGCATTGCATCTAGGACTGTAGCACGGCATAGTAGCACTGAGAGAGCCAAACAGCATGAAGTCGTGATGAGCCATCCTCAATACGTGAGCCTGAGGGCCGATAGATAGATAGATAGATTTATTCATGGATTATAGTGGCACTGAGGCCAGTTTCGGCCGAAGGTGCCACTACGACTCCTACCGGCACATGATTAATGTAAGGTAACGTACGGACGAAGGGACTCGAGGCGTGAGTTCCACTCTCGAGGCCTTCGTGTACTTGGGTGTTATTCAGATCATGGCACTGCCACTAAGTAACATTGAGCGCCGCGGCTATCGTGAAGGCGTGAGAGCGCAACATACGACGACATATGCTTCCCAACAATCGTGATCGGTCTTTCCTGAGTGCATTCTGTCTTATCTACTCCAGTCCTGGAACGCCCTATCGCCTTCCGCCAGCCTAATAAACGTCTCCGATGCACGCGGAAGGCGCACAAACCTTCATCAAGTCCCTCTAAACTCATGCCACATCAACATGCAAGAATCCGGTACTGCGAGTAAAGCCACTTACCTCGGGACGTACGGGGCAAGTCCGCCCGGTAAGCTATTAATGGCGCTGTGCTCGCAGCGATCTCACGCGTGCCTTGACTACGGCACCGCAGGGGTAGCGTCTCCGACGGCGAGTCATCCCCGAGGAAGCGGCGCCGCGATAAGTGAGACTGGGTTTGATGGGGCTGCTATTGCCATTGGCTAATGCGATGATGCCCCGCAAATTACAAGAATGTGAGCGTCGTCTCTCAAAAGGACCCACTGGCACTTGACCACGTCCACGTCGCTCGACTTCGGCTCGACAGCACAGTGCTTAGGTGCAACATGGGCCATGTACAGACCTGGTCGCTTGAAATATCCCAGGTTCCGCTCCTGAATACTGTTTCTATAGCTGTGACGGCAGGAAAGAGGTCAGTTGGTCCTTCGAATCTTGAGATCTTGCGTGTCCCACCATGAGCTGACAGTGTTCGAATCGCAGTGTATGGAAGGACTCCCTGCTTATACCTGTATGCTGTGCAGGGCTCTCTGTCCTCATACTCGCCAAAAATGCTGCTACCTGGCGCAGGACTCGCAAATCTGATTACCAAGGCGAAGTGGTCTCGAACAGCGATGTCGACCCCAGCAACCTCCAACGCTCGTACCTCAAAAGACGGATACGTTCTCTCGGCAGTATTACGATTCTCTGCTTCCGACTGCTTGACCTGTTTACTATCCTCGCATTGTTGTCGATCTCGCTTGTTCAGCTCTTTGATTCCAAACTCGAGAGGGAACGCGACGCGCGCCTCGCAGTTCAGATTGCTCAATGCGTGTTATACGTATGTTACATCAATTTTGTCCCATGGACCTGCCTGACAGTTCACTCCCAGGGATACGTAGCGATAATCAGCACGTTCGCGCTGTTGGGAAGCACTCACGTGGGTCGGACAGCGTTCATCCACGCTTCGGCCATCCTGCTCGTAACATGGGGCGTATACATGTACCGCGACGTATGGCCTCTGGCCACTCTGGACCGTACTCCTTCGGATGCGGTGGAAGGACCCCTCGTGTGGACGAAACTGGGTCTGCTGTCGTTCAGCGGGGTTCTGATCCCGTTGTTCTCACCCAGGAAGTATATCCCTCTGTATCCAAAGGTTTGTGGTCCTCATACGTAATCAGTGCGAAAACTAAGGGTCGGGCGTACAGGAATCGCTACCACCAAGTGCGGAGCAGACTGTGTCTCTCTTTTCGTTGCTCTTCTATACGTATCTGGAGACCTTCATCTGGCGTGCTCGACGGTTGTCCCGGATCACGTACGAGATGCTGCCGCCATTGCCTGACTACGATCATCTGAAATACCTCGTTGGACGTACGTTTCCGGTAAGTCTCTGCGAGATGTTTGAGGTGTGAGGCTTTCAGGTTCACTTCGTTCGCCAGGTCCTCGATCCGATGCGGACCAAGTCACAGAGGCACATAGGCTTGCTCTTGATACGTGTATTCTGTCAGTATTTGCAACGATCATGCAGAATGGCTCAACGGCTGACCCAATCACTCACTAGGGTGGGAACTTTCCAATCTCGCCGCGATGTCCATTACCGCTGTAAGACATAGTTCGCGCATGACCACCGTAGCCCTCTAATTGATGATTTGTAGGTCATCGGCGCTTTTGCGGCGCCTATCAGTATCAACCAGCTCCTCCAGTGAGTAGTTTATTCGCCCTCAACTCGCAGATACTGACGCTGCTCCTTGCTTTGTTCTAGGTACCTCGAATCAGGCCGTGCTGAGGCGCCCATCAAACCATGGTTCTGGTTAGCGCTGTTCTTCTCTGGACGCCTATTCAAAGACGTCTCCGACCAGTGGTTCATCTACTACACCGTGCGTCTTGGTGGCGTCTCTCATGCTCATTTGAATCTGACGGGTGGTATGTAGACGCGACTCAGCGTCCGTATCCAAGCGATCGTGACCGAGCTCGTCTTCGAGCACGCGTTACGTATACGCATGAAAGCGGATACCAATGACTCGAGCAACGCTGCCGAGAGTAACTCGAGCACTGCAGTTGCTACTCCAGACAATGCGTCGCAGCTCAGTCCAGAGGGCACACAAGATGGAGGCTCGGCCGCGAGCGAAGAGGACTCGAGTGGGGAAGCGACGCATTCGGCGACCGCGAGCTCGAGCACTGCTGCCGCGCCTGCCACGTCCGACTCTGGCAAAGGAAAGGCAAAGGCCAGACCTGATGACGATGCGAGCGCCAAGAAGGGATCAGAAGAAGCGAAACCGGATTCGGCGAAGAAGGATCCTAGTAGGCACCTCGTCGGAAGGATCAACAATCTCGTTTCAAGCGACTTGAACAACCTCGAGAACATTGGAATGTCAGCCACATTCCTGAGTACGTCTTCCGATTCTGAGCCCGTCCTGCTGGTATACTAAAATTGGCTCCTCCAGTCGTCGAGTCTCCCTTCCAGATCATGCTATGTATAGTCTTCCTTTACCAGATTCTCGGGTGGAGGTGCGATGATTATTGCTACATATGTTTTCCTTCCCTTACACCTTCTCATAGCGCTCTTGTGGGCCTTGTGACGATGCTCATCACGCTGCCTTTGCCCGGCTGGATCACCAAGCAGATTCAAGGCGCTCACCGAGAGAAGATGAAGCGGGTACCCCTCTTCCGCTGTTCTGCAACTTTGACTGCAAGCTGACAAACATCTATAGACAGATTCGCGCGTGCAAACTGTAACCGAGAGTAGGTCGAATCTCGACCGCGCACCTAACAGCCATTGACACATTCGTCCTGTTGCAGCGATGAACGTCATCCGCATGATCAAGCTCTTTGGCTGGGAGCCTCGCATTACCGCCCAACTCGACAAGAAGCGAGAGGAGGAACTTGTCGCTGTGCGGCGAAGCAAGTTGCTTACCTTGTTGATAAATGCGTGCAAGTAGGTCGCCAGTATGCTATTCGCCAACCAATAGTCTACTTATCGACTGATGCCCCTAGCAATCTGATCCCGATCCTGATCATGCTGTCGACGTTCTTCACATATGTAAGTTCCACAGGCCTACGGCATCGTGTAATGCTCTTACTTACATCTCTGGCAGACCGTGATCATGAAGGAGGAGCTTACAGGTGCGTTGTCGCCTTCCTGTCCAAGGCGACAGTATAGACTAACTCTTTTGCAGCATCCCGCGTGTTCTCGTCCATGGCAGGTAAGTCTATAGTTTGTCAATAACGTCGCGCTCACCTTTTCTGACCTCCTGGATAGTCTTCGACATGCTTCGCATCGATCTGCAAGCGTCGTTCTGGATCATCCCTCAGCTCGTCCAAGGCAAGTATTGCAGTACTGCCGCGTTGTCACATAGCTCTAACGTCTAATTGCAGCCAAGGTCTCTCTCGAGCGCATATCCGACTTCCTCCGGAACGTGAGTTGATCGCTCCTCATGCGTGCGCTCTGGTCTGACTGATCATCCTAGACCGAGCTCATCGACGAATTTGAGCGCGCGAGGGAAGGAGAGTCCGCCGAGATATGGACCAACACCGTCCCGGAGGACCGCAAGGGCGTCATTGGCATCCGACACGCCTCATTCACTTGGTCGAAAGACGGTGTGCCCTCTCAGACCCCGGGCGGGACGCGCAGGCGGGCCTTCGTGCTCACTATAGAGGACGAGTTGATCTTCCAGCGCGGGAAGATCAACCTCATTATCGGAGCTACAGGCGCGGGCAAGACGTCTCTGCTGATGGCGCTGCTAGGTGAGATTCAATTCCAAGATCTGTGCGACGAGGCTGAGATTGGTAAAGGTGAAATGCACTACATCCCTGCTGGGCCTGACTCCTATGTGAGCTTGCCCAGGGAGGGTGGTATCGCATATGCCGCCCAGGAGTCATGGGTACAAAACGAGACGATCAAGGTATACAACTCGCGCATTCTCATAAAGGTAATTCTGACCTTGAGCGCAGGACAACATCCTCTTTGGGGCGCCGTACGATGAAGTGCGATACAACAAAGGTGATCGCTGTATTCCTTCTCAATATCGTCACGACTGACACTCTTCAGTCCTCCACCAATGTGCGCTGGAACGCGATCTGAGCCTCTTCGATGCCGGGGACGAGACCGAAGTCGGCGAGAAGGGTATCACGCTGAGGTACGTTATCAATATGGCAGAGTCCGTCAATCTATACTGAACCCTTATGATAGCGGCGGCCAGAAGGTGAGTATATCCGGCGAGCATATGGCGGCCAAATCGATGACTAACTATTGAACACAGGCGCGAATCACTCTCGCACGCGCGGTCTATTCCAAGGCCGAGATCCTTCTCCTAGACGACGTAAGTACGGAGCTACGCATGACGTTACGATCTACTGAACAGAGATCAGATCCTGGCTGCGCTCGATGTGCATACCTCAAAATGGATTGTTGAGAAATGCCTCAAAGGCGACCTTCTCCAGGGACGAACGATCATCCTGGTGGTAAGTCGAGGTTCTCATCGTGACATCGCATGGAATTTCTGACAACGCTTGCAAAGACGCACAACGTTGCCATGGTCAGCCCCGTCGCCCACTTCGTTGTGGACATGGGTTCGGATGGCCGAATCTTGAGCCAGGGTTCCCTCGAGAGCGCTCTTGCACGGGATGCCGACCTGCTGAATGAAGTTAAGGAAGAACAGGAGGTGCTTGAGAAGGCGGAACTTGAGCTGGATTCCGAGAAGCCCGACGATGCTGCCAAGAAACAAGCTGCGGGCAAGCTCGTCGTAGCGGAGGAGAGAGAAGAGGGGCATGTTGGCTGGACAGCCTGTGAGTACAAAGGACGACACCGCTATCACAGCCATTTCATTGATGACACTTCGCAATTCAGTGAAGCTCTTCCTCGGCAACATGTCAAACAGGCCAATTCTCTTCTGGCTTATCTACGTCTCAGGCCACGTTATACGGCAATCACTGGCCAATCTCCAGGTCCGTTGTTGTCATAGAATCGTGATACTGGAATATTTCGCTGAAGGGCCGCTTTGTCAGACTTGGTACCTCGGCTACTGGGCTTCGCAGTATGAGACGCATCCTGCGGAGGAGGTCCCAGTGCAGCAGTAAGTTTTCGCCCTTCCGCTCCGGAGATTGTCTCGTGCTGAATGTTACCAGCTATCTGTCTACATACACGATGCTCTTGGCTCTTGACATGTTCGTCTTCGCATGCACAGCGTCCTACTACGTCTTTGGTAGTCTCAGAGCAGCGAGGATCGTACACAAGCAGCTCGTTACGTCTGTTTTGGGTACAACTCTGCGGTCAGTATGTTTGTCACATCTCAGCTCAGGGTAAAGCTGATGGTTGCATCAGATGGCTGGACAAGACACCTACAGCACGTATTATTGCTCGGTGCACTGAGGACATAGGAATGCGTACGTGTTTGCTGACATCTCCCGTTTGCATGACCATCCTCACGACACTATAGTCGACAATCGTGTGGCAAGAGCCACGGAGATTATGACTCAAGTCTTCGTCTACATGCTGCTCAAGGTTGTTGCCGTCCTCATCTTCTCCCCGATTTTCGTGATACCCGCGATTTTCGTGTCGTTGGCGAGTGGGATTTGCGCCCATGTCTTCATGAAGGTACAGCTCTCTGTCAAGCGCGAGATGAGCAATTCGAAGGCACCGGTCCTAGCTCATTTCGGAGCTGCCGTCAGCGGAATCAGTAAGGGCATCACCTCATACCCTCGCCCCCTCCGTGTTCTAATTGACTGTCAGCGTCTGTCCGTGCATATGGGGCTCAAGAAGCATTCAAGGCGGAAGCCTATCGTCGTATCGACAGGTATACTCGGGTCGCCATCACCCATTGGAACCTGAACAGGTGTGTGCTTGCTTTTCTTCGTGCACGTCTACAGCTGTAACTAAGCGGGTGGCTGTCTACAGATGGCTTGGCTCGCGTATCGACCTGATTGCTCTTTTCTTCGCCACGGGTCTCGCTACTTACCTCACCTACGCCTCCAACCTGAGCGCGTCCAACACAGGGTTTTCGCTCACCATGGCTAGTAAGTACGACCTCGCCTTGACCAGAATGTCTTGGCTGACAACGTTGCTTATAGCGGCTTTCAGTAGTGTGATTAACCAGATGATCAGAGTTGTTAACGAGTTCGAACTCAGTGGTGAGTTATCTGTCGCGCCTTTCACGCTGATACGCCGTCGCCCTGAACGTTTCTCGCAGGCAACAGGTTAGTGCCGTATTGTCGATCGCCATGTCGTATCTGATTGGACGTTGCCCAGTCTTGAACGCATTCAGCAATACCTGCTCATTGAGCAAGAGCCGAAGCCTACTCCCGAAGGCGTCCCTCCAGCGTACTGGCCGGCGAGTGGGCAGCTCGAGGTCGAGAAGCTCTCCGCTCGTTACTCTGAGGTTCGCCATCAGCGAAGATTGCAGTATGGCTCAATAGAGGCTGATGATTCGCGCAGGATGGCCCGAAGGTGTTGCGTGAAGTCAGCTTCGAGGTTGCTGCAGGAGAACGTGTGGGAATCGTAGGACGTACCGGGAGCGGGAAGGTATGTCAACCTGCGCTGCTCCAGAGAGCATTCGAGTTGTTGACTCACGTTCATATGCAGAGCTCCCTCACCTTGGCACTACTCCGATGCATCCTCACTGAAGGCAATGTACGTTACGATGGCCTCCCGACAGAGAAGATCAACCTCGATGCCCTGCGTTCCAACATTACCATTATCCCGCAAGTGGTTCGTTGTTCAGCCGTTTGGGCGCGTGAACCTCGACTGATCCAATGCCTGCCTAGCCTGAACTGCTTAGCGGAACTCTGCGCCAGAACTTGGATCCCTTCTCCGAGCACGACGACGCAGTGCTCAATGATGCCCTGCGTTCCGCCGGGTTGTTCAACCTTCAAGACGAGAGCGACCAATCCCGCATCACGCTCGACACGCATATCGCTGGCGGCGGTGCTAACCTCTCTGTTGGGCAGCGACAGATCCTCGCCCTTGCTAGGGCCATTGTGAGGCGGAGCAAGCTGTTGATTTTGGACGAAGGTGAGTGATCAGCTTGGCCACTCCTGACAGATGTTTACTCTTTGTCTACAGCAACCTCTGCTATCGGTGAGTAGACATGCTGTACTTGTGGAACGTATCAGCGACTGACCAGAAAGCAGACTATGAGACGGATTCTATAATCCAGACTTCTCTCCGGACGGAGCTCGGAAAGGATGTTACGTTGCTTACCGTAGCGCATCGTCTGCAGACGATCATGGATTCTGACAAGATCGTGCGTCGTTTCGTTTCCGCGACAGTACTTCGATGAGTAGCTGACCTGACCTGCTTCTCATTGCAGATGGTTTTGGACGCCGGACAGATTGTCAGTGGACTCTTTCACGCTGCGTTCGATCTTGCTGACTCCCCATCATCCTACCACAATACAGGTCGAGTTTGGGAAGCCTAGCGAGCTGCTGAAGAAAGAGAACGGTCTGCTTCGTTCGCTTGTCGAAGAGAGTGGCGATAAGGACCACCTTTACGCGATGGCCCTGGGGGCATCGACGGCATGATCCCAGCTCCAGCTTCAAATGGACAATCTGTCATAATCCTACGTAGAAATCTCTGAGTTAACCTCGCTCCTGCGTACGCGGCATTACTCGGCACGACTTCTCAGTCCTCTCGCGCACAATTGCGCGCCAACTTTTGAACTTCTCTAGCGTGGACCATTCTGACCGCGTCGCGGCGTCGCCACTCTGACCTTGAATAGCGTGGCAGTCTCGGGCCACCGTGAGTTGAACTTGCGAGCAGCTGCCACTCTGATCTACGCCGCCATGACAGCAGAGACGTCTGACTCGGACGGTCTGCCTCGGTATGCTATGGACTCGGACCGCGGGATGCTGTTCGAAGAGATACCCCAACGACTAAAATCCCGTCCTGAGCTCGAGCAACGAGGTATTACTCTCACCTCTCACCAATCCATTGAAGATTGTACGTTCTCGAGCTATGCTGAGTGCATGTATCGACCTGATACTCGACAGGGCTTCGTATACGAGACGTATTCGCTCTGAAGGCCCCGCCTTATCGTCAAGATTCTCACACTCAGAGGGAAGAACGCGCCATTTACGACCTGTTGTGGCGGCATGAGCTTGTCTCTACCAATCACGCCGCTTCGTGTGAACTCACTCGTAATGAGCCCGGTATTGGCCACCGCTGCTCATTATGCCAGGCCTCTCTGTTCTCCCTCAGCTCATGCATCTCTCATGGTCTTTTTATGACACATCTTTTCTTCCAGCTTGTGGAGGTACGCGCGCCGTCTAGTCTATCAGATTTGCAGGACTGTTGATAATTCCCGCTCTTGGAATGCTGTCCACTGGCAGGGGGTGGAGTTCCTCCATAATCTGCAAATTGCTCACTTGGTCAGTTCCGTTCTCTACTTACCGAGGTGCCACGCTCAGCTTTGACACAATTGCAGAGCTTGTGTCGCGGAAACGTTCTCGCTGCGACACAGGATGATGCGCGACATGAGCGTCGTCTCCTCGCTGGGAAAATTTCACACCATTTACTTCAATAAATCCAGGCGCTTCAGCCTGGTACCGGCCAAGCAGCCTGCGCTTGGGCTTCCTTCTACCCAAATTGACCCTTCCAAGGGTTTCACAAAGTTCAATCCGTACTCTTGGGATATCCACTGTCTCGGATCTCCTGTACCATGTGTCAGATGTACGTATCTTCGCGTCCTGATGCAACCCCTAACTGACCATCCGCAGCTCAAGTACTCCCCTGAGCAGCCCTGGATATTTCGCCGGTATGTACAGTGGTTGGTCGGCGATGAAAGTGGCTACACAACAGAATGCCAATGTCGTCCAACCTTTTCCAGAGCCCAGAGCACGTCAGGTGTTATCAACCATGCGTTCCATCATATGTGTTTGACTTTCCCGCTCGCACACCATATCTCTCAAGTAACTGGCCAGGGTGGATTATACTTATCTCTTCGGCAAGTCCAAGTTGTGGGAGCGACACCAGTTCTGAAGGCGGTTGATTTGGCGTCCTCTTACCATTCAGATTTTGTCTGAGTTGTTGTTCTTTGTCCTTGTTGTGGGGCCCTAGCAACGGCGCGCATTCACACGATGGTCGCTGACCAGTGATTGGGAACAGAGCCCCCATCGACAGTGTCAAACCCACCTGCTCCTCCCACGTTCGGCTTATTCTTAGAAGCGTCAACTGACGCGTTTCGTGCCACTTACTAGGACCCCTTCCTGCCTTCTCTCTTACCCGCGAGCAAATAGCTCAGTATCTCCAGCCAAATACACCATGCATGTACGTCCTCCTCCCGAATAATGCCGTATGTTCCTGCTATGTTCTCCGCAAGTCTCCGGGACCCATCGGGACCTACAGCCGGTCTTCCGCTGTGGTTCTTCCAAGTTGCCTATGTCCCAAATCGGTGTGTTGCGTTCTTTTTCGCATTCCGTTCTATTTTCGACATTCTCCCGCGTGAACATTCCCAGAAAGGAGTTCTCTGACATAAGCTCTCCCCCGCGCCTGTTCTCCAGCGCGCGCCCCCCAGCGCTTCACTCCGCCCGCCCCTTACGCGCCGCCGCCATCCCGCCCCCTACGCGCCGCCGCCATCCCGCCCCGCTCCGCCCTAGCTGCCGTCCCCGCCGCGCCCCGTTTCTTGCTACACCACCACATCTATTGTCGTCTGAGCTGTAACTGCGCTCAACTCCAGGGCAGAGCGCACCATGCGTCGCTCACTGTCAGCTTCGTCGTATGGTCGCCACGTCACCGTCGACGCCCCCGCCCTCGGTGAGCATTCCGCATATCGTCCGACCGCTTGTCGCACATCTATGAAGTCCTGCTCCCGCCCCAAGAGGCCGATCTGCGCCACGGTCAGCGCATCCGCCAAGCTCCCTTCTCGCGCGACGTTCTGCGCGCCCGTCGAGTACAAGGAATCCGTTCGCGTGCTAGTCAACGCGCCCTCCCTCCCCCCCCCAGGTATCCCTCGCGCGACCTCTTGTGCGTCCGCCAAGCTCCCCTCCGCCAAGCGTCCTTTTCACGCGTCGTCTTGCCCATCCGCCAGCATTCCCCCCCGCGCGCGCGCGTTCTGCACATCCGTCAAGCCTCCTCTTCACGCGCCCGCCAGTTTCCCTCGCGCGACGTTCTGCGCGTCCCCCACAATGCTCATACGTGCATGCGATGTCGTGTTGGGTCCCTCTGTTCACGGTCATTCACCCTCCTTCATTCCCATGATTCTGTTAGTACCTGTGCAGTGTCCCAACACATGTATCATACGACAAATATACAGCTTTGATAGTCTCAAGATGGCTATACATGATGCTCCCAAGATATATGTAGTGATGCCTACTTCTGGCCCGACTGGATCTTCCGACTGCGCTTGGAAGGGCGGGAAGGCTCTTCTCTGTCGTCTTGGTCTCCAGTGACAGGTGCCGGCTGCTTGCGCGGACGCCCCCGCTTACGCGGTGCTACAGCGCCGTTGGCCTGTTGATCCACAGCCGACGTAGGGGTCTCCTGAAGTGATGGAACAGCGACCGGTCCCTCATCTCCACCTAGGGCGTCCTCGGCATTGCTACCATCACCATCGTCGTGAGCCGTCTGACGCTTTGCATGAGTTTTGCCAGCGTCGCTCCGCTTCTTCCGGGGCGCGATCTCGCCAGCGCGGACTTTCGCGTCGTGATCCTGCTCTCGTTTCCGTAGCTCATTCGGCGGGACTCGTCGGAAATGGCATGTCCCATCGTCAATCGCAGCAAGGAGGTTTCGGAGAGTAGGCAGGCTACTCGTGAGAGACGAGGGGTTGACAAACGACGGGTGATAGCCCACTAATTCTACTCCGTATCGGAGCACCACGTCCTTCTCATGGTTGACGTAGTTCATCACAGCCTTCTTATTGCCGGTCTCCGTGCCTGGTCATGGGAGGGTGTGGATGAGTCATGTAGCTTGTGTCAGATACCTGTATGATACTCACATAGCATCTCCCGAATTCTATCGCGTATCTCGCCTTTGATATGATCTGCTTTGTCTTTTGACGTGGTGTAGTAGGCTATGCGAACAGTGCTGATGAGCATGAGGTAGAATGCCGCGATAGCCGAAGCACGTACAGGCGAAGTCACATCCCGCGACGGAGAATGCCTCCGACAATGAGGCGATCGTCACGCAATCCCATCCGTGAATCCTCCCGCGAAGGAAGCGATCCAGGCGCATGTCGGTGAAGTACCAGTAAGGGGGGGCGTGAAACTCGTTGTTGTTGCGTACAATGCAAACGAAAGCTTCGACGCCGGATCGGTTCTTCAAGGCATATAACTGAGCAGAGGGCGATTAGGTGATGAAATGCGTACATCTTAGTAAGTACTTACCAGCTTCTCTATCTCTCCACCAGTTCTCGTCATATCAGCAGTACGAGCTGCTTGAGTTAGGCGTGTGCCGAATTTCCGGGACTGTCGTTCCTCCTGGAGTTGGTTGATGAACTTTGCTTTCTCCTGGTCTGTAAGGGCGTGGTACTCGTCGATCCTCTCGCTTTGCATAGAGAGCATACGCTGGGCTTCGCCCGGCTCGGCGTCTGAGAAAGACGATGTCAAACGCAGAAGTACAAGCAGCACAATTAATGCTTACCCTCATTGATTTCTTTTGCAATGGCGTAGGACCATGCATTGTACGCGTTCGGTTTTCGCTCCTTCCGCATCTTGGCCCCGCCCGAGAAGAGAAGGTTCATGTAGTGCTCAGGCTTGTGGCCGTACCTCTCTGACAATTGAGAGGCGAATTGCTGAACGCCGTCGTACCAAGTGTCAAGTTCCTGCTGCAACTGTTGCTGCTTGTTGCGACTTGCAGCGGTTATAGCAGCGCGCTGTGCAGCAGGTATCTTCGGTGCTTCCTTGCGTTTAGTAGGGGCTGGTGGCTGTGCTATGACACGCGAAGTAGGTCCGTATGATAGAGTGATAGGTGGCCTCACGGCAGGCGCAGGCGGAGCGGCAGGCATCGCGGTACGAGACGGTCCAGACACGCCAGCGGGAGACGTGACATGTGTAGTAGGGGGCGCGGCGGTAGCTACAGGCGTGGCAGCAGAGACCGCTGCCGCATTTGCGACAGAAGCTGTGGATGATGTGATGGGGGTCGTAGGAGACAAGGCGGGAATGCCAGGGGACGCGACATTAGCGGTGGTGGACCTGAGGGGGGCAACAGAGGACGCGACGGCGAATGCAGGCGGCACGGCTGGGACGATGGACGCAGCGACGGGGAGTGCAGGCAACCCGGTTGGGATAGTGGACGTGATGGGGACCACGGATGATGCGACAGGGACCACGGACGACGCGACGGGGACAGCGGGGGGCTCGGGAACAAGGACCGCAGGCGACGCGACGGGGACCACTGGCGACGCGACGGGGACCACAGGCGACGCGACGGGGAGGATGGACGATGCAATGGGGACGATAGACGACGCGACGGGGACGATAGACGACGCGACGGGGACGATAGACGACGCGACGGGGACCACGGATGACACGACGGGGACCACGGACGACACGACGGGGACAGCGGGGGGCTCGGGAACAAGGACCGCAGGTGACGCGACGGGGACCACAGGCGACGCGACGGGGACCACAGGCGACGCGACGGGGACCGCGGACGACGCGACGGGGACCACGGACGACGCGACGGGGACAGCGGTGGGCTCGGGAACGAGGACAATGCCAGGCGGTGTAGCGAGCATGGTATTGCAGACAATGAGGAGGCTAGGGCAGGAGACGTTGGCGAGGATGTTGGGCAACGCGACAGGGTCAGTGTAGGACAGCCTAAGACTGGCCACTGACGAGTTGTGGACGGGAGGCAGTCATCGTCCTTTGAATCGGCGACATTGAAGATACTTAGAGGTTCTAATGGGAGGACGAGCGGACGGTGATATTAGCAAGAAAACCAGTTGCATTACACGTGACATTACAGCACATAGCTCACTTGTATTCGGGACACTGGGCAACACATGATCAGAAGCACAACGGAACGCAAAGAGAGACGCACGAGAGCACATCACAAGAGCACGACTACAGCAATTGCATGGTTGAAGAGGTTCGCAGAATTAGACGCGGTGCGATACTAACGGGCATGCGCGCCCGAATTTTGAAGCGAGGTCCGCGGGCGTAGCAAGAAAGTGATCAGGTTGCCATATTCGACGCATTCAACGCACAGAATCCGTCATCATCGCCTGGACCACAGCAGCGATGATTTCGTCGTCGGGGGTCCCGAGTAGCCGGCCGACAGCCTCGGGCCATTCATCATCGAGGACGTTATCCTCGATATCCCACAGACCCCTATGCATTGTCGCATCGAAGTTGTAATACGCCAACACATGACGTGTCGCCGGACCGAAGGGAGTGAGACGACGGTGCCTCGACGGCGACCCTGGATTGACCATTTGAAACGCTACGCCCGATTCGATAGTCATCGACCGCACAGTAGCAGCCGAAGTCGGGCGGGACGGTCCCTGAACCGTGACACGGGGCACAGGATTGTACTGGGAGCCCGATCGGCTGCGATGGGGACTACCGAAGGTACCGCCAGGCGTTGACGACCTGGAGAAAGTTTCAGAACGAGCTTGCGATTGCACGGAAGTGGCGACCGACGACACGGAGGAGAAGGAGTCCGTCGATACAGCATCGAGGTCGCTATCGTCGATCGGTGCAGCCACTGTGTCAGCAGACGTCTGCGCCAATGCTGCCGAGTGCTGGCGTGGCTTGGCGATGTTTGCCAGCCGCAGACCGAAAATCTCTGCAGATGGGTCAGCAGCAAGTCCTGAGAGATCACGGCAGACGTACCTGGCACCAGCATCGCATTTTGCTCCTTCAACTTGCTGTTCTCCTCTTGCAATTGGGTGATGCTCGCCCTCAGACGTTGCAGCTCCAGCTCCTGATCGAAAGCGTTACTGTTGAGCTGCCTGATCACCCTCTCCAAGGCACGGATCTGGTCGGTGTAGTCGAAGGATTCGAAAGAGTGATGCCGCAGAGCTTCCAGCATATCAGTCTCGGCGAACGGGTCTCCGTCATTCCCGAAGATCGACTGAAGTGACGAGGAAGCCACTGCCGGCGCCTTCTCTTGCCTGCACGAGAGGGCCGCCCTGGTCGGCGCCTCAGACACAGGAGGGCTGGAGCGAGTTAGAGCCAATCGAGTGCCAAAGAATACCGGGGCGATCTCAGTTCTTGCAGGCGTAGGAAGAATTGTGGACGTAGGAGGCGTGGACGGAGGAGGAGGCGTAGACGTTGGAGGAGACGTAGACGTAGGGGGAGGCGTAGACGTAGGAGGAGACGTAGACGTAGGGGGAGGCGCAAACGTGGTAGAAGGTTGGGCAGGGACGGTCTTCGGCGGAGGCTCATAGATGCTCCAAACGTAGGCAGTGCGGGTGGAGAGGTATTCTTGAATAAGCGGCTCTAGTGTATCAGCAGGACGGCCACGGAAGATGAAGTGAGTGCTATCGCTCGCGGGGAGGAGGCTGGGGTGGGGTGCGCGCGAATTAGCGGCCGGTCCCGCCTTGGACCACGCTCTCTTGTTCGTCAGGTTATCCCAACGTTTCATTGCATCGAGAACAGTACCCTCAACGAAGAGCTGCACGGCACGAGCAAGTGCAAAGGGGGCAGAAGGGACGGAGTTGATGATGGAAGGCGGTGCGTAGACATGGATCGTAGCCTCAGTTGGCTCGATAGGCGCGTTCGGACGGCAGGTCGCGTCTGAATGAAGCATCCAGGTCACGCCGGTAGTGAACCGATCCCAGGTGGTGGCCTAAGTCAAGATGAGAAAGGATGGTGAAGACAGCGTGATGTGGAATCTTACCATATCCATCATGGCGTCTAGGTAGTCCTGACGAGAATCCATCCAGCGATGCTTTTCGTCCTCCGTGTACCCGTGTCGAAATGTACGGTACAAAGGGTGCAGCTTGGTTGTGTAGTCGTGTTGACCATCGTCATGCGCTCCAGATGCGAAGTAAGCCATCGCCATCGCCTTGGCCCTACGCTCATTCCCAGCGAAGGCGGTATCACGAAGCAGATGGTCGGCCACTTGCTGAATGCCAGCCGGACTGAATGTAGTGTTCACGAAGGGAGGAGCGTTGGCTTGGTCCGCCATCCTGACTGGAGGGAAGGGAGGGAAAGGAGCAGCGGCGCCGACTGCTAGTGCGAGGGAGGACGCGCTGTCATTTATGCAGTTTGGCTGAGCGCCTTCTCGACTTCGAACGCTCCTTCCATCGCCATGAGGACGTCCACCAGCAGGCAAGAAAGGGAACCCATCGTACATACGAAAGCACTTCACCGTTGAGTGGCCACATCCGCAGGATTGCTTGCCTATGTAGTAGAGAAGAGGAATCAGGCGACGGCAGGGCACAGGACGTGGGCGTTCGAAACAGAAGTTTGAGTGAGACTCGTCACACGCAGTAAGCTGTGCTGTGTGAACTTAATACTATCACACGCACGAAATCACCCTCAGCGCTGCGATGACATTGGCAGGCACTACTTATTGCTATGATATTGACGGGGACCCGTACTGTAGTGAAGCAGCTGAGAGTTGCTTGAAATTGTTGTTGTGACCGTCCGCCAGACCCGACGTTGCCTATGAGCCCACCGAAGCCAACCTTCAGTCCGAATGTACACGTGATGCAAGTAAACTGTACATGAACCCGCTTGACGAGTTTGACTTCCTCTGCAAAGTCTGTGCCCATAATAATCATGCGCATAGACAACGTACAGCTATCTGAGTAGCTTGTCACACTTTGGAATCATAATATGTGCCATGCCTTAGTGCGAATGGCGTCCGTTGCACCTTAGTGCTGCTGGGAGGAATCTCGAAGTTAACTGTGCGACGAGTCCATGATTACGGAGCATACACTTGCACAATGCTTCAGTAGTATAACTATCTCATCCCACCTGGACTGACCAAGGGCATCCTGAATGAATGCAGCAGCGAAAATCTGTTGGATACAGTAAGCTCAACTTGCAGATGTAAATGATATGATTGCACGAAGGATGCAGACGTCTGCTTGGCACTGGCGTCCGAGGATTTATCACCACAGCGCTGACATCTGTTCTCAACAACATCGATACACGTAGCACTGAGGTTGCATAGATCTATTGTGAGCAATATTTGAAGACGTACGAAGATAGAATACAAGCACCGCAAGACACGATGATTCAGTCCAGGCCACAATACCAGCATGTCAGATTCTACGATCGCTCGCCTATACTATCAACGTAATCGACAAAAGCCTCCTCCTCACGCTCTGTCTCAACACCGGGTATACAACTAAGATGCTCTGTCTCTACAGTGTCAGCGTCCGACATCAGATTCAACACAGCCCAGTGCGGCAGCGGGATGCTTCCTTCGTGCGGCGTTCTCCCGACACGCCGGCCTGCTTCAATCTTCGCAGAAAACCCCACGAGACGGGAGGCTTGAGTGAGATGTTTGACAATCCGGGCGCTCACAATCTCTTGATACTGCTGGCGATTGCGAAGCTCGTGAGCGAGCGGCGCATTAGTATCCAAGCATCCGGTGATGGCAAGGTGATAGTCAGTGTGTTCGTCGAGCATGGAAGTGAAGAGGCGGGGAATCTCGACATTGAGACGACGAATTTCCTCGCGCGCACGTTTGATGTTGAAATAGAGGTTCATGGCTCGTCGGTGCGAAGGTTTCGCCCATGGCTTCGCGCGGATGTCCTGGCGTGTGTCCCGGAGGAGGTCGAAGTCGGCAAGGGTCGACATGTCCAGTATGTCTGACCAGAGAAGCTCTTCTCGCGGAGGCGACAGTTCCGCGGCGCGTGCATTGTACTCCGACAGAGCTTTCTTGATGGCGTCCGCTCGTGCTTTCAATGCCTTGCCAATCTTCTCGCGGAGTTTGTAGCCTTGAGGATAGCGATGAGGATAGACAGTGAGAATCAAATGGTGAAACTCACCAGTACCGCTGAGCTGCAGCTTCGTCAGCTCGAAGAGACGCTGCACGACAAGCCGTTCGAGGTTGTCCAAGGCAAGGCGGTACTTACGCTGGCCAAGTTCCCGGAACATCTCATCGTACTTGGCATCACCCGGCTTCCACCTCTCGACCACGTTGAGCTCTTCTTCACGCCGCAGAACTTCTTCATGTATCGTCTCCCATCGGGTTCGAGTCGTGCGGACCTTCGTGCGGACAGAGCTGATTTGCTGCTGCTTCTTTCTGGTCGCCTGCGGGTTGCTGATGTCGATCGGTATGAAGGTATCAAGCTTCTCGGCGGCAGCTTGAGCTGCGATGACTTGAAGGCTACGGTTCTGTTAGAACGGTCCATTCATCGATGGAGCGTACACGTACCCGGCAGTCTGGAGACGTACGAGAGAGTCGAGATAGTCAAGCTCCGCAGTAACTTCGGGCGGTTCTGCCTTGCGACTCTTGAAATACGCCCGTTCCTCCTGCAAGTACCGCTCGAAGTCAGCCGGCCCGACGCCCAATTGCTGCGAAAGCAGCTCAAGGGCTTCGGTGTCAGTCTTGATGATATCGAGGGCTTGTCGATAATTATCTAGGATGAATTTCCCTGAGGTCACGTCAATGAGCGAAGCCGGCGCAGACCTATGATCGCTCACCGGAATCAGCATGTTTCTGCTCGCTCCAGAACCCCATGAATTGTTCGATTGCCTGATGGCGATGGAACGCTGTCGAAAGGCGCGTGCCTGGCGCAAGGGAATTTGACTCCGAGAAGAGGCGTTCGCACCCCTCGAAATCCTCCTTACCAACGCCGTCCTGGTAGAGGGGATGCCAATCGACCTGGCAGGCGCGGTTGTGACTGTGACCGTGGAATGCTGGGACGACACCGCTGACCTTCAGCGATGCAACGCGAGGCCCCAGAGAGCTCCGTAAGAGTATTTTGAAGAAGGCACACGCCACATCGTAGGCGATCTTGATGTCGTACCCGTAGATCTCCATCAGCCTGTCGACATGCGCTAATGCATATTTCATCCTGGATGATGAGGCTCAGTATGAGGACTACCGAGGGAAAACGGGGACTTACAGCTCGCCACTACGAACCATGTCACAGATCGCTAAACAGTGACCATGCCTACAAAGAGACACGAAGATTCCGGTAACCGCAAAGAGGGCAAACATCCTCTTGCGAGACTCTGGCCCAGCGTTCCGCCACCGATCGACGCAAACCGAGGCTGGATCCGAACAGGACGGATCGTCAATATCGAACCAATCGGAATCGTCATCGGTGTCGTCAACGATGGGCAGCGGAGGCGCAGTAGTTGAGCTTGACGCCGAGGGCTGCCCAACGCTCGGAGGAGTACCTGTGCTGCCGCCAGTTGGATGGATGGGTCGAGCGGCGCCAGCGGGCACGCCGGGCGGCCCCAGAGCGACGGAAGTGGGAACACTGGATGCTGAATCAGCCGCGGCATCCCCGGGGACGAAGACGCCGGCAGCTCCGAGCGCAGCGGAGCCGACGTTGACAAGAGGGTTCCGCGAGAGTACAGCAGCGGTGGTAGAAGATCCAGCAGTGGCGACAGGGGGGCCCTTAGGCTGCGGAGCGATTAGCTGTGGACGTGACAGAACTACTGTGCATACCTTCTGAATTTTCACTTCGTCTTGAAAGCAATTGACCTTCTCGGGGGAGATCCATATCCCGCTCCGTGCTGTGCGGGTGTCGTTGAGGAGCGTGCCCGAGCGGAACAGACTGTCGATGAGTTTGAGAGACTGGTTTCCATCCATTGTGACGAACATGGATGGGGAGAGCACATCTTCCTTCTCCAGATTGTACATGCACGGTCGGCACATGTTCCGAATCTGCCATTCCGGGTCGTCACGGTGAAGAGCAGCATTCACGAGTAGATCGACGTGATGCAAGATATCGAGGTACATATCAAATGCTATACTGAACTGGTCGACAAGCGTCGTCGCGAATTGCGACTGTAGCTAGTCAATAATAAACCATACAGACGATGAGTGTCAATGACTTACGCGGTGGAGGTACGATAGAGCACGGACTTGGGCTTGAATGCTGAGCCGGGGGCAAACGCGATGCATCTGACGGTATGCTTCTAACGTCTGGAAACTGATGGCGACCGAGGGACGAACTGGTGCCGTGCCCATGTACCCTTTGAGAGCAAGAGTTACGTTGATGCGTTCGGATTCCGATGAAGGGGAGAATGTTTGAGGTCCTGAGGCTACAAAAGGGTCAAAATAGAGACACGCGCGCGTAACAGACGGCCAAGCACACTCACAGAAGAAATCTACACAATGCATCGTCCATGACGAAGCTGAGCTCGAGGGGGCCACCCCAGACTGCCACTGCAGGTACGCCTGCACCAACTCATCGCGCTGGACCTCCCACTCCTGTGTTCTGATGATTGTGCGATCGTGCCGTGTCCGCGAGTCAACACGCTTACTGTTGATGTCATTCCATGGCGAAGCGGTGAGTACAGGAGGATGGAAGACTTACGCTTTGGTGTCATCTGCGAACAAATCGTTGCAGAGCTCCGCATCACCTCCGGCGTGACTGAGAAATATCCCTTCTTCTCCGGGTGGCAGTAGAGGCACAGAATCAGCGTCCAATTCGAGGTCTTCGTCGAAAGGGTCGATCTCCATTTGCTGGAGCAGGTCGCGCTCCTCGAACGATAAGCCTGGATACCCGTGGCATGTCAGTAATGCGCCATCACTAGGGGAATAAATCATAGGTACCAGCTATTTGTTGCAGACGTATCTTGAGAGCTTCTAACCGACGTGCGGATGAGTGGGCAACGCGCTGGACGGTGTTCTTCGTTGGCCGATTGAACACGCCTCCTGAGCGTACCCTTACGGTGGACGAAAGCGTTGATCCCTTGCCTTTCCCATGACGTGCCATCACGACGCAGTACTAGGTCATGTAGACACGAGCAAGTAATAAGGTGGCGAGGATGCGTTGCAAGGGTGTTCGTAGATGCTGGGAGGTGATTGTACGTAGGAGCTTTGAGCGCTTCGTAGGGATGTTGAATGCTCGATTTCGCACAGTTGATACGCACGTGATGCAGCATTAAATTCACAGCGCTAGACTGATGCTGTACGTCCGAGGACATGTATTGTGGAATACAACCGAGTCATGTTTACAGTCTGACTCTTATCCCAGAGGGAGTGTACATATCATCTTGCGCACAAAATATCATGAGGCTGTTTGAGACGGAATGAATACATATCGCGTTGTTGCTGCGCAGGTACTACGTAAGTGCTACAAGTGAACAATGGAAGCGGGGATGACCATGAATGGAGGTCTCAAGTGAGACGAGGGGACATCACACACGAGGATATGGGCATTGAGGAGGACGCGCAGAACGTCGCGCAAGGGAAACTGGCAGGCGTGTGAAGAGGAGGCTTGACGGATGTGCAGAACGCGCGCGCGCGGGGGGGAATGCTGGCGGATGGGCAAGACGACGCGTGAAAAGGACGCTTGGCGGAGGGGAGCTTGGCGGACGCACAAGAGGTCGCGCGAGGGATACCTGGAGGGCGCGTTGACCAGCACGCGAACGGATTCCTTGTGCTCAATGGACGCGCAGAACGTCGCGCGAGGGAAACTGGCGGGCGCGTGAAGAGGAGGCTTGACGGATGTGCAGAACGCGCGCGCGCGGGGGGGAATGCTGGCGGATGGGCAAGACGACGCGTGAAAAGGACGCTTGGCGGAGGGGAGCTTGGCGGACGCACAAGAGGTCGCGCGAGGGATACCTGGGGGGGGGAGGGAGGGCGCGTTGACTAGCACGCGAACGGATTCCTTGTACTCGACGGGCGCGCAGAACGTCGCGCGAGAAGGGAGCTTGGCGGATGCGCTGACCGTGGCGCAGATCGGCCTCTTGGGGCGGGAGCAGGACTTCATAGATGTGCGACAAGCGGTCGGACGATATGCGGAATGCTCACCGAGGGCGGGGGCGTCGACGGTGACGTGGCGACCATACGACGAAGCTGACAGTGAGCGACGCATGGTGCGCTCTGCCCTGGAGTTGAGCGCAGTTACAGCTCAGACGACAATAGATGTGGTGGTGTAGCAAGAAACGGGGCGCGGCGGGGACGGCAGCTAGGGCGGAGCGGGGCGGGATGGCGGCGGCGCGTAAGGGGCGGGCGGAGTGAAGCGCTGGGGGGCGCGCGCTGGAGAACAGGCGCGGGGGAGAGCTTATGTCAGAGAACTCCTTTCTGGGAATGTTCACGCGGGAGAATGTCGAAAATAGAACGGAATGCGAAAAAGAACGCAACACACCGATTTGGGACATAGGCAACTTGGAAGAACCACAGCGGAAGACCGGCTGTAGGTCCCGATGGGTCCCGGAGACTTGCGGAGAACATAGCAGGAACATACGGCATTATTCGGGAGGAGGACGTACATGCATGGTGTATTTGGCTGGAGATACTGAGCTATTTGCTCGCGGGTAAGAGAGAAGGCAGGAAGGGGTCCTAGTAAGTGGCACGAAACGCGTCAGTTGACGCTTCTAAGAATAAGCCGAACGTGGGAGGAGCAGGTGGTCAAACCGTACATGCTCCGCTCATTGTTCCCGTATGTAGCTTATCGATGGACCATCATGGACGGCCCTCCACCACGTTGGCCGAGAAGCTCCTTAGTCCTGGTCTTAGCCTCAAACTGTCAACGGAAAGCTCCTGCACTAGCACATCCTGAGCATATAAGGCTCGCTTGCCAATGGAACCATCGTTCAGCTTGACTCTGACCACCCCGCCAGATCATCCTCCGTATCCTGTTCGGCTCAACTGCAGCAGTCTCGAGTGCGTCCTGCGTTTGAGGGCGATTTGTCATTACTCAACGCCCCCCCCCCCCCCATCCCCCCATATTAGTAGTAACACATCCAGCTGGCATGCCTCGCGACGCCATCACATTAGCAGGCTTACGCGCCCTCCGCGACGTGCTATCCAACCTCGACCCCGTGATTTTTGAGGCAAGCTCGAGAACTCGGACCGGAAGGGTGCCATTCAACGATGGTACCTACCGAGCGGACCTAGCCAAGCGCGGATTCACGCAGGTCTACTTCAGCAACATCTATTACACTGTGGACATCGTTCGGGTCGCAGACGGTGCCTCCATCATGCCGACCAGTCTCAGCATATATGTTCGAAAACCGTCTGCCACCGACCCTGCTGCCAATCGTGCTGCGGTTGGGAAGGCTCTCGACTCGTTTATGGCCACCGATGTCACGGTCTTGAGCCGCGACGTCGATGCCACTTAAATGCAACATGCCTAGCTGGGCATACGAGGTGAGTGACGCGCAGAGGCAGTGACGGACGTTCATGCAGCTCAACCGTGTGGCAGCGCGTGTATCATCCAGATCGCCCAGTTTCCAGGACTACTTCTGGTGGTGGGATAGTATATGTACCTTACACTCCTCCCTGAGGAGAGGTCGCGAAAGGAGTGTCTGTCATTGAGAAGGGTATATTGAGCAAGCAATCCGAGCCAAATGTGTTGTGTTTATACTGAGTACACTGTCTCTTCCTGCTGTGCTAAGAATCAGGGACGGCTCGAAAACATCGAAGGGTGGGATTAATCAATGGGATGACAAGCGTGAAGCAGCGTTTATAGATCACGGAGTAGAGAGAAGACTCGAAACCTTGAGGGATATCGTATGACAGGTGTTAAAGATAGGCCACATCAGACGAATTGCGGCCAGCACTCGGCGAGCAGTCTTTGAGGTTGGGCGACAACGGCAGGCTCCATGGCATCCACGTTCTTCACCTATGAGCCACTGTATGTACCAGCGAGTGATCCACGGGATCTGATCAGGGGTTTCGCTCCAAAACTGACGGACAGTATCAGCGTTGCCCTGAGACGGCTCGAGATGCGTACTCACTTCTGTTATATACTCAAAGAGTTTACCCAGACAGTAGACATCCCAGGAGTATGGATCGAAGAATGTCAGCCCGTCGGGAGGATCGGCCTGGGTCTCTGGGAGGGTTATGGCGGGCTGTGCGCCGGGTCCGAGCTTGAATTGACGCGCTGAGTCAAAGTCAATCAAATATACTCTTCTTGGCGTCAACTCGGGGTGCATTGCAAGATCCTGCGGCATAGCTATCATGGCATTGTCGTAACAAATATCCTGTTTCATGGACGTAAGGATTGATGGCGCGCTTAAATTGAGCAAACTCAGCGAAGAGAAGCTGACCATATGTGCAATGTTATGTCGATGCAAGTACTCGACACCCTACAAGCGGCGAAACCTCAGCAAAGAGCGAGTAACAGAGCATCGTCACACTCACTTCAACCAAGTCGTGGAACATATGGAGTAGCGTGCTATGTGGTGTGTGGTTCGTGTGGACGATGTTGAACATGTTCCGGAGTGTTGGCATTATGAGCAGTGGGTGATCAAGGCGATCAATCTCGCACGGAACAATGTGGTTCGCGGGAACAGCCAAGTGCGGGATGAGTCTTTCGTAGATTTGCAGTTCCTCCTTGTCAAGGTCCAAGACCTTCACGACGATATGCTCCGTCACAGAACGGAAAATTACGCCCTGATGGACGTCGCAAAGGTTAGCATCGGATGCGATACCCACGGAAATGGGGCAGAAGGCGTACTGGTTTCAGGGCATCCGCCAAGGTAATCCCTCGCTTCTTTACACCTGGGTGGCGAAGAATCCGCTCAGGAACGCCACTAAAGTGGATAGAGCCATCGGGATTGAACGCAAGCCAAGGGGGGCCGCCGTCGTTGCTGGTCATACTGTTTCAGGAGAGCTGCGCGGACTGTCGATAGGTACAACAGAAGTCTCAGTTACTGGTTAAAAATGTTCTCGACACAAGATATAGCCCGACGAGTACCTACTCTATTGTGCCAGAAATGGAGCAGGATCAAGGTGCTAACGTACAACAACAATAACGCACAATGCTCGCTAGGGTTGCGGGGGAAACCCTTATGACTCTCGCAAATGTTACTAACACTGTTAATAACACGAGTTATTAACATGCGATTAACTTGTCCTAGTTAATCGCATGGGCCATAACTTGGGCGCTAATCCGAGCGCCTGATCGGGAAGGCACAGCGACGACAGGAGAAGACATAACATTGACCACTTGATCGTTGTGCCACCAACTGTTCGGAAGCCGGTACTCAGCAATGTAGATTTGGAGGCGGCAGTTTCGCGTGGTACAGAGCTACAACTGAGGTGGAGGCCAAATAAGCGCCCGCAGACGTCCTAAGCCCTGCATTTTAGACGCCCGGTGGATAACTGTTGCTAACACTGCGACTAACTGTATCTCCGACGGGTCTTGGTTAATAACGTTGCGACTAACCCGCTGAGGAGTTTCCCCCGCAACCCTAATGCTCGCCGTAACGAGTCGTCTGGTGCTTATGTCATAGGCGCTTATATCCCGGTCACCGTTCACAGTACTTGCCTAGCATCAGTGGGCTCGGGCCACTGCGGGCCTTCGCAGTCAGGCAGTTTTGGACTTCAGCTTCAGCGCTCGACCTCGGTCACACCATGGGACTATGCCACTCAATTGTTGTTGAGAGAGGATATGAAGAGCTCGTTGGTCATGTTATGAGTCAACTCGTGCAACGACAAACGCGTAGTACCCAACTATTCACTTGCACGACTGACAAATCATTGAGCGACTCACCAGGATACATCGTGATCAGTTACTTACCACATAACACTCGTTCCTCGTTCAGAAAACTGATGTTCGCAACATGCTGTAATATCGGCACCAAGGTCGAGCGCTTCAGCTGAAGCATCCAGGCGACTTCGCGCGATACGAGCAACCGAATGGCAGAAAGGAATGACACCGATTGCACAAGCAAGCACATGTACAATGCTATTCTATCATAGAACGACGACGCAGACACATGGAGGCGCGGACGCAAGGCAACTCGAGAGTCGAGCCACTTCGCCGACATCTTTGGGAAGGTTGGTGTGCCGTCACCTATACGCTGCTCATGGCTCTCGAGATGGGGGTCTTCGCATGCTCAGCCTCCTACTATGTCTTTGGAAGTATCAGAGCCGCAAGGTCTATCCACGAGGAGCTCGATACGTCTGTGTTGCGCACGACTCCTCGGTAGGTCCAATTGTGGCGTGTGTATGAAGAGTCGAAGTGGCATCTGACACGTTCAACAGATGGCTCGACAAGACACCCACCGCTCGCATTATTGCTCGCTGCACAGAGGATATTGCGATGGGTATATTCTATATATTCATATCGTTGTACGTGTAACACTGAACCAAACGGCCAGTTGACAACCGCATCGAGAAAGCAACGGAGGCTATGACTGAGAAGTCTGTTTATATGGTCCTCAAGGTTGTCGCGATCATCATCTTCTCCCCGATCTTCGTCATCCCAGCCATACTTGTCTTATTGGCAAGCGCGATGTGCGCCTATGTGTTCATGAAAGTGCAGCTCGCCGTCAAGCGCGAGCTCAGCAATTCCAAAGCACCTGTACTCGCGCACTTCGGAGCAGCGATTAGCGGGATCAGTGAGCAAACTTTCGCCCGTTTACGCCTCTCTGGATGTCCACCGACCGTTTTAGCTTCTATTCGAGCATATGGTGCACAGGAAGCGTTCAAGGCAAAAGTCTACCGTCGTTTTCATAGGTACACTAGAATATCTGTAACGCACGGTTACCTCAATCGGTCAGTACTCAACAATTTGCACACGCCATTCCCGTAGTAAACGGAACATTTCTTGCCCAGATGGCTCAGTATGCGCATAGACGTAATCGCGCAACTCTTCTCTATGGCAGCCTCGCCGCCTACCTCACTTACGCGTCTGACCTCAACGCGTCCAATATAGGCTTCTCGCTCACTATTGCTAGTCAGTACAACATGCCAGCAAGATGACACGAGCAGCAGTAAACTGACTGTGATTGCCTGCAGCCGCATTCAGTGCCGTGATCAACCAGTTGATCAGGGCATTTAACGAGTTTGAGATATGTGGTATGGTCGCTCTCACCTTCATATGATGGAAGCACGGAACTTAGCATCCTACTTTTCTTAGGCAACAGGTACCCGCTAGTCTCAAGCGTGATGATTCGGTTTTTGACTGGTCTCTCATAGCCTCGAGCGCATCCAACAATACCTGCTCATTGAGCAAGAGCCGAAGCCTACTCCCGAAGGAGTACCTCCAGCGTACTGGCCTGCAAGCGGTCAACTAGAGGTCGAAAAGCTTTCCGCTCGTTACTCTGAGGTAGGGCTTTAGCGGCAATCACATAGCTCCTACAAGAGGCTCATCTTTATGTAGGAGGGCCCGAAAGTGCTGCGCGAAGTTAGTTTTGAGCTCGCCGCCGGAGAACGTGTGGGAATCGTAGGACGTACCGGGAGCGGGAAGGTAACGTCAACTTACGTTGCCTCTGCACGGAGAGCATCCGGGTTCTCGGCTTACATTCACTTGCAGAGCTCCCTCACCTTGGCATTGCTGCAATGCATCCTCACTGAAGGCAATGTACGTTACGATGGCCTCCCGACAGAGAAGATCAACCTCGATGCCTTGCGTTCCAACATTACCATTATCCCGCGAGTGGTTCGTTGTTCAGCCGTTTGGGCGCGTGAACCTCGACTGATCCAATGCCTGCCTAGCCTGAACTGCTTAGCGGAACCCTGCGCCAGAACTTGGATCCCTTCTCCGAGCACGACGACGCAGTGCTCAATGATGCCCTGCGTTCCGCCGGGTTGTTCAATCTTCAAGACGAGAGCGACCAATCCCGCATCACGCTCGACACGCATATCGCTGGCGGCGGTGCTAACCTCTCTGTTGGGCAGCGACAGATCCTCGCCCTTGCTAGGGCCATTGTGAGGCGGAGCAAGTTGTTGATTTTGGACGAAGGTGAGTGATCATCTTGGCCACTCCTGACAGATGTTTACTCTTTGTCTACAGCAACCTCTGCTATCGGTGAGTAGACATGCTGTACTTGTGGAACGTATCAGCGACTGACCAGAAAGCAGACTATGAGACGGATTCTATAATCCAGACTTCTCTCCGGACGGAGCTCGGAAAGGATGTTACGTTGCTTACCGTAGCGCATCGTCTGCAGACGATCATGGATTCTGACAAGATCGTGCGTCGTTTCGTTCCCGCGCCAGTACTTCGATGACTAGCTGACTTCACCTGCTTATTGCAGATGGTTTGGGACGCCGGACAAATTGTCAGTGGACTCTTTCTCGCTGTGTTCAATCCTGCTGACTCTCTATCCTACCACAATACAGGTCGAGTTTGGAAAGCCTAGCGAGCTGCTGAAGAAAGAGAACGGTCTGCTTCGTTCGCTTGTCGAAGAGAGTGGTGATAAGGAGCATCTCTACGCGATGGCGATGGGGGCATCGACGGCATGAATCAAGTCTCAGCTTCGGATGGACAATCGCAGTGTTGTTACCCTACGTAACAATCTCTTAGTTATCCTCATGTGCCAATGCAGTACGGCGGCTCATGAGTGACACCAGTCACGTTGCCGTCTGTTTCAAGCTTTCAGGTATCTCAGCTGAGCTTGACCCACGCGCTCCTGAGTGGAAAGCGGAAGTTGGACGATGGAACGCCGTAGATGCTCTGCAGAGGAGTCTGTCATGGACTCGGAGGTCCATGACAGGAATCTCGGAGCAAGACCTGCAGATTCAAGGCCGCCGAGTTCGGACTGGACAGGCTCTTACATCAGCAGCACAGCTCAGCACAAGATTTAGGGACTTTCGAAGTTGGCCTGCTCGGACCATTGTCAACGCGTCGCTGGCACTCTGACCTCGAACGTTCACGTGACAGGCCTTGTATACTGGATCTTCGACGTGCAATTCACCTCGAGAGCACGCAGTCATGGCGGCAGAGAGTTCTGACACGGACGGTCCGCCTTGGTATGCCATGGACTCGGAGGGCAAGATTTTGTTCGAAGAGATACCTCAACGATTGAAATCTCATCCAGAGCTCAAGCAGCGAGGTATTACACTTACCGATCCATTAAAGATCGTACGTTCTTCGAGTCGTGCTGAGCGCATGTATTGATATGATACCTGGCAGGGCTTTGTAGTATACGACACATATTCGCTTCACAGGCCCCGTCGTGTCGTCAAGATTCTAAATACTCAGAGCGAGGAACGCGCTATTTACGACTTATTGTCCCAGCACGGGCTCGCCTCTACCAATCACACCGTTCCGTGTGAGATCACTGGTATAGGCCACCCCCTGCTCATCATGCCTGGCCTATCCGTTCTTCCACAGCTGATGCCGCTCTCGTGGTCTTTGTACGACACAGTTCAAATTTTTTATCAGCTCTGGAGGTATGTGCACCGTCTAGTCTGCCAGGTCCGCACAATCGTTGATGACTGCAATGCTGTCCAGGGAGTGGAGTTTCTCCATAATCTGCAGATAGCTCACTTGGTCAGCTCCGTACTCTACTTCCATTTACCGAGGTGCCATGATCAGCTTTGACACCACTTTCAGGACTTGTGCCGTGGAAATGTTCTCGCTGCGACACATAATGACGCGCAACATGACCGTCGTCTGCTCGCTGGAAAGGTCTACATCATCGACTTCGATATCTCAAGACGGTTCAACCTGGAACCAGCGTGCAGCCTGCGATTGTGCTGCCAGCTACCCAAATTGACCCTCCACGAGGTCTTTCCAAGTTCGATCCGTACTCTTGGGATATCTACTGTCTTGGGCATGTCCTGTCCGATGTCTTGGACGTACGTACAGTGTCTTCGCATTCTGAAGCAACACTGACAGACCATCCGCAGCTCAAGTACTCTCCGGAGCAGCCCTGGATACTTCGCCGGTATGTACAGTGGTTGATCGGCGATGAACGTGGCTGCACGACAGTATGCCGATGTCGTCCGACCGCCTGCCATGCGCGGCAGGTATTGTCTATCGTGCGTTCACTTGTATACGTCTCCAACCTTCGCGCGTATCAGTTGGGACATGAATCGAATCGCTCGAATCCCTGAACGGCCGATCTCTTTACGGTTTCCACGATTGGCATAGTATAGAAAAAAGCATCACTCCAGCACGTTGGTCATCGCAATCATGAGCGTCCTGGAATGGCTGCAGTCAAGTTCCTGGGGGATGCGGTGTTCCACCTGAAGGAAAGCGCCTCGTTCCTAGGCTCATCATTCTGATGCCATGTCGCATCGGAAGGCCCTCTAGACGGTGCGAGAACATCCCTGGAGGCTGTGTCCATAGCGTTCTTGTACTATTCAGGTTAGTTTGAGTCATTGTTTTTGCTTGTGGAGACCTACGCAACAACAGCGGTTCCGGCGGACAATGGCACGACCGTTAATTCGGCAGCTGAGTCCTCTTCAACTCACAGGCCATCCGTATATGGATCCGGTCATTGTTCTCGTGCGCACTGCTAATCGATGAAATCTTCTCGGCTGAAACGCTCCTTTGTCCTGATCTGAGCCTTGGATTCCCATCTCCGAGGTAGGACATGATAAAGTCGCCCGCACGTCGACTGTGTCAATGTGAGCTCCTCTACTAAGTCCACCCTCTCCATTTGTCCAATGCTTTCCAGTATGTGCTATCATTGCACGGATCCTGACACTACTCCATGAAGTTCACATCAGGACCAGCACACATATATTTCTAGTTGTAATGCCTCGCGACACCATCACGCTGGCGGGCATGAGGGCCCTCCGCGATGCCCTTCCGTTGCTCGTCCCCGTCCTCTATGAGGCCAACTCCACTCGTCGAACGGGCAAAGTGATCTTCAATGATGGTCTCTATCGAGCGGAACTCGCCAAACGCGGATTCACACAGAGGAACTTCAGCAACATATATTACACCACGAACATATTCCGGGTAGCAGATGACGTCGCCATATTGCCCAGTGCCCTGAGCATCTATGTCCACCAACCTTCTGCAGACGACCCCAATGCCAATCACATCACGCGAAAGGCGCAGAAGTTGTAAAGCAGGCAACTCTCCCACGCCTTACAACGACCGCAGCGTACCACAATCGCCTTGCAATGGACTCGCAATCCCTCGTAACATTTGTATTACCTCCATCACAAACAATTCTTGCAGATGTATTGCTATTGCTTAGTAAGATTCATATAAGGCTCGCCTATTACTCGTACAAACTGGAAGGCCCTGCTATAGTATTGTACTGTGTTCTAATAAGGATGCTAACAAGTTCCATAACTTGGATGTCCCCGCTCAGGCTGACTCCTGACTTCGCGCTTTCGCCCAGTCTGTCACGGTTATCCTCTCGCTCCCTCCTCACAGCACTATGTGCAAAAGAACAGGGTTGAGCCTTTAGGTCAGAACTACACGCCTTCTCCGCTGCCGCACTCGGGCGCTACTATGGTGCCTATCTCAGCTAGTACTCGCTCTCTCGCCCAAAGCGCACGTAGTATATTCTCGGACTCGTTGCCAGTGGTTCTGTAGCTCGAGAACAAAAGACGTGCACCACCCGCGGCATCGTACGCTCACTAACTCGCCATTGCGCTGGCTTTACTCATCCGGCCGAGTGTAAGTATGGCCCTCCACACTAAGTGCTGATAGGGGCTTTCGTTCTACATTATCAGCTGGTCTAGCACGGGCCTGGGCCTGGGCCAACACGTCATCACAGCGCTAGCGGACAGAAGACGTACATAAAAGGTGCTACCACCCGAAGATACGACGGCCAGGTGAGTGCCATCTTCTCTCCTCCCCCGAACTAACCGTCCCACCATTCCTGACCCGCTTTCGAGCATCGTTATACGGCCCTTCACTGACCTTCAAGTTCTCCAGCTAGTAGTGAGCTATAGATATGCGGCAACTCCGGTGAACAATACGGCTCTCCTTCGGTGCGTTCGCCGTTACGTCAGTGGATACTTGATTACCAGTAGACGCTACATACACTGGCACATCGGCGCCTCGGCCACGGGCCACGGTGAGTCTCCCGCTGCCATGACGTCTTCGTGCACTCGGTGCGTGTCTGCATCCATCTCCATGTGCTAGCTACGGTACTCACTCTCTGTCGGCAGATCACTGAAAGCTATTGAAAGGCATATGACCGCTCGGATTCTGCGTTCATTGTGGGGATCGCCATCGTATCGCAATGTACCGCAATGTACTATATTTGATATGTTTAGCACAACTTATAAATATCGGTTATAAATATCGGTTATTTACTTGAACAAGTCCCAAATAATCCCAATCAAAAATTGACCGTAGATTGCGTCGCCCTAAATGGTCTGACATGAGGATGCGATTGTGACAGTGTTGCAGCACTGTTGTAGAAGTATCCATCATTGCATCTTTCCCAGGGATTGTGCCCGGTTGCCAGCTATGATATCATGGCGTACGTTGGAAGTCTTGCATGTAAGTGAAAATCACTTTTTAATGGATTGTATCTTTGTAATCATAGTACACATCACAATCCCGTTACAATGTAATCCAATGCCCTTCCCATGCAGCCCAATGAGTATCCCAGATCGCCGCCTTTCGCGTGATGCATGCGGCAGTGACGAAGGCGCTGGACTCGTTCATGGCTACCGATGTCACGGTCCTGAACTGCGACATTGTCGCCACCTAGGTTCGAGGATGCATAGCTGTTAACATCATTGTGCGTGTCCTGTCATGGTGATGCCCCCAAGCGCGCTCACAACGTCATAATCACAGGCCTGCTCAAGTCAAAGTGCGAAATCTGAGGCGGGCTGTTATATTCCTGAGTGCTGCGCGCAAAGGGATGGAATATGGGTCCAAGTAGCCGTGGATGTTATTTCTCCTGGAACTTTGCGAAGTATCGATCAACTGTAGAGCGATTATGTGATTCAGGCGATTTGAGCCAGACGGCTATCCTGCGTGTCACGACATCTCTTTCTACACGGCTAGTGACGTTGCGAAGAAGCATTTGTGATGTTAATTGAGTCGTTAAGTTAACAGACTGGGGCAATCAAGAGGTAGAGAATAGCCTCCATCAGCAATGTGCGATTGTGACTTTCAGACCTGCAAGTCACTCAAAGTCATTGGTTTGTGGAAGTAAATAGTGACTTTGGAAAGTGAGGCCCCTAGGATGGTGGGCTGGTTCTGAGCCTTGTGAAAGTCACCTCTGACTTGAGGTGATTTAGGGTGACTTGGGAAAGACACAATGCCTTTTTGAACTTTTATGCTCCCCTGGCACATTGAATAATGTCCAGCTGTAATGATTTACAATACTGTGCTATAGTGCCAAAGAAGAGTATGGATAACAAATAAAACAGCAGCAAAAAAGTATTCCTATTCTCAGGTTTGAACCAGCAACCTCCATGAGTTCCACATTTACATCAGCACAATTTGCCACTACACCTTATGGCCTTATTGTTCTTACACTGGACACATCTTATGTAGCCATCCTTGCTGGACTTCAACTTTTTTCACTCACTTCACCTCTCAGTGTCATTGCTCTCCAGCTTTATTTTTTGCTCACAGGTACTTGATTTTGGATGGTGTTCTTTTCAGCTCTCTGGAGGCCTTTTCAGGTCATCAAACCTATCTATTTAGTGACCTGATATTGTCTCACAGGTGACTTTCACATGCTTTCAGTTGCCTTTTCAGACTTCTGAGAGCTGACTTTGTGGTGACTTTCAAAGGTGCTTTTGGGTAAACCAGTTTGATAACTGACTTCTTTACAAAAACTACAATTTTTGAGATACAGGCCAAACTGATAGACCATATTGGCAGAGCAATAGTATCACTATATGGCTTGAAATGCTACAAATATATTCAGAAAGATGGCCAAAAGTCACAAAATGGGTAGGTCAAAGTCGTGGTGCAAGTCAAAGCTGAAAGTCATGAAGGTTGACATCTCAAAGTATGCCAAAGTAAATTGCTGCAAGTCAAAGTCACATCTTGAAAGGCAAAAGTCACTCAAGTCAGCTGAAAGGAAGGCGCAGATTGCTGATGTCGAAACCTTCAAGGATATCTTGTAATATGTGTCGAGAACGGGCCACATGAACCGGATTGCGCCCATCATCCGCCGGGCAGTCGTTGCAGTGGGACGGCACTGACAGACTCCACGACATCCGCGTTCGTTCCCTATGAGCCACTGAATATACCAGCGAGTGATCCACGGGACCTTCTGCTGGTCCTCGCACCAACACTAGTGTCCCAAGCGCGTCAGCGTGGTTTGAATTTGAATGCGAGGATGGGCTAACACTCACATTCGTTATGAATTCGAACAGTTTGCCCAAGCAGTAGACGTCCCAGGAATATGGGTCGAAGTACGTTAACCCTGCCGGAGGGTCAGCTTGGGTGGGCGGGAGGTCAATGGCAGGCTGCACGCCAGGACCGAGATTGAGTTGACGTGCCGAGTCGAAGTCAATGATGTAAACCTGTCTCGGCACCAGCTCAGGATGTATCGGGATATCTTGCGGCAATGCTACCATAGCATTGTCATAGCATATGTCCTGGTCATGAATGTAAGTAGTGGCAACGTCGGGTTGGAACATAGACTTACCATATGCGCAATGTTGCATCGATGGAGATACTCGACGCCCTATGGAAAGAGGATGTCAGTACATAGCCACGCCTGAGATCGTGATACATGATACTCACTTCCACTAACTCGTAAAACACGCGGAGTAGTCTGCTATGCGGCGTATGGTTGGCATGGATGTAATGTCCCAAAGCATTGGCATGATCAGGAGCGGGTGCTCCTCACGATCAATCTCGCATGGGACAATGTGATTCACAGGCGCAGCTAAGTCGGGAATGAGCCGCTCATATATCTGGAGTTCCTCCGTGTCCAGGTTTAACACCTTCACGATGATCTTGTCCTTAACAGAACGGAAAGCCACGCCCTAATGGACAGCGTGGAGATGAGCATGAGGTCCTGACAGCCGATGTTGAACAGACGGCGTACTGGCTTCACGGCATCCATGGGGGTAATGCCTCGCTTCTGTAAGCCTGGGTGGCAAAGAATGCGCTCAGGAACGCCGCCAAAGTGGATAGAGCCATCGGGATTGAAAGCAAGCCAAGGGGGCCCGTCTTCGTTCGAGGTCATACTATTGGCAAAGTGCTGCGCAAAAAGTGGGTGGGTGCTGTAGAAGCCTCAATGCCTCACTACTGGTCTGTACAGAGGATATAAGTATGTCGACGACCACCGAGTCTATTGTGCTGGAATTGGAATAGGAGTTGGAACTTGAACAGGAAGCCACGAGTATCACACAACAGTTGCCCGATGGTCCATTGCTTATGTAATTAGCACACGCTAGCGCCCCCTTTGGCTTAGGACTCGACGCCACCAGTGAATCTGAAGCTCCAGGCCGTAATGATTGCACAATTGCACTCGAGGTGCCTTCGGTATCCGGCCTATTTGCTGTATGCTACACTCATTCAGGCCTCGATTCGGCATGAGAAAGTGAAACTTGCTACCATACTACTCGAGTAGTACAATGATGGTCCGCGAGGCACCTCCTCCAGATTACAGTAGATCCTGCGCCGCATCGTAGCTCCGTATGCTACACCGTATTCGTGACTTGAGGTTAATTTGCCACCACGGCGGGGCTGCCTTTTCAGGCTCCGCGGTGGCGCATCAATGCTGCCGTCTCGGCAACCGGGCGCTATTCTGCCCCCGCCACACACCTCTCGCGCACGTTGTGCGCGCGTTGTACTGTAGATTGGCATCGATTGTAGCACGTGGCTGCTCGCCATCCAGTTGCTGGACCCATAAGGACCAACAGAGCATTCTAATTAGTCATCTAAGTCAAGAGACAGTAAGTTATCCGGGTGCTCTCGATAGCGATAGCCGACGGTATTTGTGAGTCTCGGTTGGTCCTGCTGCCACACATTGGTGCAGAGGAGAGTCCGCCCATTTTCAACCCGCTCGAGATCCCGCGCCCACTGCGTAATACCACGAATATGCTGCTTAGCGTCCTGAACGTGCTGACGTTCCGCATCCCTAATCTTCTCCCTAAACCAGCGAAGAGCACGTTGGAGAAAGACGAGGGCATCAGAGGGAGGGAGCAGATCCAGATCGGGAATTGCGGCGTCGTCTAGGCCACAGACCCATCGAATCGTCGTGCGCATGGCGTATTTGATCGTGCTGCGGACGTACTTCGGGTCTGCGCACTTGAGTTGTTCCTCGAAGAACTTAATCGCCGAGCAGAGCCGACACTCATGCTCCTCCGTGTTCACGTCGTCCTCGTCGTCAAGCTGAAACAGGTCAGTTGTGGGTAGAACTTGGAGTGAAGCAACTGAATGATTCACTCACATCAAATCCCGCGCCACCGCCTGCCCGTGTTCTTGGTAGGCCATCAGAGCCCGTAGGAGGTGCTGTGTCCGGAGAGGACATGATCTAGAATAAAAACATAAGTATCTGCACTTTGAGATGGTCAATGTAACCTACTGGCGATGAAGCCAGTCGATCAACCGGGTCCAGACCCAGGTCTTCGGTATCAGACTCCTCTCTGTCTAGTACTGGCTCAACACGTGGAGGTCTTGAAACGATAGCCGAAGTACGGCCCATGCGCTCGATCCAGGCACGCTCCCGCATGTTCTCCGGGGGAGCAGCGATGTTACCATTAATCGGGACCGTGTAGAAGGGGGGGATATGGTAACGGGTTGCTGTCGGCCACCAGAAGGCAGGTAGTTTGCCGGCCGCTTGTACTAGATGCTTGCAGAGCAGGTGTGAGTGGTACTTTTGAGCACCGCAGTCACACGTCCACGAAGACAAGTCCGTGGTATAGCTGCCATGAATCGGAACCTTGAGGAGACGTTCCCACGCCTGTTTGAAAGCCGCCTGCGTGTGAGACAACGAAGCGGCGCGTCCGGCGCGTTGGTTCTTCAGGATATGGTCTAGCATGAGCCGGTATGGCGGAAGTGCCTTGGTGACGATCGCATACAAAGCGAGATCGATCAGGGGCCGATTGTAGACGTGAAGCACCAGGCGTTTGATGCCCCGCCACAATGCTTCAACAACCATTGTTGTCCGCTTGTGGGGTATGCTTGCAGAGTATGCTGACCGAGCCCAGAGATTCCAGCGTGACTGGCAGTACCAAGAGTTCCAGAGATACGCCCAGACGTCAGGCAGCTTGTTGATGTAACAGTGCTGATACATCTCGTTGACGGCATCCCGGTAGATGTCATTGGCTGTCCGGGCCTGCCCATGGCGCTCCGGAAGCAGGCTATGCTGGCATGCATGCTTAGCGAAGAGCCGTAGTATCGGGAGCCGATGTGCTGGCGGACAGAACTGATATGCTGCCGATGATGCGTCAAACCCACCCCTGAAGGAGAGGGAGAATCAGGCCGAGAGCCTCTTGAAGGTCGAGGCCGGCGGTCGCGCTAACGCGGACAAAGGACGCAGAGGGGAGGAGATGCGGAAAGGTTCGTGTCGGGTGCCCTGTGACGGGGAGCGTCTTCTACGAGTCTTCGCGAGGGTTGGCTGCCCTTCGCTTCGCAGGGGAGAGGGAGAGAGAGGGAAAACTTCGCTAAGGATCTTCGCGGGCTTCGCGAGCTTCGCAGGACGCTATAGAGGCGCAGGCTTGATTCGCAGAGTTCGCAGAGTTCGCAGGATTCGCAACGCTATTCGCAGAGGCTTCGCAGTATTCGCAGATGCAGTAAAACGCAATTCGCAACGCAAAGAGAACGCAGGACGCAACGCAGATGCAGACGCAGACACAGTTTGAGATGCTGAACGTGGGGGAACAGGAATCTGGATTGTCTGGACGCTTCGCGTCGGTATTTACAAGAGAGAGTCGGTAGCTACGGCCGATGCACTACGGAAACAGTACGGAAACATGCCGCGACGGCGCGCGGCGCGCGCGAATGCTTTCGCGCCCGGCGCTCTACGCTCCGGAGGTCAATGCCGCGCTCGGCGAGCACGCCAAGGCTTGGCACGGCTCTCCGCGCTCCCGGATAGCCGGAGACGGCTGCCTGAGGTCGTGGGGGTCTTCGCAGACCTTTGCAGGTCTTCGCCTTCGTCGCGCGTGGTCGCGCGCGCACTAGGGAGTCTTCGCAGCGAGCGTATGGTGTCGCGTACGCCGGCCAGTCTCTTCTCACGAGCCAGGGAGTGTCGCAGTGGTCGCGGACGCGTACGCGCAGAATGCGAAAACTGCTGGTGGCGGTTTGTGGGGCGCATCACCGAGTCCGCTCTTTGCCCGCTCTCAGCTAAGCGAAGCGGCTGTTCTGATTGGACGTTAGTCTGGTCCTCATCCATCAATGTGACCTCCCTTCGGCAGTCGTCTTCATCGTCCAGATCTGAGACATCGACATCGTCCTCCCACGAGCTGCCTCCTTCCATGCCAATGTCCTCCTCGCCTTCTGGCAGTGTATCAGCAGCCTCCGCCATTGCCCAGAATGTTTCATTGTCACTGACGTCTGCCGGATCAACCTCTATTGGGAGGCAGACAGGGTTGGGCGGGAGGCTGGATGGCCGCATGCTCGTGGTGCTAATATGCAGTGTGACGAACGGCTCAGCATCCAAGTTGTCGGCTTGATTGCCGCATAGCACGCGTGCGATGTCTTCAGCCCGTAAACGGATCCTGGGAAGCCCCGGTGTCAACACTGGCGGGCGCCCACCTAGTAGCAACCGGACCCGACAGAGCGGCTTTGCAGGTGGTGGCGGGATCTGCCATTGGATCTTTTATTAGATAATGTATATTAATCACGTCAACCCTCCCTGAGGACTTACGGGGTTCTCTTGCTGCGCCTTAGGCACAAATTCAACGTCTATGAATGGGAACTTGTTACGCGCCGTGCCTGAACTCCGAGGTCCGACTCCGAGGTCCGACTCCGTACTCCGTTCATCTCCGTACTCCATCTCCGCTCAACTCCGTTCTATTTCCAATTCTCCCATTCCTCACTATCACGCCATAGCACATCACCTTCGTTCTAACAATTAGAATATGTCTTGGCATTCCTTACTTCCAACTCCGACGTACTCCTGCCTATTCCGGACTTCCTCTATTGTCTACGTTTAACAATAGGTCTACTATCTATATAAGCTGTCCGGAATGTAGTAGCTACTCAGTTCGGATATCTCGTTATACCAGCTCATTTCCTCTGACCTCCGTCTTGTCCGAAGTCCATACTCCGGACTCCATACTCCGTCCGACTTCTTCCTTATTCCTTGCCTTGGTTCCGTCTCTGTTCTAGTCCCGCCCTCTTCTCTGAAGATCTGAGTCTCGTCTCTGTTCTAGTCCCATCCTCTACTCCGAAGATCTTGTCCGTACTCCGTACCTCTACTCCGAACTCCATCTAGTCCGAAATTGAGGACAACGTTCGTGAAGACCCGTGCGTTGCTAATAGCTTCGCGGAAGTCCTCCCCCCGTGCACCTCATTCAACTCCAGCTCCGTACTCCGACAACTCCGTCCTCCGGAGTTAGCTCCGGGCGCACAGTCCTAACAGAACTCTTCTTTCGCAGCCGCGGCGTCATAGGGGGCTGGGGTGTCCTTGTTCTTGCACAAGCACTGCTTGAGAGCATGGAGGGCATGCCAAAAGCACAACTGATGCTTGACCTTGGGCCAAACAGCACGCATTGCATTGATTTCTGACCAATCTTTGTCAGTTAGCGTGAATTCAGGTTGAATGCCGAGGTCCCTGAGTGCAGTAAGAAAGTGTTCCAGCATCCTCTGCTTGGCGCCCATTGTCCCGCCATCAGACGTCCGGATAAACATGAAAGCCAATGGGACACCAGAGCCATTTGCATCCGCGACGGCGGCAAACAGCTCAAAATTGCCTCCGTTGGTATTCCCTGAAAGTGAAGGCATGTCAGCTCATCCCCATTAGCAGCAATCAGGCACCGCACTCACAGGTTGAATCCATTGCCAATTCCTGAGTGTGGGCAGCCCAGCCCTGCACGAAATCCTCAACGTAGAAGGCTACCGCTTCCGTGCCTGGTTCTCCTTCCAGATTGATGAGCTTGAGGTGATACTGATCGCCATGCTGCTCAAGGAACCTCTGGGCAGACACCACCGGATTAGAATCCAGCTTCCAATCCTTCCGGCAGGCGAGTAACCAATGGTAATAAACTGCTTTTGCTCGGAAGGGGATAGGGCCTTTGCTGGTCTCGCGGCGGCGCTCATCCTCCACGCGGACGATATGTCTCCAGATCTGATCCGAGACATGTAAGTAATGGAGGCATAGCTATAAATCTCAGATTTCGTACCTGACCTGCCGTGTGGTCCCGTGCATTAGCTGCAATATAGGCTCTCCACTCTTCCGGGAGCGAGATATCCACATAGGGAAGGTGAGCTTGGCCATGCGAGAGCCGTAATTCGATGACGTCGGTCTTATCGCTCAAAACAAGGTGAAGCCAGCCACCGCATGCGAAGCGTTCTCCTCGGCGCGAGTCCCGCGGCTTTGTGCCTCGTGGGATTTTCTCCTTGTGTTTGCGCTGATCTGATTGTGAACAGATGAACGAGAATGTACGTAAATCTGCATTCCCCTTATGCTGGTGGTTTTTGTGATAGCTACAAGAATGATTAGCTGTGAAACTCTGTACTAATTCATATACATACGTCCAGTGCAGTAATTGCACGTCCCCGACGGCGTGGGCTATCTTGATGGCCCAGAACGACATCGAACCTTGGTTTTGAGCAGCAATTTGCGAGACATCAACACGCTGTCAGGCACCAAAGTGGATTGGTACCAGGACATGGTATTTCGCATCATCCATAGGGAAACCTACGCGAAGGCCATGCGGCTCTGAGGGCACACGGCATAAGAGGAAAGTGATTGCGGAAGGGAACCGACAACCTTGACGTTATTGTTGGTAGACCAACACGCTAACAAGAATGGCAAGGTACGGGCACCCCTTTCACCGCTTGCGCCTAGATGACGTGCGTGTTCCGCGCGCACTAAGCATCTGGCGCCGTGTCCTCATCACCATCACCATCACCACCATTATGCTCGGTGTCTCTCTTGAGCTTCCTCTTACCGTCCGGAACACCATTCCGCCATCAGTCTTGCAGGGCTGCCTCCCGCGGTGTCCCGTGGAAACACGAGGCCCCGACCGGCATATTCTCTTCTGCCCGGAAGCGCTCTTCCCACATAGGTCTCGGCAAGTGGAGGTAGATGAGGAAGGGTGGGAGTACATTGAACCTGTAGGCTTGTCACACATGATGGAGGTCATCCCTCGCGTCGGGAGTTTCTGCCAGCTGGTGTTGCCGGACAACCGCCGGTTCACCGGGCGTATCACCCGCGTGTTGGAATACCAGCAGACCTGCATCATCCTACGGGTGGAGCACCCCTACTCTCCCGCCATTGTCACTCTTGCTGTACCTTACCCGTTCTACGAGGGAACCCGGTGGTGGTACATTCGCCTGCGTCGGTGGTTTGGGTATCTCACCCCGGACAACGACCACCACAGTACCGGCAAGTCCATTCCCTGCTTTCGCAGATCTTTGTCGCTTACGCCAACCAGTGGTCGGGCAATCACCAAACATCGACTGGTGGGAGCTTGATGACCGGATACAGGGAGAGTTTCAGTACCTGTATGGCGGAGGATGATATGAGGCGTGTGGAACCCGGGATTGGACATTCCTACCATGGTCACTCGTTTAACCCACTTGTTTTCACATCTTGGACAGTCAGGATAGGACCGCTAGTTGCTTGGGTGTCCACACCCCACCACAGTCACCCACACATCACCAACAGAGGCTGTGCATGAGGGGAGGGCAGTGCAAACCTGTGCAAGGAATGCAAGGCTGTGCTGAACCAGTACGAACCTGTGCAAACCTGTGCAGACCTGTGCAGCGAGGCAGTACCGAAGCCTGGCAGTGTCTGGAATGGTTCAGTAAAGGCTAGAAGGTTGTGGAAAGCTCTAGCAGCTTCCGCCATGTTCTGGTAAGCACTGGACAATCCTAGGCAAGAATGGAGGGATTACTCACAGCCTCAGGAAGGTTGGAGAGGATTCCACCATATCCTAGCTAGTTCTAGGACATTCCTGAAGATTCTCAGAAGATTCAGGAAGGATCAAGAATGCTCTAGAAGGGTATTCGTCATCCTGTAGATACTGCTTAGTAACGTACATAGAATGCTCTGGAAGGACTCTCAGACAGGTATATATACCGGCCTGAACGAGCCCCCAGAGGAATAACAATCCCCATTTTTTCGACACCCCCCCCCTCTCGACTTCTTTCTTCGTGCTAGCTTTTCTCTCAGTCTCTCTTCGACTATCGACCAGCAAGTTCCGACCATCAGCAACCCAGCAACCTCGTATCCAAGTTCAAGCAAGTAGTTTCGTCTACAGGTGAGTGCCACATTTGTATCGCAGTTTCTTCATTGATTCGTGCACTTCGGCTGTGACAGTGGTCGCAGTCGTTGTGGTTTTTGCCCACAGGTAGTTCGTCGTCATCGTCGTAAGCCACGGCACAGGTTGGGGACTTAACTCAGGGAGAGGCCTGACATAGTTCTTAGCAGCCTGGTGTTAGCGTGCAGACACTCGGTAGGATAAAGGTAGGATCAGGGTAAGAGAACAAGGAGAAGGTTCTAGGTCGTTGACCATCGGACAGGACGTGCTACGGGGTAGACCGGTAAGGGAGGAACTCTGCCGGTAAATTCCGTGCGTCCTAGGGTTGATAGGGAGAAGTTGCTAGAGCGGTCTAGGACTTTTCCAGGAGGAATTCTAGAGATCAGCAGGGCCTAGGGAGAAGAGGTCAGATCTCTCACAAGGTATAGTATTCGATTCTTGTAATCGCTCGCCACGTTCGTTACGCCTCACTCGTTCACTCGTTTGTTGCGCTCGGACGCGGTACTTCTCGGTAGCTTAGCGTAGACTCTTCCGCCAAGTAAGGGCAGACACCCGAACTCGGCAGAGCCTCTATCTGGAAAGGAGGAAAACCGATAAGCTTTGTGGCATCCCGGGAGAGATCTCAGGGCAGTGCAGGACTTAGAGGTTGGACATCTTCTAGATTGGTTGAGCATCCTTCCCCATCGCTTTCTTTTCATTTTCTTGGTACGCAACCACCCGCTCTCTCGCGAAGCGGTCTGTGCTGAATTTGATTCGTTTGCGGTTTCTTTTGCAGTAGAGTAGAGTTTTCACCCCTTGGTCCCCGTTTCTTGATAGAACTCGGGCCTCGTACACTCCATACTCTCAACCTTTCTTTCGTGTTTAGTTGGGTGCGGATATCGACATAGCCTCCCTTCTCTCCCGAGAACGGTCTCTGTTGAGTCGCCCCTCTATTACTTTTGTTCACCCCCTTCACACACTCCTTCTTCTTCTTCTTCTTCTTCATTGAGGAGAGAGTGTTTTCACCCCCATTCCATATTTTCCCCCAACCCTCGACCGGGAACCGTGCGCGACATCTGGAGCCCACCGCGAGGGGGTAAGATTGTCAACCACAGAGTCTAGACGCTACAGAGTTGTAAAGAGTGAGTATCGAGTACTATTCCGGAGTTGAAGTTCCAATGTCTTCCACGTACGAAGCTAGGAGTAGTGGAGTACACAGCCCCACGTTGGGAAGTGACTACTTGTCTTCTGTCTCATCGGGACGTTCTATTGTGGACATGCCGATGGAAGGGACAAAGCTGGCACCCCGTACTTTCAAGGGTGATCCGGCTCAGGTAGAGCAGTTCTTACGACGGTTTGAGAGGCTAGCCATCTTGCACAACCTCTCATCCCGTGAGAAATGTGAAACCGTGGTAGATTACTGCAGCAGGGTTGTCAGGGAGACGATTCAGGGATTTTCAGCTTATAGGCAGTTTCGTTGGGATGAGCTCAAGGAGAACATCCGTGTCTTCTGGAACGCAGATCTTGAGGATAAGCGGTTCAGGATTCGGGATCTTCAAGTCTTTGTAGCTCATGCAAAGAAGCAGCCGATCCATGAGATGAAGGATTGGAGGCGCTACCTTCGTAGGTTTATTCGCATTGCTGGTTGGCTACAGGGTCAGGGTAAGATCTCAGACCATGACTACGCCTACTACATGTGGACAGGTCTATATGTGCCTTTCCGGAATCGATTGGAAGCTAGGCTTTTGCTCAGGGATCCTAGTCATGACATGGCTACGCCGTTTGAGCCTGAGGAGATCAGGAAAGCTGCCGAAGCAATCCTTGGTGTCAACAGGTTTGATACGGAGCGGCTTGGGTCAGAGGACCTGTATGACGGCGATTCAGACGTGGAGTCAGATGAGCCACAGGAGCCAGAGCGAGAGCGTAGCACTCGGCAAAGGAAGTCTAAGCCGAGGAGTCGAAAGGCTCAACCAGAGTGGAAGGATGACGAGGACTCTGAGGAGGAAGAGTTCGAAGAGAAGGTCCGGATGCAGCCACGGAAGGTGTCCCGGGTTGCTAAGGGCAAGGAGGAGACTCGCGCCAAGAAGGAGATAAAGGGCGAGGAGAAGGAGTTTGATGAGTTGGTGGAGCAGATGAAGAAGCTAGCTCTGAGTGATCCTCAGTATGGCTTGTTGTTCCTCAAGGCATGCTCAATGAAGCCTATGGCTGCCGACTGTTTGCCTCGTCCCCAGGTGAATCAGTCTGTGCCAAACCGCTTCGAGCCCCGTAGGATGGTGCCCCCGCACATGTCTCGTCCAGACCCCAATCGCTTCCTTTCTCAGCGGCCAACTGGGCCAATGATAAGTGGATGCTATGGATGTGGTGAGCAGGGACACATCATGGGCGAGTGTCCTCGGATTTAGGAGTTTCTAGAGAAACGTCAGGTGGTGCGAGACTACCGAGGTAGATTCACGACCCCAGACGGCATGATCGTGAGACGTGTTCCCGAGGAGACTTGGTTGCAAGCGTTCAAGCGGACTATGCCAGATGTTCACTTTGTGACATATGGAAGTCGCCTTGACGAGGACAGAGTTGAGGATGATGAGGAGAGTGTGGACGTTATGGTCTATCCAGTCGAGCGTGCTCAACGTGAGACAAGATCGTATCGGAAGCAGGTGTTTGACAGAGGACCAAGTTCCTACCAGGACAAGGGAAAGCAGAAGGAGTTCACACCCAGTCAGAAGCCATCCCAGCCTATGACTCGGTTCCCGATGCAACGCTTGACCCCAGTGGAGACTCAGCCTCAGACCTTCAATCCAGACAAAGATGTTGAGATGATGGAAGATCGTACTCAGCTTCAGCGTCAGAAGAAGTCAAGCCCTGCGCCGGTTGTCGACCGCACTCGAGTACCTGCCAAGGCCTCGCAGATCAGTAAGAATGTGGACCCCACATCAGTCTTGGATAAAATCCTGGACTCGCCAGTGACCTTGTCCGTTAGAGAGGTTGTTGGTGTGTCCAAGGACGTAGCCACTTGTTTGCAGGACGTGCTGAAAGTCAAGAAGGCGGAATTAGCCACAGCACCGGTCTCGAACTTGGTTACATCAAAGACGTCTTCACTGATTCGCTTGGAAATGGAATGTAATCAGAAGCCTGTGTCGTTCATTGTGGATACTGGATCGCAGTTGAACATCATCAGCGAGAAGGTGTGCAAGAACATTGTCAGACGTCCTATCAATATGGACGAGGCGATTTCTATGAATGATGCGAACGGAGGTTCTGGGAGGTTGCTTGGTCTGGTGGAAGACATCCCCTTGAAGATAGGGCATGTGAAGACACCGATCAGTGCCTACGTAGCAGAGAACCCGCCGTTTGATGGACTTCTAGGCAGACCCTGGCAGCGTGCGCATAAGATTGGCATTGAGGAACGGGATGATGGAACCTATCTCACTTTCCCAAATGAGAAAGGATTTTCCAAGTCAGAGCTCTTGGTATCAGCACCATCGATGGGAGTTGGGAAGCCTGGTGTCTTCTCAGCAATCATTAATGGATGGAACCATGATGATGACGCCGAGAGTGTAGTGTCCGAAGCTCCGGAAGAATTAGGCAATGACGAAGACCGTTCGGATGCGATGTCAGTCTCCTCAGAGATGGGAGAGAGTGAAGTGGATCCTGTAGAGGACATCCAGGAGGTTGCCCAAGATGATGGTCAAGTGGCAGATAACACCTCTGACGGAGAATCCGAAACAGGAGATCCTGGAGAAGCCGAAGAGGATGAGGTGTTGAACGCGGAGTCCCTTCGAATTCGGCCAGGAGATAGCATAGAGGAACGCGAGAGAAAGATGTACCGGCAGTTGGAAAGATGGATTTTGCGACGAACAGCTGGAGTAGTGACGCCTAGAGCAGGCCCTTGTACGATTGCGGCAGACTCCTCAGTGGAGTATCTCTCCCCAAACACGGAAGGACTTAGCCGAGTGTTTCTTCTAAGGGACGCAAGGATGTTCAACCGTACGATGGCGGAGGCTGGGCACGCAGTGATTCAGTTCATTCCGTACTCAGGCCATGCAAACATGCAGACGGAGGCTTTAGAGCGTGAGACTCTGGGAGAGTCATCGGTAGCATCTCTTCGAGTTGAGGAGCAGGCCCCTAATAGGAGTACCTCAGCGAGAGGACCTGCAGAACTGGAACGGCCACCGCCTTTGATCTCTTTGCGAGTATGGATATGCGGTAGCGACTTCCCTTTCATGATCGACACAGGATCTCAGATTGACTGTATTCACGCAACGATCTGGAGAGCCTTGGGAGGGATCGAGCCACTGATTCCGACAGTAGGGAGATTGGTGAATGTAACAGGGACGCACTTCCGATGCTTGGGTGTGTGGAAGGTGATCATCACCGTAGGAACTATCACGTCCCCGATAGACCTGCATGTTGTCGAGGACTTGTCAGCACCAGGGATATTAGGTCGACCGTGGCAGAGGTATAACCGCATGTGGGTGAATGACACAGTTGATGGTGTCTATGTGGGAATCCAGTCACGAGATGGTTTCCATACCTTTGGGATGTTGGTGACATCACTAGAAGCACAGCGGACGCAATGGAGAGAAGCCAGCCTTTTGTGTGGAGCTGCGTCAGCAGAGGAGACCATGGAGGTGGACTTTGCAGACTCGCATCGCATTCAGGAGCTGATGGATTCCGTGCCGACGCAAGAGGATGGTGAGCTCACGTCAAATGCAGTCAACGCAGAGGCAGAAGTGAACCTGAACCTAGACCCAGTACCTGAGTTAAACCCATGGCAGTTGCAAGAGGACCCAGAGACCGGAGGATTAGAGCCAGAATTAGAAGCTTCCCTTACGATGCGTGAGAACGAAATGTATCGGGACCTTCTGTGGCAATTCTGTATTCAACGATTGATCCCGAGGTTGCGGCATCCTCCATCTATTGAGTCGTTTGACCTCATGGAGACGGATCAGCTTGATCTTCCAGCAGAGTGTATGACAGGTATTGCTCCCCGAGAAGACTTGTTCATGCTGAGGAACCTGATGATTCGGATCGACGGTCGTCATCGTGAAGGACATGCAGTGCTCCGAATGGTGTACTTTCCACATGTTACTGAACGTATGAGACGGGCCAATGAGGGACTCCATCCGGAAGGTGTGCAGATGGCTGAGAGGTCTGTCAGTGAGATCACTAGAGAAGAAGATATCTATCGGAGACTCTTGTGGTATTACCGTCAGGACCATGTGTACCCTCACCTGATGCGCCGACGTAAGGTAGAATCGATGGAAGTCATGGAGGTGGACCAGTTGGATGTCAGAACAGCTTGGATCACAGGAATTTCCTACGATGAGGATCGTTTCATTCTGCGGAACCTTCTGATCAAAGTAAACGGACGGTACGAGGAAGGCCATGGAGTTCTTACCATAGTCTACTTCCCTCATGAGACTGAACGTGTCAGAAAGGCAGATGCAGCGATTCGGTCGAATGGAGAGACAGAGCCTGTAGATTTGAGTGACGAGGCAGATTTACCAGCTAGGGAGACCTTAAGGGGCTTGTGGCCAAGGTATACAGTCGAGGACTTGTACCAGTCAATGGCCGAGGTCGCATTCGAAGACGAGCTTCAAATGTCACGAGGTGCTAGACCACGTCCGTTCGGGCCAGGCGACGTCATTGAACTTACAAGCTCAGTCGAGGAAGCAGTTCAGACGGACGAGCATGCCAGTGACACTGACAGCATAGCAAGTACTCAGCCAGACTTGGAGAGACGTGCTGGAGGAACCCAGAGCCAGAACCTAAGTGTGGCCATGGCACTGGAGGACTCCCCGATGCAGGAGATATCGCTTCTGAGTCCGCATTTGCAGGCAGAGAGACAGCTCCTTGGGAACGTTGATTCGCCCCTTTACGCTGTGGATCAGCTTGGAAATGTATCACCTTGTGGCCCTTATGAGATTTGGTTACCCGACGGAACTTGCGTGGCAGTCTGGGCAGACAATTCACACCGTTCTGATCTGGACGACTACGCCAAGTTGGTAGAAACCCTGATTGCAGGTACGGGTAACTAAGTGGATACACGTTGCCTACAAGTGTCTACTTGGATCACAGAAGGGTGCGAGAGTGGAGATTAGAGTGGACATAGGATTTGATGGAATGCATAGGAAGGCTGTGTGCGAGTCAGCGAGTGCCTCTAGAAGACGTACGGGAGCGTACGTACTGGAGCCGAAAACACTATGACAAGGAAGAGCAGACAGGGTTGGCTGGACTACCTCGTACCGTTGACCGGCGAGGCAGAACGACCGTTCCCTAGCGGTGAAGTCAGCATCGAAAGGAGGAAGCGTAGTGATGTGTGGCTTACCGAGAAGAGAGGAAGAAGAGGTATACGCTGCCCCGACATGCCATTCTTGACGGGTAGACTCTCAACGAGTCATCTGAAAAGAGGTGTGTACGGTGAGCCTGTGCCTGAAGGAGAAGTAGAGAGGCTACGTACGAGGCAGACGGGAGCACCACAGCATGAGTCCTAGGACAAAGCTAAGGACCCATGGCAGCGTGCATAGCAGCGTAGGATGAGCGAGAAGAAGAGAAAGGAAGAGGAAGCGGAGGTCTCGCAGACCCATCATCGTTCCTATTTGAGAGAGACCCTCGGTCGCTCGGCAAGCATCGTCACGGGATGACCCGAAGTGATATTGTAATTCCCGAAGGGTTGGTATGCTAGGGAAATTCCGCCATCACTGGATGGAAGACGAGAAGCCAGGCACGAGGTGTGAGAAGCAGAACACGAGGATGAGTAGCTCAGGGAATCAGGTCATCAGACAGGCCTCGAGGACCCTGGACTGAATGGATGTCAAGGTGAAACGTGCACGTGTAGTAGCATGACTTTTCTAGAAGTCATCTATTACCCTTCTCTGACTACCTAAGTACGTATCAATGCTGCGGCAGAAGATCGGACTAGGCATCGGCGGAGATCGAGCTCGCATCGGCGGTAGCTCGGAGGTTAGACCATAGGTTTGCTGCGGTAAGAAGAGAACATGGAATTGGACAGAATAGGATAGGCGCGATGTCCGCCGGACCATAGCCAAGAGGGCATGACGTACCGGGGAATCGTTTGGCCAAAGGATTAGTACAGTTGGAAGTATCAGAAGATAAGGAAGCATTGGACACGCTGCAGCAGATTTAGGGTTTGATCGCCGGAGCAATGCCGAACGCGGCACGATTAAGGTTTGGTGTAGGAAGTCGTAAATAGAGGATGGGCGTCTATGGTACCTCACGTAGATGTGCACGGGGAACTACGAAATTCAGACAGTAGGAGCGTACTGATGCTAGGGTTCAGGCTTTTGAATCTCAAAGGGATTGGCCTTCTGTAGAGCTCAGAATGTGCGAGTGGAATAGTCGTCCTCTAAATGCTTAATGCCAAAAGGTTGACGCCACAGAAGCGCTGGGAAGTCTGATCGCCGGACAGACGCCCAAGAGCAATGCAGGTCATGTGACTACGTGATCTCGTGGTTTTAACTGTGGGGCGCGCGTATGCGCACAATGAATGGGAATGTGGCACGATGGCAGGCTATTCAGACCTCACATAGAGCTGGATCAGGTACCCACCAAGGCAACTGCCAAGGAGTAGCCTGGGACCAGCACTGTGGAGGACTGAATTCACTTACCTGGTCAGTACGAGGCAGCGCAAGGCAACGCCGACATGACGCGCGGCAGTGCAAGGCAGCGTACATGGATACAGGGCAGTGAGTAGGCTGTGCAATACTGGAGATGAGTAGAAAGTCCTGGAGGTCGCTGGTAGACCCCGGACTGTGCGCGTAACGTCTAGAAGTCCGAAGCTGGGAGTATATAGGTACGGGCCGCATCGCGCTATCGACGCGCAGGTCAGTATCTAGCATGACAGCAATGAATGTTAGTACGTACCAGTGGAAGTGGGAGAACGCGACCCGCGCGAAGCTCGAGACGTGCAAAGTACGTCCGGTCGCGCCCTCGTCAACCATCCCAATCGCCCGACGGCTGCGTCAACAGCGTTGGGAGAGATTGAGCTGGAAAGGGCGTGAGCGTGAGTTAGCCGGAGAACGGACCCCATATGCGCAGCACTTACCGTGTGCACCGCGAAGGCCTAAGACGTGGTGGCCGGTGAAGAAGCGAAGTCAGACGAAACGTCGCCGGACGCGGCTGAGTGAGAGGAGAGGTCCCGGAGTTAAGTAGACTACGCCCGGGGTCGCTACTCGAAGGTCGGTCGAAGGTCAGCGCGTGGAGGACGGCTCACGCGTCAACGGTCAGCGTTAACGGACGCGCGCGCAATGCATGGCAGAGTGAAGGCGTGAAGAGGACAGGATCGCCATGGGTGGACCAGGAAGGATTAACTGGCATAGCGCGTAGTCGGCGCAGTTCGCGCAGGCGTGCTGCAGGGAAATTCTAATGGAAAATCCGGGGTGTCGATCTAGAACGTGAGCGTAGAAGAATGGAAGTCCCAGGGCGAGCGCCCGAGAACCTCGGAAGGCAGTACAGAGAGCGCCCGGATAGAGGATGCACTGACAAGCTAAAGGATGGGCGGCACGACGACCTCATCAAGTCGCGCCGCGCGTGCCTGAGGCTCTGGACGTATCAGTACGCTAGAATACAATGTTAGCAGCTACAGAAAGGTCCACGGTCGTCCAATGAGTCCAGAAGTCAAGAGCGCAAACGTCGCCGGACATTGAGGTTCTCGAGGAAAGCGTCCAGGAATGGAGAGTGTCAGCAAGCGCGCGACGCGACGCGCGCAGTGTCCAGAAGGCCGCGCGGAAAGCTAGAGCACCGGGCGAGCTGTAAGGCACTCGCGCGTGGTGGCGCGGAGTGAGCAGACTAGAAGGAGAGAGTAGTCAGTAGTGTGCGCGTGCGGGTACACAGCCCCAAGGCAGTGCGCAAGGTTAGTACTTACCTGGTACGCCCAAAGGGACTGTATGTACGCGCGGCATGAGGCACGAAAGCTAGAAGTTGAAGCAAGGAGGTCAGTAGACGTGTCACCGGATAAGGCGAGAAGGTTCTGAGGCACCGTGCCGCGATGGCACGATGCCCTCGGAGAGGACGCTGCAGCAAGCGCGCAGCGCGCGCACTACAGCGCCTCGGCAGCCGGATCCCGACGGTGCGGACGTACCTGTAATCTAGACGCTTGAGCTTGATGGGTAGGTCGTCAGACAAAGGCGACCAGGACCAATTGAGAGCGAAGTCGACTAGCACAGGTACCCGACGTGCATGGAATGGAGAGCGCATGGGCGCGCGCGCGAAGTAGTTGGCGTGTGCCCGGCGCGCAGTGACATGTACGGACGCGCGAGGAGACTGTTGCCAACGAGAGAGGAAGCCCCGGGGGGCAGTGTGACCTAGAAGACGATGGGAATGGAGAGTTAGTAGGCACAGGACATGGATTCAGGGCAAAATTCACGCACCTGAACCGGCAGGAAGGGTCCTGGAAATCAGAACAGAGAGCTAGCAGGAGATCAGTGGGATCTGGTATCGACAGAGTGGTAAGACGTCCGGTGTGCGTCCCGATAAGGCAGCTGTCGTAGTTGCCAGAAGGAACGCGCGCCGCGGTGCAGTGCGCAAGGCAGATGGACGAGGACCTAGAGTATGAGAGAGGAACGGTTAGCCAGGAAATGCAGGAGGATAAAGGCAGCAGAGAGAGAGCGAGAATGAGGCCAGTCACCATGGCCTTCATTCGCGCTCCCCTCTCCGCTGTGGGTTGCCCTCGTCGGGGCGACCCGCATCGCTTCACCCACCTGTACAACTATCACCTTGGCCCTACCGGCCGTGACTCTCTCGCTCGAGTCACCCCGCCTGTCATTACCGCCGCCTTCGCATTCGACGTCCCGGGAGTCGTCGCTCCTTGGGAATTCGGCCAGCACCTCGACACGTTCCTGCTCGGCAACGCGACCGTCACCACCAACGGCCGCGTTCGCTTCGGACACGGAATCTTCCTCTTCGAGGACGCGACCGACATCTTACCCGCATCCGGACTCCCCCCTCCTCCTGGTGATCTACCCCCTGCCGCCGCTCCTGTCGCCATCATTCCTACCCCGCCTCAGTCACGCGAAACCACACCCAACACCCCTCCCGCTAATCCCCAATCCATCGTTGTCAACTCAATCCTCCACGCCGACGTCGCGCTCCCACGGAAGGATTCCCCTCCCAAGGCCAAGTCTCCGCCCGCTTCGGAAGCGAGCAGCGCCTTGGGTGAGTCCTACAGCCGCTTGGAGCTGACGCCCGACGTTGACCGAGGTTTGCAGAAGCTGGAGAGTGTCGTGGAGAGGATGCCGGAGACGATGCGGACGGTACGCGTGAACGGGTGGACGACAATGGTCGGTTCCCCGCAGATCGCGGTCGTGCACGAGATCGAGACGGACGACGATGGGATCGACGCCCGAGTCGGAGCCGAGGACGGTGTCCTCGCGACTATGGACGCGCTCCCCACGACGGTTCCTCCTACTACCCCAGAGGACCCCTCGCCGATCGTCTCGCCGCTCAGCACGCCCCCGCTCGCTATGGAGGACGAGGAGACCAAGGACGACACCGCGCCCGCGAGTTTGGGCGGACCGTACAACCTGCGGCCCCGTCCCGAGCCTCGGAAACGGTACCGAGAGTCCCCTCGTAAGTACATCCTCCTCACGATGCTAGAAAGGTACTGATCAGTTCGAATAGCTCCTCGCGTACCCGCTCAGAGAACACGCCGCCGTGGCGGAGGCGTGCGCGGCCCTTGTCGCCTCGCCCTCCCCGGTACCGAACGCGCTGGGCTGGAGGCTCGTCTTGATGTGCCGGCTCGTCAGTGGTCGCGCAGCGAGAAGGCCTTCATCCGGGCGGTGATGAGATCACTGAAGCGCGCAGCCGCAGGAAACGTCGGACATGGTGAGTTGACCGAGAAGGTGGAAGCGAAGAGACGGCGTGCACGATGGCACGCAAGAGTGCAGGAGAGCAGTGAGGAGTCGGACCTGGAAGTGATGTGACTGCAGGGACGACGGAGGATTGAACAGACGCGGCACTTGTTGCGTGCGCGCGCGGTGGTCTCGGACTTAGTGTTCGCAGTGTTCGTGTTTGTAGTCTCGGAGTTCCTAGTCTGGTTGAAGCACCTGTAGATCGGGGCTTTGTATTAGGGGACGCACGTAGGTTGAACAAAGGGAGAAAAGCGGCCTGGCCGCTAGATGAAAACCCAGACCCCACTCGAGCGAGCAGCAAGAGCTCAGGAGAGAGTGCGCTAGCCAACTGGCTGACCGCCTTTCCCACATGAGCACCGCCGTCGCTCGAGTGGAGCAGAGACAAAGGCGCGAGGGCGCGAGACGAAGAGAGCACCGGCGGGGCGGGTACTTACCTGGTACTTACCTACCCGCCGAGGTTCGATCAGAGAGGGCCAGAGTAGAGGGCCAACGCAGGACGCAAGAGACAAGGTCGATGTCAGAGGGAATACGTTCCGATGAACGCAGGAGGGCGTGGCGCGCTGGAAGAGTTAAGTAGACTACGCCCGAAGGCGTAACCACCGCACTCTTGTGCTCGGAAGGACGTAGACTCGAAGACGAGAGGGAGCACAAAGGTTGGAGGACAGAGCAGGCCTCGCCATGCGAGCGCATCGTCAGCCGTCAAATGACAAAGGCAGCGCGCGCGCGGGGAACGAGTCTTGCGACGTCCGAAGACGTTGGATGGGAGGCGCGAGCGGACAGGGCACGGTTAGTACGAGAGGGTATCGTCATGTACTTACCCAATAGTCTACCCAGCCTAGTCACCCGCTAATCCATGTCCATCGCGAGCCCGAGATCTTGAGGGCGAGAGATGAGCCCGCAATGAAGGTCGAAGAAGCGGCAAGTCAAGCTATGGAGGCTGAGCTCGAGAACGTACGCGTGCGCTGGCGCGATAGTGCTGAGCAAGGTCGGGCATGGCAAAACAGCCGTGGAGGTCGTAGTCAAGGAGAAGGATGATACAGGCCAGACGACGAGTCTTCGTGAGGCGGTGGATGTCAAGTCAGAAGCAGCGAGGCCGTGCCGGCGCTGTGAGACGCTTACGCGTCCCCAGCATCGCCGCGCCTCGTGTCTTCAGGTGCCGTAAGTTGCTGCAGCACCGTGGGCGTCCTACCCTTGCAAAGACGGCGTCGGAGCAGTCGGAGATAGTGACTCGAGGCACGGAGCCGCACCCAGCATGCCACGGCGTACGTGTTCGCCGTGCGCGTGTGAAGCCTCGTGTTCTCGAGGCCATTCGGCGGGCTTTGTCGTCGGATCCGAGAGCGACAGCGACCAGAGTAGAGCAGAGACCCCAGCGAGGCAGATGGAGAGCAGAGATGGTACGCAGCAGAGGCAGGACGAGAGCAGGCGACGAGCGGCAGGACTTAGCAGGATTTCGCAAAGTCCAGAAGCACGTGACCTGGCTCGTGTGGCCGGAGCCAGGCCCGAGTCCCGAAGCACGCGTGGACAAAGGCTAAGCGCCGACCTACTGTGAAAGGAAATGCGCGCGTGGTGCTCGCATGGCACGCACGTGGCATGACCGAGGTCGGGCGCTTAGGACTTGGACCGAATTGTGGCGAGCCACGGCTCGATTTTCAGACAAAATCAGCTGTATCTCACCCAGTTCTCCATGGTTCTAGATGGTTCTGGTACTCACTGGAGGCCTGAATTCGCTAGAATATTCTGGGATACTCTTAGAATTTTCTGGGACAGTACAGAAGCGTCTGGAAAGCTCCGAGGGCAGTGTACACAGCCTCATCCCAGCAGCATATAAACCCACCAATTTCTGCAGGGAGAGGGCATTCACCCCTCAAGCATGAAGGACTCTGTCCTAGAAGGTAAGCTACAGGAGATAGAGACTCAGGAGAAGCAGCGTAGGGTTCGTGCAGCAGTTATCCTAAGTAAACGAAAGTCGAACGGGAAACTCTCACGAAAAGCAGTGATGAGGCGGATAATGCAGCGTACGAAGCAGTTGGGGTACGCCATGAGGCGTGAGGCGCGCAGGCCCATGTTTGGATCAGATGCTATGAGAGGGAAGTTGTTACGTCCGGACCCGCAGCCAGAGTTGTCATACCACCCGTAACGACTCCATCATTGACTGTGGGGCGGATGGCCCAGACCAACTAGATAGTTACGTGTTGTCAATAGAGTCAGCTGTATCTAAGGCAATCGGTTGCAAAGCCTATCGCTAAGGATGCAGAAGAATCTACAGGTGATATCTAGAGGGTTGCTACAACTCGGCGAATGGCAGATGAGCTTGGGATGTTCGAATCGCACCAATTGGCACCATCGCCCAGAGACAGCTACTCTCATCAGTCGCTCAAGGAGCACTGACGGGTTGTCTCAATGACAAACCGTCCGGACTCCGAGAGTGGATGGGAGGGGCCTCCGAGCGATGGAGAGAGGGAAGACAGGATGCGTTAGTCGTGAAGTGGATAGGGTTCGTCCTTTAAGGAGAGTAATGGGTAAGATCATGGGTCATCCGGGCTACGACGCTAAACTGGCTAGACCATTCTCCTCAGTGTTGCCATCATCACCTGACAGTACTGAGAACCTGTGATCGAACCTAGAACTTCCATAAAGACCCACCCGCATCAAATCCGCTGATCAGACTTCTACTATGGAAGACGAGGACCGAACGTATGAGGACCCTTGGGGGTCGCATGCCTCCGTTCCTGCACGACGAAAGACGACCAATAGTGTTCCTTTTGATCGAAGACGAGGAGATTCTTCTAGAAGACCCTCAGTCGACGGACAGACGGGCCGGGTCGAAAGAAGCGCAGACTGACTATGAGAGAAGCCGAGAGGAGGACCTACGTTACCAAGTCCTTGGGGTGTACAAACCAGTCGATCGGAGAGTGAAACCCGTACCGGGGGTGTTTCCAGAAGATGCCAGAGTCCTTCGGCAATTTCCGGAAGACCCGCTGGCGACGTTGGTGCCGCTCGACCCGAATCCGCCTGTGTTTGAGCCCACCGCCAAGCTGACCAAAGAGCGTATGGATGGCTTGCAGATCAACTCTGATGGATTTCTCTGGCCAGAGGAAGAGAAGCTGTTCCAGCACATCTTTCGTCTGAACGAGAAAGTCTTAGCATTTGAGGAAGGAGATCGTGGGACATTCCGAGAAGATTACTTCTCTCCTTATATAATCCCTACCATTCCGCATGTTCCGTGGATGGATAAGAATATTCCAATTCCACCCGGGATTAAGGAGCAAGTGATAGAGCTACTTCGAGGAAAATTGGAGGCAGGGGTGTACGAACGATGTCAATCCTCGTATCTCTCCAAGTGGTTCTGTGTCCTAAAGAAGAATGGGAAGTTGCGATTGGTGCACGACCTTCAACCACTGAACGCGATCACCATTCGGGACGCTGGGCTTCCTCCAAGTCTTGACGACTTTGTGGAACCATTTGCAGGACGACAGTGTTATACCGTGCTAGACCTGTTCTGGGCCTTTGACGCACGCAAGCTAGACATTGTAAGTCGGGACATGACAGCTTTCCACTCGCCACTCGGATTGCTGCGTCTGACTTCGATGCCAATGGGATTCACAAATTCACCCGCTGAGTTCCAGGCTTGTATGACCTTCATTCTGCAGGATGAAATTCCCCATGTGGCCAATGTGTTCATTGATGATTTGCCCATCAAAGGACCATCCACATGCTACCTTGATAGCAGAGGTGTTCCAGAAGTGTTGACAGAGAATAGAGGGATCCGTAGATTTATTTGGGAACATGCCAACGATGTCCATAGGATATTGCACAGAGTTGGGCATGCCGGTATAACATTCTCGGGTTTGAAAGCCCAGATATGTAAACCGGAAGTTGTCATTGTTGGACAGAAGTGCACACCAGAAGGCAGGATGCCCGAGGATGACAAAGTGGACAAGATCCGGAACTGGCCGATTCCACGGACGGTGAAGGATGTGCGAGGGTTTATTGGTCTGTGTGGGACCGTAAGGATCTGGATCAAGGACTTCTCAGAGCGGGTTAGGCCGCTGCGGGAGCTCACACTCCTCAAGGCAGAATTCATCTGGGATGACCGACGTCAGAGAGCTTTTGATGACATGAAGGATCTCATCGCTTCCGCACCTGCCCTACGACCGATTGATTACTCCTCATCCAATCCCGTCATACTGTCGGTGGATTCGAGCAAGTACGCGGTTGGGTTCATACTTTCCCAGATAGATGATGAAGGACGGAGACGACCAGCAAGGTATGGGTCATTGCCTATGAACGAGACAGAGTCCAACTATAGCCAACCCAAGCTGGAGCTGTATGGACTCTATCGGGCACTCAGGCGATGGAGGCTGTACCTGGTCGGTGTCAAGACGCTTCACGTAGAAGTTGATGCCAAGTACATCAAGGGCATGCTGAATGAGCCAGACTTGCAGCCGAACGCCACAATCAACCGGTGGATACAGAGTATTCTGTTGTTCGACTTTAAGCTGATTCATGTCCCTGCTGCACAGCATAAAGGGCCGGATGCTTTGTCTAGACGACCTCTAGGAGAAGGAGAGCGTATAGAAGAGGACGATGGAGATGAGTGGTTGGACAACCTTGCGTTGTATGTGGGAGCTCAGCCTTCCGAGATCGAGGGATGGTTCAGGACGTTAGAGGAATATGAGGATGAGGCCGCGGCAGTCTATCTTGTTCCCTCTACCAATCAGGACAAGACCCTACAGGAGATCTTCCAGTTCCTCCAGGATCTAGAGGTTCCGGAATTTCCCACGCCACGGGCTCGTTTCAAGTTCTTGAAGCGTTGCCAGAACTACTTCGTGAAGGACGGTATGATGTTCCGGCGTTATGCGCAGCGTATGCCAGCCAAGGTAGTGTTCGATGTCGGGGAGCGAGAGAGAATTCTTGCGGAGGCGCATGATCAGTTCGGGCATAAGGGAGTTAAGGCAACCTTTGAGACAATCCGGTTAAGGTTCTTTTGGCCATTCTACTATGGAGACGTCCGTCGACATGTGAGTAGCTGTAGGGAATGCCAGATCCGGAGCGTCAAGAAAGTGGAGGTGCCACTCATTATCTCTACTCCTGTGGATCTTTTCTACAAGGTGTACATGGATGTCATGTTCATGCCGACAGCCCATAGATACAACTGCATCGTCGCCTGCCGTGATGATCTTTCTGGTGTAACTGAAGCGCGAGCACTGAGAGGAGCGTCATCACGAGAGGTGGCCAAGTTCTTTTGGGAGCAGATTATTTGCAGATATGGAGCGGTCCATCACGTCGTCACAGACAACGGGTCAGAGACAAAGGGCGCTTTTGAGTCACTAGTCAATCGGTACGGGATTCACCACATCCGGATATCCGCGTACAACTCGAAGGCAAACGGCGTCGTAGAGCGAGGTCATTTCATTCTCAGGGAAGCGTTGATCAAAGCCTGTGAAGGAAATGTCTCCCGCTGGCCAGAGTTGCTGCCGCTTGCCGTGTTTGCAGATAGGATTTCCATCCGACGGTCAACAGGATTCAGCCCGTACTTCCTATTGCACGGAGTACACCCAGTGCTACCCATGGACCTAAGGGAGTCGACGTTTATGGTAGAAGGATTTAGGCGTGACATGTCACCAGCGGATCTTTTGGCGCTACGTATCAGACAATTAGAGCGTAAGCCAGAGGATGTCGCACGCGCTGCTAATATCCTGAAGCAAACGAGGCTGGCTTCGAAGGAACAATTCGAGAGACGATTCGCCCATCGTCTCCAGAAGGAAGCCTTTGAACCGGGAGATCTTGTGCTCGTCCGGAACACTGCTATTGAAAGGGAAATGAATAGGAAACACAAGCCCAGGTATCTAGGACCGTACGAAGTGGTCCGGAGAACCCAGAATGGTTCCTATATCATCAAGGAGCTCAATGGGGATATTGCACGGGAAAGCGTAGCCGCCTTCCGTTTGCTGTCCTACAACCCATCGTCACGGGACATTGAGAACCTTGCCAGCGACCCGATGGATGCAGTAGACGAAGAGGATTTGCACCCACTCGAGGAAGACGTAGCAGGAGGTGAAGACGAGTTGTTCACCGACCCAAGATTCGAAGATGAGGGGCCAGAGGGAGAGTCGGAATCGGAGGACGATGATGACTTCCTCATGGAACCAGTGAGTCAGAGAACCAGGAGTAGGTTGAGAGGCTCTTTGGGAAGTTAGAAGAATAGTATCGACCGGGGACGGCCGCACGACTGTGGGGCGGATGTCAGGCACCAAAGTGGATTGGTACCAGGACATGGTATTTCGCATCATCCATAGGGAAACCTACGCGAAGGCCATGCGGCTCTGAGGGCACACGGCATAAGAGGAAAGTGATTGCGGAAGGGAACCGACAACCTTGACGTTATTGTTGGTAGACCAACACGCTAACAAGAATGGCAAGGTACGGGCACCCCTTTCACCGCTTGCGCCTAGATGACGTGCGTGTTCCGCGCGCACTAAGCATCTGGCGCCGTGTCCTCATCACCATCACCATCACCACCATTATGCTCGGTGTCTCTCTTGAGCTTCCTCTTACCGTCCGGAACACCATTCCGCCATCAGTCTTGCAGGGCTGCCTCCCGCGGTGTCCCGTGGAAACACGAGGCCCCGACCGGCATATTCTCTTCTGCCCGGAAGCGCTCTTCCCACATAGGTCTCGGCAAGTGGAGGTAGATGAGGAAGGGTGGGAGTACATTGAACCTGTAGGCTTGTCACACATGATGGAGGTCATCCCTCGCGTCGGGAGTTTCTGCCAGCTGGTGTTGCCGGACAACCGCCGGTTCACCGGGCGTATCACCCGCGTGTTGGAATACCAGCAGACCCGCATCATCCTACGGGTGGAGCACCCCTACTCTCCCGCCATTGTCACTCTTGCTGTACCTTACCCGTTCTACGAGGGAACCCGGTGGTGGTACATTCGCCTGCGTCGGTGGTTTGGGTATCTCACCCCGGACAACGACCACCACAGTACCGGCAAGTCCATTCCCTGCTTTCGCAGATCTTTGTCGCTTACGCCAACCAGTGGTCGGGCAATCACCAAACATCGACTGGTGGGAGCTTGATGACCGGATACAGGGAGAGTTTCAGTACCTGTATGGCGGAGGATGATATGAGGCGTGTGGAACCCGGGATTGGACATTCCTACCATGGTCACTCGTTTAACCCACTTGTTTTCACATCTTGGACAGTCAGGATAGGACCGCTAGTTGCTTGGGTGTCCACACCCCACCACAGTCACCCACACATCACCAACAGAGGCTGTGCATGAGGGGAGGGCAGTGCAAACCTGTGCAAGGAATGCAAGGCTGTGCTGAACCAGTACGAACCTGTGCAAACCTGTGCAGACCTGTGCAGCGAGGCAGTACCGAAGCCTGGCAGTGTCTGGAATGGTTCAGTAAAGGCTAGAAGGTTGTGGAAAGCTCTAGCAGCTTCCGCCATGTTCTGGTAAGCACTGGACAATCCTAGGCAAGAATGGAGGGATTACTCACAGCCTCAGGAAGGTTGGAGAGGATTCCACCATATCCTAGCTAGTTCTAGGACATTCCTGAAGATTCTCAGAAGATTCAGGAAGGATCAAGAATGCTCTAGAAGGGTATTCGTCATCCTGTAGATACTGCTTAGTAACGTACATAGAATGCTCTGGAAGGACTCTCAGAAAGGTATATATACCGGCCTGAACGAGCCCCCAGAGGAATAACAATCCCCATTTTTTCGACACCCCCCCCCTCTCGACTTCTTTCTTCGTGCTAGCTTTTCTCTCAGTCTCTCTTCGACTATCGACCAGCAAGTTCCGACCATCAGCAACCCAGCAACCTCGTATCCAAGTTCAAGCAAGTAGTTTCGTCTACAGGTGAGTGCCACATTTGTATCGCAGTTTCTTCATTGATTCGTGCACTTCGGCTGTGACAGTGGTCGCAGTCGTTGTGGTTTTTGCCCACAGGTAGTTCGTCGTCGTCGTCGTAAGCCACGGCACAGGTTGGGGACTTAACTCAGGGAGAGGCCTGACATAGTTCTTAGCAGCCTGGTGTTAGCGTGCAGACACTCGGTAGGATAAAGGTAGGATCAGGGTAAGAGAACAAGGAGAAGGTTCTAGGTCGTTGACCATCGGACAGGACGTGCTACGGGGTAGACCGGTAAGGGAGGAACTCTGCCGGTAAATTCCGTGCGTCCTAGGGTTGATAGGGAGAAGTTGCTAGAGCGGTCTAGGACTTTTCCAGGAGGAATTCTAGAGATCAGCAGGGCCTAGGGAGAAGAGGTCAGATCTCTCACAAGGTATAGTATTCGATTCTTGTAATCGCTCGCCACGTTCGTTACGCCTCACTCGTTCACTCGTTTGTTGCGCTCGGACGCGGTACTTCTCGGTAGCTTAGCGTAGACTCTTCCGCCAAGTAAGGGCAGACACCCGAACTCGGCAGAGCCTCTATCTGGAAAGGAGGAAAACCGATAAGCTTTGTGGCATCCCGGGAGAGATCTCAGGGCAGTGCAGGACTTAGAGGTTGGACATCTTCTAGATTGGTTGAGCATCCTTCCCCATCGCTTTCTTTTCATTTTCTTGGTACGCGACCACCCGCTCTCTCGCGAAGCGGTCCGTGCTGAATTTGATTCGTTTGCGGTTTCTTTTGCAGTAGAGTAGAGTTTTCACCCCTTGGTCCCCGTTTCTTGATAGAACTCGGGCCTCGTACACTCCATACTCTCAACCTTTCTTTCGTGTTTAGTTGGGTGCGGATATCGACATAGCCTCCCTTCTCTCCCGAGAACGGTCTCTGTTGAGTCGCCCCTCTATTACTTTTGTTCACCCCCTTCACACACTCCTTCTTCTTCTTCTTCTTCTTCATTGAGGAGAGAGTGTTTTCACCCCCATTCCATATTTTCCCCCAACCCTCGACCGGGAACCGTGCGCGACAACGCGCTTGGACGTGGAAAGGCTCGGTCAACTCGGTGACCAGATCCAGCAGATCCGCAAGCTGCTTCTCGCCCAAATCGGTATACGCATGTCTGTTGTGAGCATCCTCTGTGGCTGCTTCGGAGTCAACTTCAAGAGCGCGAGCCTTCCGTTTGCGTGCTGCCTTCTTCTCCGCGCAAGTCGCACAGATGCCCGATGGCTCTCCTTTCTTCCCGCGCGATGTGTCGAATATGCGTGGCTTGAATTCGGTGAGAGCTTTGTGTGCGTGGCATTGCTCACACTTCTTGTTTTCAGGCATGCCTCGACGCTGCGGTGCAGAATGAATTTCTCTGCCATTCTAGCTGCAGGGCAAGCAGCCACGTGCTACAATCGATGCCAATCTACAGTACAAAAGGGGCGCCCTCGCTTCGCTCCAGCGGACAGATAGGTAGATCTGATATATAGGTTCAAATACTTGATTCGCTAGTCATGGAAATTCGATTCAGGATCACAAGCTTTACAACACAATCTTTTCGAACATAACATTCTGTGTTGTATCATGGCCAGCTTGTAAACATACCCGAGCGTGTGATCGATGGCGGATGCGAGAAAGCGCAGTGTAGAGCTGACCATGTGAGAAGACGTGGCGTACGAGGTCAACGCCTACGATGTCAAGAGTCAGGCCCTGGCAGCTATTAGAAGTTGTCGCATAAGCGGGCACAAGAGGAAACTGCCTTCTGAGCAAGGTATGTCCTGAAGGCAGGGTGTAGGTAGACGGCATGGCTGAGGGAAGGACAGAAGACTTTATATAAGACATGAATATAGACGGGACCAAGCGTAACGGAAAGACAAAAAACAGGTCTTGCGAGGTGGGTATAAGACAGAGTGACTCTGAGTGAGACCTTGATGACGTCCGAGAGATGGGAGGTGCAGTACTCGGCAGAGCCAAATATGTCCAAACGAAAGCGACGGAGAATTGTAATTACACGGTCTACGCGCGCGCGACGTGCTCGCGCGACGTGCGCGAGAGGTGTGTGGCGGGGGCAGAATAGCGCCCGGTTGCCGAGACGGCAGCATTGATGCGCCACCGCGGAGCCCGAAAAGGCAGCCCCGCCGTGGTGGCAAATTAACCTCAAGTCAGGCGAGCCGCTCGGTTTCCAAGGTGGGGGATGCGAATTGCCTGCAGGGAGTCACGATGTTATGGCACGTCCTGAAGCCATAAGTAAGTATCGGTACAAGTGAGCTACTCTGGGGCACACGGCCTCACCCGGCCTCACCGCCTCAACTTCCCCTAACGGCGAGTTTTCTCCGAAGTATCGGTAATGCGCTAAGTGGGTAGTATGGCTCTGATGGATGCTACTATTGGTCAGTGCGATGATGAAGGTCAATCCATAAGAACAGCAGCGCTAGCGTCAGACAGTGAGACAGTAGGAGAGTGACTTCCCTATAGCCAGTGCCCACGAGAACAAAGCAATCTTGCGAGGTAACGTGCAACATGGGGGACGTACAACGATGGCACGCAGAAATATCCCAGGATCGCCTCATGGGTGCTGTATTTGCATCGAACCCATCCACTAACAGGTATGTTCGCATATCGACGCCTATGATCACCATTATGCTGACACTCCTTGTAGTATACTCTGGCTGAATGCCTTGTTCATTCCTCTCTATTGTGTACCTCTCTCTGCTGTGCATCTCAGCGTCACTGCCATCGTCCGACATATAGCACACAAGGAGGCCGACGACATAGGCTCAGCTGAGCTCTCAAACGCCTCCCAGGCCTCGTACTTGCAAGGCCGGATACATTCTCTGGGCAGCATCACGATTTCCTGTCTGCGCCTCCTCCAGTTTCTCTCCGTATTCACTCTGTTCTTGCTCTCGCTTGCTAAGCTTCTCGGTCACGGCTACTTTGGGCGCAGGCAGCTTGCGCCAGACGCCGGCCTCTTGATCAGTATCGCTCAATGTTTGCTATATGTATGTTACGAGGGCCATCTCTCCGAAGCCTATCTCACAGATCATCTAGGGCTACGTGTCACTGCTCAGCGCCTGCGCTGTCTTAGGCAGCCCTCAGCTCAACCGTGTCGCGTTCCTCCACGCCTCATCTATTCTGGCAGTCTCATGGGGCGTATACATGTATCGTGACGTATGGCCGCTTGCGACACTGGACGGCTCTCCTGCGGATGTCGCGGAAGGTCATGTTTTATGGGTCAAGCTAGGTCTATTGTCGCTCGGCGGGATTGCGATTCCCCTCTTTTGCCCACATCAGTACATTCCTGTGGACCCGAAGGTGTGTATTGGTCAAAAGTGACCGTCTTTTTTAGTGACTAACGATGCTGTGGACAGGAACCGCTTCCACCCAGTTCGGAACAGACCGCGTCATTCTACTCCCGGCTCTTCTACGCCTACTTGGATCTGTTCATCTGGCGCGCCCGACGTCTCTCCCATATTAGCTATGATTTGCTTCCTCCATTGCCAGACTACGACCACTTGAAGAACCTTGTGAGCCACGCGTTTCCGGTAAGTCTTCTTTCTGTCGGTTTTGAGGGAAGGTTGGGCTAATCGCTTGCACTAGATCCTCGATCCTATGCAAAGCAAGTCGCGGCGGCACCTGGGACTGCTTTTCACAAGGGTGTTTTGTGCGTTTGGGTGATGGCAATGAGCATCCAACCAAACGACTGACATTTCTTCAGCGTTCGAGCTTTGCAACCTAGCTGCAACGGCGATCGCCTCTGTAAGTCGTCTTGATTTCGACCGTGTTTACACGGACGTTGATGGTGTGGTAGGTTATCGGATCTTTCGCAGCACCCATGAGTATCAATCAGCTCCTCCAGTACGGACGTCTTTAACTATGCCTGTCCTCTTACCGGTCTGATCATAAGCTACTGTCACAGCTATCTGGAATCAGGACGCGCAGAGACGCCGATCAAGCCGTGGTTTTGGATCGCGCTCTTCGGCTTTGGACGCCTATTCAAAGACGTTTCCGACGAATGGTTCATGTACTACTCCGTACGTCGCGCTGCCTAGCTCCCTGCACTCTTCCTTGCTCATAGACGCAGATGAGGCTCAGTGTGCGTTCGCAAGCGGTCATCACCGAGCTGGTATTCGAACACGCGCTGCGGGTACGCATGAAAGCGGACACTTCCGACTCCAATGATGTCGCCGAGAGTAACTCGAGCATCGCAGCGCCAACTCCAGATAATTCATCACAGATCGCTACAGAGGGTACGCAAGAAGCGAGCTCTGTGGGCCGAGATGATACGGGCGGCGACGCTCCGCGTCCCGCCACAGCGAGTTCAAGCATGGCCGCCCCACCTGCGTCCAGTTTCAGCAAGGGCAAGCCGCAGTCCACGTCTGATCACGAGACACGTGCGAGGACAAATGCTGACGCCGCGAGGCCTGCTGTTGAGAAGAAAGATCGCAGCAGGCACCTAATTGGAAGAATCACCAACCTCATGTCGAGCGACCTCAACAGCCTGGAGAACTTTGGAATGTTCTCAACGTACATAGGTACGTCTGTCGCTCTCTTACTAGTAGCGTGCACCGTTCAACTCACACGTCCCAGCGGTCAAGTCTCCCTTGCAGATAGTGTTATGCATAATCTTCCTATACCGAATATTGGGCTGGAGGTAGGTCAGAGCTTGACGCTAGCTGGTGGTCTTGGTTTGACGTGTTCATATAGCGCTCTTATTGGTCTTGCGACGATGCTCATCACGCTACCTCTGCCCGGCTGGATCACTCAACAAATTCAAGGAGCACATCGGGAGAAGATGAGACGAGTAAGACTTGCTTTCATCACATCGCTCCACCCAGCACGCTCATAATGACATGTAGACCGATTCTCGCGTCCAAACCGTGACTGAGAGTGCGTGGCCATGGACTCCTGCCCAAAGTCACATTTGTCATTGACGCTCGCCGTCGTTCTCTAGCAATGAACGTCATCAGGATGATCAAGCTCTTCGGCTGGGAGCCCCGGATCGCAGCGCAACTTGATAAGAAGCGCGAAGAGGAACTGACAGCAGTACGGCGGAGCAAGTTGCTCACCTTGTTCATTAACTCGTGCAAGTATGTGGCTACGATTCTCGCCGGGGACGATTCGCTGTTGACTGACTATTGACTACCGCAGCAATTTGTTCCCTATCCTTATCATGCTGTCGACATTCTTCACATATGTGAGTGGTATACATGGTGTTGAGCGTGATGTTCTTGTGCTCATGTCTTGTCTAGACTGTGATAATGAAGGAGGAGCTTACTGGTATGCATATCATCGCTCTATAAGCGGCGCTCTAACTCTGTTGCAGCATCACGAGTGTTCTCGTCCATGGCAGGTGTGTGCTTCCATGATCATAGACGGCGTTTGTTGATGGTTTGGTGCAGTCTTCGATATGCTGCGTCACGACTTGCACACGTCATTTTGGCTCATCCCTCACCTCGTTCAAGGCATGTTCTCAATGCGCTCCTCCCGCCTCTAGCTACTGATTACACCACGTTATAGCCAAAGTCTCTCTGGAGCGCATCTCCGACTTCCTCTGGAACGTGAGTATGGTGCGCCACGATTTCTGTACCGTTCAGCTGACATACTTCGCTGCGCAGACTGAACTGATTGACAACTTTGAGCACGCGCGGGTGGGCGACGCGTGGACCGCCGCGGTTCCGGAGGACCGGAAAGGGGCCATCGGCATCCGGAATGCATTGTTTGTCTGGTCAAAGGACAGCGCACCCTCGCAGACACCGGGAGGAACGCGCCAGCGGGCCTTCGTGCTGACTGTAGACCAAGAGTTGGTATTCCAGCGGGGCAAGATCAATCTCATCATCGGACCTACCGGGGCAGGCAAGACGTCGCTGTTGATGGCGCTGCTCGGTGAGTGATGACGCTGAATCCCACCGATCGAAGCTGACAAGCCCCTGCATGGGCTGCTGCTATAGGCGAGATGCATTACATACCTGCCGGTCCTGAATCTTACGTGAATTTGCCGAGGGACGACGGAATCGCATATGCCGCGCAAGAGTCATGGGTTCAGAATGATACAATCAAGGTCTTTCGTGTGGATATTCATGATTTGAGAGCTGTCTGACTGTGCTTGCAGAACAATATCTTATTTGGTTCGCCCTACGACGAAGTCAGATACAACAAGGGTGATGTTCGTTCTATCCTTGTGTGTACAAATCGCTGACTTTCCGGCCAGTTCTCTATCAATGTGCATTGAAGCGCGACCTCAGCCTCTTCGATGCTAGTGATGAGACTGAGGTCGGCGAAAAAGGCATTACATTGAGGTAACGTTCTGTGTTGTCTTTCTGGCTTTGGAGAGCGGACTCTCATTCGTTCACAGTGGCGGCCAGAAGGTCAGTAGTGAGAGCAGACGAGCGACTCTCACAGAAATGACAAACCAATGTAACAGGCCCGAATCACTTTGGCACGTGCCGTCTATTCAAGTGCTAATATACTCCTGCTCGACGACGTGAGTGGTCAACCGTGGTCCCTTCCATAATCTCACTTCTTGACCCGTACCCAGGTCTTGGCCGCACTTGATGTGCACACTTCGAGGTGGATCGTTGAGAAGTGTTTCAAAGGCGACCTCCTCCAGGGCCGAACCATCATCCTAGTGGTACGTGTTGATACACCATTCGCACGGGTATGAGGTCCTGAATCTTTTGGAAAGACGCACAACGTCGCCATTGTCAGCCCGATAGCCGATTTCGTAGTTGATATCGGCTTGGACGGCCGTATTCTGAGTCAGGGCTCTCTCGAGAACGCCCTCGCACGGGATACCAAGCTCCTGCACGAGGTCGAGGAAGAACGTGAAGAGCTCGAGAAGGCCGAACTCGACCGTGGTATCGAGAAGCTGGACGACCCTGCCGCGAAGCAAGCTGCAGGCAAGCTCGTCGTGGCGGAGGAGCGAGAAGAGGGACACGTCGGTTGGTCGGCTGGTGAGTACCGTTACTTCGTTCCACCGATGGGGAATGGAGCCTAATACTATCGCTCAGTGAAGTTGTTCCTCAAAAACATGTCAAATAAGCCTATTCTCTTTTGGTTGATCTACGTATCTGGTCACGTCTTGCGGCAGTCGCTCGCCAATCTTCAGGTATGTGATGCGTCCTTGAAGATACGAGCAATCAATGAAGAATGTCCTCTCCAGACTTGGTATCTCGGCTACTGGGCTTCGCAGTATGAGACTCATCCGCCAGCAGAAGTCCCTGTCCAGCAGTAAGCTCAAAATGTGGATCATATGACATCACTTTGCTGAGCACGTACAGCTATCTATCCATATACACGTTGCTAATGGCTCTCGAGATGGGGGTGTTCGCATGCTCGGCGTCCTATTATGTCTTTGGAAGTATCAGAGCCGCAAGGTCCATACACAAGGAGCTCGTTACATCTGTGTTGGGCACGACTCTTCGGTACGTCCGGTGCGGCGTATATACCAATGAAAGTGGAATCTGAGACGTTACAGATGGCTCGACAAGACACCTACTGCTCGTATCATTGCTCGCTGCACAGAAGATATTGCGATGGGTACATTCTCTATATTCATATCATTGTACGTGTAACACTGAACCAGATGGCCAGTTGACAACCGCATAGAGAAAGCAACGGAGGCTATGACTGAGAAGTCTGTTTATATGGTCCTCAAGGTTGTCGCGATCATCATCTTCTCTCCGATCTTCGTCGTTCCAGCCATCCTTGTCTCCTTGGCGAGCGCAATGTGCGCCTATGTGTTCATGAAAGTGCAGCTGGCCGTCAAGCGCGAGCTCAGTAATTCAAAAGCACCTGTACTCGCGCACTTCGGAGCAGCGATCAGCGGGATCAGTAAGCAAAACTCCGCCCGTTTACGCCTCTCTGGAAGTTCACCGAGCATTTCAGCTTCTATTCGTGCATATGGTGCACAGGAAGCGTTCAAGGCAGAAGCCTACCGTCGAATTGACAGGTACACAAGAATATCAGTAACGCACGGGAACCTCAATCGGTCAGTACTCAACGAGTTTTGAACACGCCATTCCCGTCGCAAACGGAACATTCCTTGCCCAGATGGCTCAGTATGCGCATAGACGTAATGGCGCAACTCTTCTCCACCAGCCTCGCCGCCTACCTCACTTACGCGTCTGACCTCAACGCGTCCAATATAGGCTTCTCGCTCACTATGGCTAGTCAGTACAACATGCCAGCAAGAGGACACGAGCAGCAGTAAACTCACTGTGATTGCCTGCAGCCGCATTCAGTGCCGTGATCAACCAGTTGATCAGGGCATTTAACGAGTTTGAGATATGTGGTATGGTCGCTCTCACCTTCATATGACGGAAGCACGGCACTTATCATCCTACTTTTCTTAGGCAACAGGTACCCGCTTGGTCTCAAGCGTGATGACTCGGCTTCTGACTGGTCTCTCATAGCCTTGAGCGCATCCAGCAATACCTGCTCATTGAGCAAGAGCCGAAGTCTACTCCCGAAGGCGTCCCTCCAGCGTACTGGCCGGCGAGTGGGCAGCTCGAGGTCGAGAAGCTCTCCGCTCGTTACTCTGAGGTTCGCCATCAGCGAAGATCGCAGTTTGGCTCAACAGAGGCTGATAATACGCGCAGGATGGCCCCAAAGTGCTGCGTGAAGTCAGCTTCCAGGTTGCAGCTGGAGAACGAGTGGGAATCGTAGGACGTACCGGGAGCGGGAAGGTACGTCAACTTGCGCTGCCCTCTCATAGAGAGCACACGAGTTGTCGGCTCACTTCTCTCGCAGAGCTCCCTCACCTTGGCATTGCTCCGATGCATCCTCACTGAAGGCAATGTACGTTACGATGGCCTCCCGACAGAGAAGATCAACCTCGATGCCTTGCGGTCCAACATCACAATAATTCCGCAAGTGGTTCGTCGTCTGGTCTTTTGCAGGACATTGCAGTCGACTAACTAAACTTCATCAGCCGGAACTGCTCAGCGGAACTCTGCGCCAGAATCTGGATCCCTTCTCTGAGCATGATGACGCGGTGCTCAACGACGCCCTGCGTTCCGCGGGGCTGTTCAACCTTCAGGACGAGAGCGACCAGTCTCGTATTACGCTCGACACGCATATCGCCGGTGGTGGTGCTAATCTGTCCGTCGGCCAGCGACAGATCCTCGCCCTTGCTAGGGCCATTGTGAGACGGAGCAAGCTGTTGATTTTGGACGAAGGTAAGCAATCAGCTTGGCCGGCTCCTGACAGATGCTTACTTTGTTCTACAGCAACCTCTGCTATCGGTGTGTAGACATACCTGTCCAGGGTATCAGCGACTGACAAGAAAGCAGACTATGAGACGGATTCTATAATCCAGACTTCTCTCCGGACGGAGCTCGGAAAGGATGTTACATTGCTCACCGTAGCGCATCGTCTGCAGACGATCATGGATTCTGACAAGATCGTGCGTCGTTGAGTTCTTGCGACAATACTTCAATACCAGGCTGACTTTGTGTGCTTGTTGCAGATGGTTTTGGACGCCGGACAGATTGTCAGTGAACATCGTTTTCACATGATTCGCAATCCCGCTGATTCTCCCATTCTGATGCGTTGCAGGTTGAGTTTGGGAAACCTAGTGAGCTGTTGCAAAGGGAGGGAGGTTTCCTTCGTGCGCTTGTTGAGGAGAGCAGTGACAAGGAGCATCTGTACGCCATGGTTATGGGTGCCTCCGAGTCTACGCCATGATCATTATGTCAGTCCTGGACAATCCATGATGATGCTGCATAGATTATGGTCATACGCATGTCCTAGACAATACGCCTTACGACTCGCGAGAGACATATGCCGCTCCTGGGCGGATGACGAATGTCCCTTCCGGTTGGGCCAACGCGACCGGATGAGCACGCGCGTTGTGGGAGAACCTCTATGCATCTTTATGACGCGCGTTTTGTCGCGTTGATCGAATACCCTCCATACAATGTCACCATACGCAAATACATACTCAGACTATATGGTCCCAGGCTTCCTGTCCCTCGACTGAGACGGCGACCCTCACTCATTCCAACTCGTTCTGTGCATCTCCATGCACATCGCCAATCGCTATCTTCTCCCCTTGATGCTGAGTGGACGTTTGTTCGTCGGCGTATTCACGCACAGCTTCGCCGCGCTGGTTCTTGAAGAACACGACATCGCCCTCTGGCTCGATGAACGTGCACTGTGTGAACGAGCGCCAGAGCGCGTACAGCGTGGGCTGTTGAGCCATGATGGGCGTGCAAGTCGAGTGAGAAAGAGAGACGGATACGGCGGTCTCAAATGGACACGCACCGTAGAGTCGTAGCAGTAGTGCTCTCCCAGAACTGGCTTGATGGCCTCCGTTACTTTCGGAAGGTTATCTGCAGTCGAGGTTCAGCATCGGTTACATCCTACACTTGTGGGGTGGCCGTACAGAACGGGATATTGACGAAGAAGTGGTGAGCGACATGGTCATGCGCAATCTGGAGGACGCGTCAGACCCCGCGCCGTATTGCCATTCGAAGCGTCCGAGTGCTGAACTTACCCCGTGCCAGAAGAAACGCCCAATCCAACCGAATACCGGGCGATCGACGGTGGCCAGCGCACCGCGGGCGAATGTCCATGATTTCTGGAAGGGCGTAATACGGTGAAGCTGTCTGTGAATTCTCGGGGGAGTACGCAATGGTGGCACGCACCTCACGGTAGTACGGGACCGTCGGATCGCTGTGCTGGAGGTAGGTAAACGTCACGATCCAGTTGTGCGCCCACTATTGCGTCGAATATCAGAGGCGTGTGGGACGGCTTAGGTCTTGGTGAAAGGGTTAAGGAAGTAGTAGGACGTACCAGCCATGGGACGAAGTATGAGTTCCAGACGTTCTTGAAGCTCGTATAGTACGACCAGGTGGCAAGGAACGCGAGCATGCACCCGATTGCAACGTCCGAGATGATGATCAGGTTCCCTGTCAAAACGTGAGATTGGGAGGAATTATCACCGATTCTCGGGACGTACGGTCTTGTGGCTTGAACAACTGAGAAGACGGCTTGTAGTGGCTTGTCCAAGGAGGATACTTCGGGTTTCCCTTGCGGTTGTGGCTGAGATGTACAGGTCAATCAAACGCTCATAGGCGTGATGAATGACAAGATCCATACATGAGATACAGCTGGAATCCTCTGAATGAACCCAAAGAGCGTGAACACCATTGAATGCACACGAGCCAAGGGCCACGTACAGGAACTGCCTGACGACCATCTTGAAGAGCGTGTAGAGAGGTGTCTCTTCGATCATTTGCTTGTAATCAATCGGGGTCGCACGAGAAGCCTCTGGCAGCTTGAGATCTTGGCGTGTCAACGGATGGTAGGTCTCGTCTCGCGCGAGATTGTTCGTCCCTTTCTGTCAACGCTCTGTCAGCCTTGACCGCTCCATTTTCAAGTTAAGTTTCGAATGGGCGAACGTACATGATGGGTGCGATGAGTTACGCGCCAGGCGAAGTATGGTGTCAAAACCCATGTATGCAGTGCCATCCCGAGAACGGTGTTGACCCATGAGTATTGCGAGAGCGCGTCGTGACCACACTGTGGCAGGGGCGCAGTCAGTACGGAACATACGCATAACGGGGGTTATACCTCATGGCCTAGATGTGGTCAGCAAGCCATACATTAACATGCACTTGTCAGATGCGTACCTAACGTCCACATGCCCGTGAAGGCTACGCTCTGCCAGAACCAGTATATGGCCCATAGCGTCCAAATCAGAGCTGACCGCGCCAACGGACTTAGATGATAGGCCGCGGAAGCGCTCCGGACGATACCATCGATGCGCGTCGCGAAGACGTAGAACAGCACGCTGAGAGCGACGTGCCTGAAGACGTAGAAGAGGCTCTTCGTCGTGCTCTTCTCGAAGAGATGGCGCGGGACAGCGGCGTGCACGTCTTTGATGGAGATACTCGGCGGCACGAACTTGGCGCGCTTCTTCCTCTCTTCATACTCCGGGGCGTCGTGAGCAAGCCAAGTGAGAAGCCCATAATGCGCCTCGAGTGAAGTGGCGCTAGTACTAGGTTTGGTTGTCGTTGCCATACGCTCCGACTCGGATGCAGGTATAGTAGTGGTAATCAAGCCGGGAGTTAGTGACGACCGCGCGCTGCGAGCGAGAGGACTTGGACAGCGATTTTGACTTTGTGAGAAGGCCGCCTATATATACGCTCAGGCTCTGCGCCCGTCCGAGCCGAAGGGACATAAGCTCGTGGGACTGCGGAGCTCGCGAGCTCTTTCTGACGGAGATCTTCGTTTCCCAAGTGCTTGGGTGCATGCATGCACGGCACCGTGGCTCGTGCCAAGCTTCGTTTCCAGGACGTCTGCCACGGTCTAGAGAGCGTCATTACCGCTGCGTCTGTCAATATCCGGCGTGGAATGAATGCTCAGAGACGCACGCTGTCCACTCACAATCAGGAGCCATCTGAGTGGCTGTAAGGTGCTCCGTGCTGGGACATGGGAGAACTGTCATGGCACCGGGCGAGGCGAGAACAGCCGGGGTTCAGACAGGCTCCGACGCCTGAGCGACCCTGGATTGTACTTACAGACCGACACCAGCGGTGGACCTGATCGACTGTACTTTGCGATCGAACGCTCTGAGAGCAAACAGGCAAACATCAAAACAGTTTGAGCATGCAAATCAATGCAACGCTGATGGTGGTCAGGATCAAGGTCGCCGGTACTTCCATCCAAGCAGAGAGGTCAGTGCTGGCGCTTAGACGCTTCGTATCCGGGCCCAGCCAGGTATATTCCAACATGTGCGAGCATACGTAGAGATGGCATTGTACCGTAAGTAGAAGGTATGGCAGATTCTAGTCACGCTATCCTAGCGTACATATATAGTTCGTAAATCATGCAGAGTTATATCAAGCAGTGTCCAGAACTCGGCGAGAGGAGCGATGGTCTCAGTCTGGGCATATCCCACGGAGGTCCGCAGCTAGAAACATTGAAAGCCTATCCCATATAGCCGTCTTTTTGCAGGATCCACTCTCGATGTCGTGCCCAAGAACCCGCCTCGAGCTGGACAAACTCTTTCAAACGGGCCATGGAGAACGGCAAAGTCGGGTCTGCTTGTAGAGCGCGGACAACGTAGGATCTATTCAAACCACCTGTCAATCTCACGAAGCCAGGCATCTCGACCACAACACTCACATCACGGTACTCGCAGCAAGTGGGTTGTCCTTGGTTCGCAAAGCCGCGCAGATATCCGGGAGCGACATGCTGCGGTGGTGCCAGAGGTTATACGCACGGAGGTGTTGAGGTCGTGGAGGTTCATGCTGAGCGGTCGACGACCCGATCGCACGCGCTGACGTCCCTGAAGCGGCTACACGGCCATCGTACTCGCCGGCAATGGCAAGCGGTCGCGCATATGGGCTTTTCGCGCGCGCAGCGCTCGGACCGGCACTCGATGATGGTCTTGCGTTGGTACTCAGAGACGGGGCAGAGCTTGTCTTAGACGAAGACGAGCCGGAAGTTGACCTGGGTGCTAGAGTCGTGACCTGGCCAGAGACAGTCTTGGCCTGGTACTCCAGCGCGAGGTCGGCAGCGTAAGTGTCGGGCGTCATTGTCAGACCGTTCTCAGCGGCGATAGCCTTCAGACGGTTATATACCATCAGCGCACAGTGCGCGTCGTTTGCCGCATCTTCACGATAACCTCAGTGACCTGACTGCAGAATACCGGAAGGAACGCGCACAGAATTTCTGCTCTTCCGTAAGTGGGACTGCCTCCCAGTTGCTGGTGCGGACCTTGCCCTTGGGGAGCGTCTTCTGTGTGTACATCTCCACCACTCGGGCAAGGCTCACGATCGAACGCTTGTAAGTCTGAGAAAAGGCGGGGTCGGCTCTGCGTGCCACAGCTCCGAGTTCCACGAGCCCTCGTGCAAGGATGCCGTAGTCCCTGAAGAGCTTCTGTCCGTCGTCTAGGTAGGCGAGTGTCAACTGGAGAGGTCTCACAGTCCCGAGGATACGATGTGAACATACTCTTGATATTTGCGCCCAACTTGAAGACATCCTTGTTCTCGATGACGGCCTGAGCGATCCGACCGTTAGCCGAACAGTCGACCACCAAACGTACGAACGACCCACCTTGACCTTCTCTGGAAATTTCTTCATTGCGCTCACTTGAATAAGGACAATCATACGCGCGTCGCACAGCTGGACGAGGGCTGTTCGGTGGCTTCTCATGGGCTGGCCTTTCCGGAAGGAGACGACCCATTCGAGATCGAATCCGAGGACAGACCCCTTGAGACACTGTACTAGGTCGTTTGCCTCTCCCTCGTCGTGCGTGTACACTACTCCAGGTGACGGGACATAGTCCTCGTAAGAGTATGTCGGGAGAGATATGGCAGGCTCGACCATCTCTTCAGCAACGTCGACGACGTCTAGGGCCTCTTCGGGGTAATTCTCCACATCGCTTTCCAGAACGGTGGGTATGGTCTTGGACCTGGACCTGGCTTTACTAGATGTTGAGACAGGTGCAGTCTTGGCGCGTGTCCTCTGGGCTGGCATGGTCGGTTTGGTCGTAGACTGAGAGCTGGAGAAGAATGGATGGACACTTGTTCCATCGCCGTGAGCTCAAAAGCTTCATAACGCCCCAGCAACGTAGTACTCACGGTTTCGGGTCAACTAACGGGGGTATTGTCTTCCCGACAAGGGTATTGGCGCTCTCTGAAAGCGAGGCACTTGGGCCACTAAGCCACTGGGGTATCTCAGCGTCAAGGGTAGCAAGCAGTCTGGACTTCATGTTAGTTGGGGAGTGTCGGGATGTTGCAGCCGTGGCAGCATGGGAGGCTGAACGTGCCCGGACGCGACGTGATGGAGAGCTGGGAGGGCTCATGCGGTGGCATAAATTAGCTGACAGCTTGGTTTCCTTGAACGCGTTCACAGCCATCTATAAACTTGAGTAGCGTTAACAATGTGTTCCGAATGGTAGTCTGTGGCCCTCACTTTCCCTGGAGAGCTCTAACCTAGGTTAGAGAGAAGTGTGAAGCCGCCAAATGAGTGCTTCACGAGGTGTGTAAATCTGATAAATCTGGAAGTCAGCGACTTCTCTAAGTGCTTAAAGCTGTTTTTCTCGTTCACCTTCAAACAACTCTGACTAGCAGTGTCGTGAATGAGCTCCGTAGACGTGGTAAGAGCCAGAAGGCATCAGCCACTCGACGCGCTCGACGCGACACTCCAACATAACAATCACGTGCATCACGTGCACTGCTGGTCTTTGACGCCGTGACCGAATTTTCTTGAGCGCTCACATCCTCCCCTTCCGCTCATCGCGCCTTCCGACTTTGCATCTTTCCACCGCTCTCCGTTCCCCTGCACCCAAAAAAGAACGCAATGCCGACCATAATTGAGCTTCCTGTTGTGCCACAACCTTTGCCTGCGAACTGGACTGCGCCCGCATCGTCGGGCAAGTCGATTTCTCGTGAGTACACATGATCTCGAACTAGACGGAGTGTACTGAAAGAAGAGAAGCCCTCGTCGAGCGTAGATTGCTCCCTGCGGGTCAGGCTTATCTCGAGCATGTGCGCAGGGCGGTGCACAATCTCTCATTTGAAGAGCACGACAAGCACGCGGAGGAGGAGCGCAAACGGCTGGAGGCCCTGAACGGCAACGGCACCGGTATCGAGGATGATCTCGGTGTCGGCGATGAGGAGGAGACGGAGGAACTGCTTACTCTGGATCCGAAGGAGTGGAAGGTAATGATTCACAGTCGTCGGGAACTAGTAGGTTGCTGATGGCTTTTTGTGCAGAAACAAGATCATTATGCCGTCCTCGGTCTGTCCCACTTGCGTTACAAGGCGACGCCCGAGCAAATCAAAATTGCGCGTAAGTCCCAATTGCTCTGCTATGCTGAGATGCGACTTTGTAGCCACGGGCTTCTACCGGATGTTGACGCGGCAGACTGGTTTATTGAGTGTAAACCTTGCACAGTCCAAGTCGCTCTACCCGTGAAGCCGTCTCACGCGGCTGCAGCGAGCTCATCCACACGCGGATGACGCACCTGTATGAAAGACGCTTGCGAAGAGTTTCCGACCACTTATCTCTGTCGGGTGGCCGGGGACATCTTCGCATTCATACAGTCACCCAAAAATGTCGGTGGCAACATCTTTGGGGTCCTCGGGGGATAGCAATCACTCGCCTAGCACAGGGTGTGCGAGTGGGTGTTGTGCACGGAGCATGAGCCTCTTCCGTAGAGCAGCCTACCCGAGGATTCGTCTCGCGCAGTTGCAGTGAGCCCGTCCTTCCTATGGACGCGTGCCGAGAGCCGCTCTCCCGCAGGTCTTTGTTCTTTGGACGAGCAGCCCTGTCTCTCGCACAGCCACCCAGAGACTTGATTGCCCACCAATGTCTCTGGGATTCACCGGGCAAACCTGTCTCCGCTCGTATCTGCGTTAAAGGCTCTTATCGCACTTCCACCGGCTGCATCGTTGCGCCTTTCCGAGTTGCAGAGCGATTGGCTGACTTGCACCCCTCAGACAGGAAAAAGGTGCTCAAGCACCACCCGGACAAGAAGGCGGGCGTCGCGGGCGACTCAAACGACGATGCGTTCTTCAAGTGCATCCAGAAGGCGTTCGACGTGCTCATGAACCCCGAGCGGCGGCGGCAGTTTGACTCCGTCGACCCGTACTTCGACCTCATCGAGGCGGACGTACCCACCGCGTCGCAGGTCCAGAAGGCAAAGAACCCCGAGAAGTTTTTCTTCGAGGCGTTTGGTCCCGTGTTCGAGCGCGAGGCCCGTTTCAGCCGCAAGCAGCCCGTGCCGATGCTCGGCTCGTACGACGACCCGAAGGAGGTTGTGGAGGCGTTCTACGACTTTTGGTACAACTTTGACAGCTGGCGTAGCTTCGAGTACCTCGACAAGGAAGTCAACGAGGGCAGTGACAAGTGCGTAAAATCTGAGGTTGGGAGGTATCGAGCTGAAGCTGATTGGTGTACGTACAGCCGTGACGACAAGCGCTACACGGAGAAGAAGAACAAGGCGGAGCGTCAGCGCCGTAAGAAGGAGGACACCGCGCGCCTGCGGAACATCGTCGACACTGCATTGAGCGTCGACCCGCGCATCAAGCGTATCCGGCAGGAAGAGAAGGAAGCGCGCGAGGCGAAGAAGAAGAACAAGGGCCCGGCGAACGCCCAGACCGCGAAGCAGAAGGCGGAAGAAGAAAAGCGCAAGGCTGAGGAGGAGGCCAAGCGCAAGGCTGAGGAGGAGGCGGTGCGTTCTTTCTGTCGAGCGTTCTTCCTGATCTGAGTTTCTGACTGCGTCGTCGTAGGCTGCCCGTGCTGAGGCGAAGAAGGCGAAGGCTGCTGCTGCGAACGCGGCCAAAAAGGCGAGGCGAGCGGCGCGTGCCGCGACCGAGGGTGGACAGCCCGAGGCTGCATAAGGCAAGCACTAGCCGTCACCTCTCCCTCGATTCACTCCCTCCACCACCTCAATGCCACGGCCATCGGCCTAGACTCTGCATCGCACGTATCGTATACCTCTCTGTTGCACATAACTTAGAAGCACGCTGTCGCTGCTAGAGTCCCATCCACGCCTTACCCGCTGTAGCCGTTCGTCTTACGTTGTCTTTGCATTGTCGTGCGTTGCTTGTATTGTTTCCTACCTATCCATGCCATGGTTGTATCGGAAGTCTCAGAAGCCCCACAGAGGAGATGAAACGGTGCGTTCGTAGTGCGTGCCTGACTTTTAGGCTTAACATTGGTAGAATATGCAAGACACCCGGGCCCATGCGGCATTCAACTTCTTGTCGTGGTGGTCCTCTCCAGCTCATCGGGAGTCCCATTCTGCAGCAACGTGAAACAGACGAAACATCCACCGTAGCCATTTATGCCCTGTCGCCGGCTTTGACCGTATCAGGATCGTCGCAAATGCGGCTGTGGCGCCATCCGCGTCGTCGCTATCTCAAAGCCGCGGACTGTCCGTTCACAACGTCACAACGTCAGGAAGTTGTGTCGCAGCATGGACTGGTGCAGTGTGAGACTTTGATTTGCACCATGATGGTGACGCTTATGTACGCTGTACGCCCTGGCTGGTAGTCAGCTGAGCTTCTGCGAAGACTGCCCACGTTGCGCGATGTCGCCAGTAGACTGAGGTCATTGCTTCGAGCGGGATTCTTCGGTTCCGTTAAGCCGTGCGGATGTTGCTGCTCGTAAATGCATACATAATAAAATGCTCACTGTCAGCTAGAGATTGGTGAATACTGCCGCCACTACTTTTTATTAATGGACACTGCAGCCGCATGGAGATTGAGGTGCACCGGCGCTCCTTATCAACGCCATAGTACCTTGAACTACGACTACCATCACGGTCGAAACACCGGTTGGGCTTACATGTCGTAATCTGCCGTAGCGACAACCTACGATTCCTGGACGACATGAGCTCATACCTTCTCCTCCACGCTCTTCTTGGCGATCACGCACAGGATAAGAATCAAAGACTTGCCGCATGGCCCCGGTTGCAGGGACGCCATCATCAGGCTTCTCGCCATCAACCGAATGGATAGGCATGCTTCTCTGCGGCGGCATCAGTCGCAGTATATAAGGATTCGACATACGTCCGGGGTTTCCTCTGTCGAGCACCCATCTTACACTTCGCCCCACGCCAGGTTCTAGGATGCTGCTCACCGGGTTCTTCACCCTCGGCGCCGTCTCGCTCGCGCTCGCGGCGCACACACCCGTCCGACGCGTCGCACACGAATCGCGCCGCTCTTTGCCCGCAGGGTGGACCCCCGTTCGCCGCGCTGAGCCCGACCTCGTTCTGCCCCTCAGCGTCGGCCTAGCTCAGTCCAACATCGAGAACCTGGAATCCTACTTGCTCGACGTGTCCCATCCCGATTCCCCTAACTACGGTCAGCACTGGACCCCCGCACAGGTCGCGAATGCCTTCCGGCCTTCGAAAGCGTCCGTGGATGCTGTCCGCTCTTGGCTCGTGAAGGACGGGCAGATCGGTGCTGATAGGATCACGGTCAGCCAAAGCGGCGCGTGGATCCTGGCCAATGTCACAGTTGCAGAAGCTGAGGAGCTCCTCGGCACTGAATACTACGTCTATCAGCATGGTCAGGACGGCAGGGAACACCTTGCCTGCCATCAGGCGTACCATGTCCCGGAGCACGTCTCGAAGCACGTGGACGTCATTACCCCCACTTTGCACTTCGACACCAAAGTGACCAGGCACGGTATCACGGAGCCTTTGAGCAGTGCGAAGGACATTGGCAAGGTGTCCAAGCCTGTAACTGGTGGCGTCATTCACGTAGGTTTTGTCATTGTTGGATGATTGGCCATCACGCTCATATTCTGCCAGACTATCTTTGACGATCTGGAACACTGTGACGAGGTCATTACGCTCGCGTGCCTGCGCGTTCTTTACGACTTTGTCTACGTACCTCTGGCGACCAACAAAAACACTATTGGAGTTGGTACGATCCTTCTCTCTGATAGCGAATGACGTACTCGCGGACTCATCTCGGGATGACCAGTGGAATATACCCCCGAGTCCCACAATGAGACTGACTTTGATGTGTTCTTCGCCAACTTCTCCAAGAGCCAGATTGGCGAGCGCCCCAAGCTTGTCGGTATTGACGGAGGCGAGTGTCCTCGAGCTCTCACTTTGAGCCTGAGAAGTTGACTGTTGATCAGGCGTCTTGATCCCTGGAGGCGATCCCGCTGAGTCTAGCCTGGATCTTCAGTACGTCCTTGGCCTCATCGGTACTAAACGGCAAGAAGTCCAATTGTACCAAGTGGGCGACCCCGTCGAAGGTGAAGCAGATCCACCTATGTTACGAATCCAAATGCTGATGAGGTCGTTTGGCAGGGGCTTCGTTCAACAACCTGCTTGACGGGCTCGACAAGTCCTACTGCACGAGTGGCGGTGGCGATGACCCGACACAGGACGGTATCTACCCTGACCCCAGCCCGGGAGGTTACGACAAGGACGACTGCGGCACCGTTAAACCCGCCTACATCATCTCGACGTCGTATGGATACCAAGAGGCCGACCTCACCCCCGCGTACATGCAGCGCCAGTGCAATGAGTACGGGAAGGTATGAGATGCACGACTTGATTGTGCGTGATGGCAGGGTCTGACACGACTCTGCATCCAGCTGAGCTTGACTGGTGTGACCTTCGTGTACTCCTCCGGCGATGCTGGTGTCGGTGGCCGCCAAGATGTGTGTCTCGACGAAAACGGAAACCAGGTCACTGGAGGCAAGATCTTCAGCCCGACATTCCCTGGTGGCTGTCCGTTTGTTACCTCCGTTGGCGCGACACAGGTCGTCCCTGGCCACAAGGTCAGTCTCAAGCGTCACCCTGATGGCGAATGGTGTATTCAAACCATGTGCAGGTTACCGAGCCCGAGAGCGCTGTGTTCCAGCGTTTCCCCTCAGGCGGAGGGTTCTCTAATGTCTTCCCCCGCGCTAGCTTCCAGCAAAAGGCCGTCGCCAACTATCTCGAGAAGTACCCGCCCGGCTATGCGTCGAACATCTACAACGCGAGTGGGCGCGCCTTCCCTGATGTCTCTGCTAATGGGTACGTTCTGAGCGTGCAGTACGGACACTGAGAGTCATACTGATATATTCTTTCGCAGCCTGAACTACTCTGTCGCAATCAACGGCGAGTTCAGGCTTGTATCCGGCACCTCCGCATCCGCGCCGACGTTTGCCAGTATTCTGTCTGCGGTCAACGACGCGCGTCTCGCTGCTGGCAAGAGCCCTGTAGGATGGATCAACCCCACTGTACGTCCTGCTCGTTCTCTCGACCCATAAGCATGCGATCTCGAGCTGAACATACGCCCTTACTGCAGATCTACTCGGACGCCTTCAACGGCGTGTTCAACGACATCACAAACGGGTCGAATCCCAACTGCGGCACGCAGGGCTTCTTGGCGAAGCCGGGCTGGGATCCCGTTACTGGCCTGGGCACACCGAACTTCCCGAAGATGTTGACGAAGTGGCTCGAGCTGCCCTGAGACCCTTCGATCAGCGCATCGTGAGGCTGCTGTAGCATTGCTCTCCAGTACTTTGCCTGTGATATCTTGTGCGAATAGAGCCATTCCAGTCTACCATTTGTCGGCTCGCCGCTCGAAGTCCCTATGGAAGCTTCAAGTGCTGTCGGCAGTCTGCGGGTACTTGTCACTTCGTGAAGTTGAAGGGAGGAACAATCCACGGTGCTACCATTAAGGCATGCTGCGCTCCCCACTGACCGCAATCACCACGAGTAAGCATCGCTCCCATTCCTCAGGTGCTGGACTTTCTTCGGCCTACGTGGCGGGAGACAGGACTACTGAGTTCCGCGCAAAAACCGATCACTCAGACCAGGATTGCTAGTTGCCGGTAGATTTCCCCTTTACATAGCTTTACAAGGTGTTCTGGGCTTTCGCTGATAGTGAGGGTATAACAGTACAAACATCTAGTGCACTTAAGTGCAGCAGATATCCGGGAGGATGTCGTTGGCACGAGGTACATGCGGAAACTGCCAGACTGTCGCAACTCTGCGTTATTGTCATAGAGGCCGTTAACTGAATTGGTGAGAGTTAGCCATCGAGTCTGACGCTACTGCTTGAACACAGTACCACATCAAACGCGAGCGTTTAAGCCTAATATTGCATGGGCAGAGAAGTTTTCAGCCGCAATTCCATGATGTCCGGCCAACTGAGTGAAGACCACTTCTCCGGCTGAGTCGTGGTTTGGTGGAACTGAGCGAAGGCCGACGCCGTCTGTCTTGCGCAAGCAGCCGCGGGGACCATGCTGATGCCTGTTGCGAGCCCTGTCATGCCAACGGACGTAATGAGGGTCAAGCCTGAGTCCTTCTCTGCGGCGCGCGCGGTATGGCGATCGATCTCGACAAGCAGGGACCACACGCAGTTGTAGACGATCTCCTTGTGCCAGTGGACCGGGCCTGGTATGCGCATCGTCGGACACAAGGCAATATAACGACAGTCGAACGTATTCGGATAGCAAGGGGTGTCCGCTAGTGGAATGAGGGTGCATGTGCCTGGTGGCGCATGGCCCCGCCACCGCTGGTAGATGACATGTTGCGCTGTACGAGTGAGTGCCGATTGATCACTCATCGGAGCAAGCGCCTCCGTTAGGACCTGGTCGAACCTGTACGTCAAGGAACATCAGTTTCGCAGGCCGTACAAATTCGCTGTCGATACATGAGACGGAGCTCACTCACCCACCATCGAATCTACCGAAGGAATTGGCAGGGGAGACGATGCAGTCAAACTGGGACTTGAGGTCTTCAATATTTGCTGTGAACAAAGGAGACTCGTTGCTTGACCTCATCTGGGACAAGTTTGGCGAACGACTCTCGCCAGTGTTCGACGAGTTGTTCATCGAAAGAGAACAAAGTGAAGTTGACGGCCATGACGTCCCAGAATTTGTATGGAATGGAAAGTACAAGTAATTGGTCGATCCGGAGAGCAAGAAAGGACTCACGGAGTTCTTTATCATATCGCAGTAAGGAGCGGAGAATGAAGCGGAGAAGTGGAATCTGCCCAGTGCCATCCGTGAATGGCGTTGTAGTCGAGGGTTTGATCTCTCACATTCGTACGGTTGCCCATCGGCACAGTTGGATATTTTTTCTGCTACATACTCGTGTCACTTTCAAGGCACAAACCACCGGTGAATAATTGCTATGCGCCGAACATCTACACGTATGGAAGCTTCACCAATTAACACCTTTCGTCCTGTGGCACAAGCCGCTCTTTTTCGCGTATTGGTCTGCATTCGCTGTGTTCCTATGGTCAGTAGTTGACATTGTTAGTCCTGATGCTCCGGGGCGTTGCTGAGTCGCATAAGACTGGAAGTGTGGTACAACCAAGCCATGATAGTACTTAGGCGCGGCTAAGGCGCCTGTGGTGTATGACATAAGCATCACGACCAACCCCATTGCGGCAAGCGATGTCTTCAAGTTGGATAGAACAATTGACTCCCCGGCAGTCGTTATAAGTATGGGGGGCCTCCGTGGACAAAAGTTTTCTCAGCCTCGAGCATTGATCAGAGTTTCGGACTTCAGTTTCGGAAGCTGATTTTAACTTCGCACGGCAGCTTGAATCGGGCGCTCCGACTTTAGGTCATGATTTCGGGTTGGGCCAAGCGTCTCGCAGAATCGTTCAAACATGAGGGTTGTGTCATGCTCTCAAAGATTGTATTAGAAAATCTGTTTAGAAACCCGCAGTGGCAAGAATGCAGGTCGAATGCTCAAGGACAGTCCGAAATTGACCCGACAATCTCAAGTGGCAAACAGAGCAGACTTGGTTTCGAGACCGCTACCTAGCATTGGGCCCCAACGTATTCATCCTCTCACCAGGTATGTGCAAATGAAACGGCGGCGCTGCTCATGTATCCCTGACCAGGCCGCCATCCTCCGTACAGAACCATCACGCGCCCCGCTCACCGTGCCCATCTATGGGATCATCGCCCGCAGACCTGGACGGCCTGGACTGCGATTGCTATTTCCCCGACTTCCATTGCTATCACATCCGCTTGCCTTCTGTTGTTCCACGAGCATGAATAAGTCTGTCCCGCACGACTGGAAAGATCGAAATCTAATCAATTTGCTTTTGCAGACCTTCGCTCGGAGTGCCTAAAATCATTACTCTCTGGGCCGTCAAACATGTGCAAGGGTCGGATATAGATGGTGTAGGCATGGCCCATATTCACCCGCCCACGGTCAGGAGCGCGTCGTCATCACACCGGTGTAAGACAGGCTGGCTCATGCAGACACAGCGAAGCATCGTGGTTTCCACAACCAACCGCGGCACAAGAATGGTATCATACAACAATTTCCATCGACATATCACATATGGCCCGACTATAATGTAAGGCGGCTATCCACAGTTCCGTGTAAGCCTGTACAGTATTCTGCCGGAAGCACGGGAGCAGAGAAAGTTGTGTATCTAGAAGCTCTAGTTGCTCCTGGGTGAATGGACAGCGCGTATCTGGCACTTCTACATGCGAGAGATGGTTAGGCTGGTTGGAGAGGAATGGATTGCTGGGATCGCCATCGTTGGGATTATGCGCATCATGGTGCTCCCTTATCCGTGGATGCTCCAGATCAGCCCAGTCAATGCCGTATCCTGCGTACGCATCATCAGCAGCAGGAGCATCAGAGGGCGATCTTGACTCGGGTACATCATTGGCAAGGGGCAGAAGCGCACATTGCCCATGTTCTGCCATACCATGCAGGTACATCTGTGCTGGCGCCATGTGTCGTTCACCACGGCGCGCCACAACATGTTGGTTCCATGTAGCTGCCCATATCTCTGCATCGTGGTTGAGCTTGGGTAGGAAAATGTGGTGGAGGAGCCAAATATGGGCGTTGTTGTTCACGTCGAGTCCATGAACCGTTTCGAGCTCATAGAAGAGGAGCTTCCATTTACTGCCGAACCCTACGGTTACATCAACCCATAACCGCTCGATGCGGATATTGTGGACGCTCCTAAGGTGCCAGTATACAAGCTCAAGTCAGCGGAGGTGCATTGCAATCATCATTAGTTGTGAGGACTTACCGGCCCCAAATGTATGAGCCGCGCTCCAAGCCACGCACTTCTTCCATGCGTGCTGCAACAAGCAGATTCTCAGTTCCATGATCGCCCCTAACCCTGCTCGGATATCCGTAGACGGAGGCAATGTCTTCGAAGAGATCCAGAACCGTCTTCGCTCGATTATTGTTGTGTACGCGGATGCCTAGCACAAATCGAGAGAAACCGTCGATGAAGGCGTGTATCACCAGCTTCCAGCGGATCAGCCCTACAGAAAAATATGTTGTCAATCTGCTTGGCCATATATCAGCGAGAGTAATAGTCAGCGCAGCGTGCGTACCATGCTGACCATCATGATGCCAGAGTGCATTGGGTCCCGGAACCGTATAGACACGACGTTCAATGTGGCGTGGCCCAAAGGCTGCAACTGACGGGCCCAAAACACGCGCGAAAGCCTCTTCTATGCGCCTACGGGGCACCCGCTCGCCAAAGGCAAGCAGATACCCGTCCAGCATGCGGCGACCGAAAGAGGGAAATTGATCGTGAACCTCTAGCAGGATGCTGTCGAGCTGATCATCAGACAGTTGAGAGAGATCGGTCGACACGCCAGGGGTATGCCGGACAATAGTACTGCCGTCTGGTTGAGGCTCTTCGACGAAGACAGGCAAACCGGGAGAAGACAATCCAAAGGCCAGTAAGCGACGCCTGATAGTACGCGGGTGGCAGCCATAGAGCGAAGCAATCTGTTGATGCGTGGCTCTACCTTGCGACAAAGCATGCAGATCATCGGGAGATATCTGCACAGATGGACGGCCCCCTGAGGTCTGTCGCGACCCAAGCTGTATGGGTGGCCCAGTACCGAGTCCTTCATGTGAGACCTGCGCGAGCGAAAGTACCATGGAAGCCAGATTCTGCTCCATGGTCTCAAGGTCTCGCTCTGGAACAACAGCAGCATGCTAGCGTACGACTGCCAATCAGTATATGCAGCATAATTTGGGTCACAGCTCAGTACCTGGACAAGAGTACTTGAGAATTCACGACACAGTCTCCGAGCGTTATCTAGCCTAGCTGGGTTCCCTACTTGAGTGAGAAGCGTAGAGTCAATGTAAGTAGCAAGCCATTGATACGAAGCGTAGATGTTGTCGAGAAGCTGCTGGTGGACGAGTGTACCCTCCATGTGATGGTGGAAGGAGGTCAGTGGTCAGCTACGTCTCACATGTGCGCTATTGCTATCATCATGTGTATGCACGATCACACGGAAGGGCGCGCACGCTGCAGCAGGAACCACATCTATTAGATGTGGTTGATTCGCCGATGTAATGAAGTCCAAGCAGCTGCCATTGGTTGTTACGCAAGAACTATACATGACTATACACCTAAAACTATCATCGCTATATCATACATTGCAAGATTGTGCGAAGCGAGTGCGAGGGTCAAATTCAGGTAGCAGATTGGCTGTCATGGCCATGAGTCGGGTAAGGATGGTATACACCAGTACCGCCTGAGAGTCCATCCAGGAGAGACAAGGTCTCCTGCGCCATACAGTGTCCAGCATACTCCATTTCTACCGGCTTCTCCGATTCATCTTCGCGCCTGCCCATCACCGTAATCGCCTGTCCACGGAGGTGCATCATCGTCACCTTCTGATTCTCCTGAATGCGTTTCAGGATCTTCTCTTTGTTCTTGAGAATCAGCTCCTGATTCTGTCGCGTTGCCTCCAGATGCGCGTGGAGCTCTGCGATGAACCAGCTTGGGACAAGCTGCTCGCAAGGCTTGGACTCCAAGGCCCGCACAGGTCGTGGGGTGGCCGAACCGGAAGGGTCCAGATCCTGCGTGGCGTAAGATGAAGAGAATGTAGAGGGTTGAATGGAGAAGTCTGAGTTGTATGCGGACGATGGTAATGTAAACATGGAACCCGATGTCGTAGGCTCAGGCTTCGTCTGTGGTTGTAACGCTGGCAGTGTGCCGCCAGGGCCAGGCAGGAATTCAGTGTGATACCCGTGGTACATTGGGCGTATATCTACTCCAGCTGCATGAATAATCATCAGTTGCTTGGTTCGGCAGTCGATGATAGAACAGCAGAGGGTAGAGAACTCACTTGGTGGTTTTTTTGAGCTTCAATCAGTGTCAGCCCAGTCTCCTGCGGCAAGCGCGTAGAGTTGGCAAGCTCGTAGACCTTATCTGCGGGGGTACTACAGAGAGAGAGCTATGGAAGTGATGAATTTTGGCTGCCTAAATTTTCGGGTAGGTTCTGAAGCTCACCGACTCGGAGGAAAGCTCTTCGGGACAGAGCAGGGGAACTTCCCTTGCTTAGGTCTTCAAGACAGCTTGATCTAGGCCGTCCCTACTGAGCGTCTTCATCAGTTTATGGCACAAATCGTTGAATGGAGAGAAATGTCATACTGCCGTCCAAAGGGAACTGTGATTGTCGTTTGAGACCGTTCAGATTGCGAATCCTACGCAGAGGCAAGCTTGTTAAGCGCCGATATCAAGCGCCTCTGTTGCTATGTGACGGCACTCGCACGCCTGGGCAGGTCAGTTTGAATCTCCGAAAACTATTTTGGAGTCAGAAACTAGCCTCTTCTACGCACACCTAGTCGTTTTTTGAAGCCGCTGCTCCAGCGGGACGCGGGGTACAATTGTCCGTGACAGCCAAGTGTGAGGTCACACATACAAGCGCTTGTGAACTGTGACACCTCTGCCGCTACTGCCTCTAATAATCTGTAGGAGTCGTACCAGTCCCTCTCATGGCCCTCATGACTACTTCTCAGCAGTGGCGGCCGTGCAAAAGAGCAATAGGAAGGCATCTGAAGGGCATGATCTCGCCAGTGAGCAGGGTCTCCTGATGCTGTCGCAGTACTTGACCCGTTCACCAGCTCAGTCCCAGTTCACAGCTCAAACCCCACAGCGCCGAGCAAGACTACATCAACAATCAGCAAAGGCCAGAACAAGAAGAAAAATACAAGCAGCCAGCTACATACGCGTAGATTAGATCGGCGGCCAGTGCTGCAAGCTTCTGAACGTGTCCCGTCCCCTCCTCTCCTCCTCCTCCACCACAATGACCCTCCCTTCACCAGGATGTCCGTACTCTTTCCTCACTCTACCACTCCCTCCGCGCCCATGCCTACACCCCCGCCGATAGCCCAGCTGCTCAGACAGCGCTTCCCACCCCACCGTCGCGTGCATTCATGATCGCCGCCAGGAGGGGCCGACGGTGATTGCCCACTGGTAGCACGACACAAGCGCGCCGCGGATGCTCTTCAGCGCGCATTCGGACTGGTAGATGGGCACAAGCGTGGATATGAACCCGATTTTGAGCCCGGCAAAGAACCGCCCGCACACGAACGTTGCGAGGGTCAAGGCTCCGGTCTGGAGAACGACGCCGAGGGAGAAGACGAGGCCCGATAGAACGATGCTGTGTCTCCGGCCAAGTACGTCAGCGATTGGTGCCCCGCCGAGAGCGCCTGCCAGTGCGTAGGATACGACTTGTGAGCACGAAGACGGTGCTGCCTCCGTAGGCGAAATACCTCGCTTGAACCAGTAGAGCAGGCACTGTTCAAACATCAGGTCAGGATCCTTCTTTGATCTCTCAGTGCGGTCAGAGACGTACCCCAGCAAACTTGATGAGGGCAAGACCGAAGTCACGGCGAAGTACGAGTTCTGCCTTGACACCAAGTGCGCCTCATCCGCAGCCTCGTGACCCGTCTCGAGACCGTTGAGGTTCTGAATGGCGACGGCCAACGCAGCGTTCGTGAGCATCCAGAACGTGACGAGCCGCGTGCGGAACGTCTTGTTCTCGTCATCCATCATCAGCTTCTCGACAACCTCCTTCACCTCGAGCTTCGTGAGCGCGCGTGACGGTCTCCTTGAATGTCGCGTCGAGATCCTCCTTGTCGCGCGTGGAGATCCTCCTTGTCGCGCGTGGTGTCCTCCTCGACTGCGACTTCTGCATCCTTCGTCTTCTTGGACGACACGGAGGGCAGGACGTCCGCTTTGTCGCTGCCCTTGGTACCCCAGGACACGTGGTACAAGTCGCAGAAGGCGTAGACGTTGAGAACGTTGGTGGAGCTTGGCGCCAAGCAAAGGTACTGGAACATGCTCGAGACGATGTGCCAGGGGTCGCACTATCTTGAATATCAGTATCGTTGCCGTTATCATAGGTTCATGTGCTACGCACGTAGAGAAGCAATGCAATCATCCAGAGACCGAACATAGACAGCATGGCAGCAATCAGCGCTCCAATGGGAGGAACGAACAATGACTTGATAATCTGGACGGTCGTTTCATTGCGCAACCGAATCAGAATGTTCTATAGTGACCAGGCGTCAGAGGCGAGAGACGTGCGGTTTGACATGAACATCGTACCTTGAAGACAACCACGGTCAGAGCCCAGGAGCCGACTAGAAGGTAGACAGCCAAGACACCTTATACCCTGCAGGCTGTCGTTAGCTTGCTATAAGCCATGAGGAGAGCCAGATAACCACCAGAGCGTGATGTTGTATGTTTCGTACATGTGGGTTCCGCTCCTGATCCTGCTGCGTGCATCAATCCCTGCCACGTCCATGCCCATATGCGCGTGTGGCAGAGCAGCGCATGCATCTGACAGAGTGGGAAGACGTACTTGTGCCTGAGGAAGAAATGACCGCATAGACGTACGAAGAACACCATGGTGAACAGAAGACCAGCGGCCATCAGGACCGAGCAGAGGAAGAGCCATCTTTAATATCGGGACACGGTGGTAGTACGCGCAGCGCCAAGTCACCACGGCGAGTGAGCGCAAAGCCGGACATTCCGCAAGTGAGTAATCACAGGTGTGAAGTAGTCGTTTGAAGTCAACGTCAGCTTTCCAGAAGATAGCATGCACACGGGGCATGAAAGGGACGAACCTGTTCCACCCATTGTAACTGTAGCACACTAGTTAGCTACACACAGAGACTTCATCGACGTTGATGCCAGTGTGGGTGTGGAGGGCGGCCGCGGCAGTAGCAAAATCGACGAGGCCGAGGAGGACGGCTTCGGCTTTAAGACATGAAGCACCGTGACGCCCCTCTGCGCTCCTTTGCGCTCCATCGTCTCGAGAATCATCACGTCCGCCTCGAGTAGCCCCGCACGGTGTCCACCCCTCCGCGAGCGCGTCTGCAGACACGCTTCTGTCTTGTCTTCACACCTCCATTCGAGCTCGAGGACTGCATGTTCAAGAGTAGTGGCTGAGACTAGTGGAGTGAGGTGCACGGGAGGAGGAGGATCCCGTCGGCTGCTGCTGACTTGGTAGTCGCGCGCAATGCACGCGGCCAGTGCTGCAGCGCTGCCTTGACGCGCGCCCCGGCCCCCGGGTCCCAATTCCGAGGAGCGTCTAGGACAGCGGTGAGAACGTTTGATTACATTGACGCCTTCGAGGAGAGCATCTCCGTCAACCAACGTGCGAGGTCCTCCCCATTCACGACGCCTGCCACCACTTAGCCATCATGCCCCGCATTTAGGACTACCCTACACCAGCCCTTTCTTGGTCTCCTTAATCTAATCAGCTCTCCCTCTTTGCCTTTCACCATGTTGGAGCTCAAGGCACTCTTCGTCCTGCTGCTTGTCCTAGTTCAAGAGGGCGTGTGCATGCCTACACAAGCACCGCTGGAGGTGTCATCGATACATACCACAACTAGTGCGTATTTCTATCTCTCGAGCGGGTCGGGTGCTCGCCCAGCGGTCGTCTGACTGTGGTCCGCATGATGGGCGTTCCTAGAACCTCGCGGATTACTACGGCCTGCCTTTCAGGTGAGCTCAGGCCGCCCTTGCATAGCAGCCGGGAGCCTCGAATTGACATGTTCGAAGCGACTGCGGCTCGCCGTTTTCCCTCACGAACTACACCCTAGATTTCCTGGACAGAGAGTGGGCGGACGAAATAGATTTCGTGATATGTAACTATCCCTGCCAGCCCTCTCCTCCGCCGCGCTTCCCACGCTCACGTCCCGTTGCGTAGGGACCAGGGATAGCGCAAGGTACGGTCGTCTCGTCCGCTTGTGCCCGCCGCATCCCTCGAGCGGCGCGGCAGCCAGAGGAACATTCGATTCACCCACACTTTGACGGTCCTGCAACAGACATGACAACGACCGCAGGCGGCCGCGCACGATGGCGGAAATATACGAGCTCAATCGCGCCCTGGTGAAGAAGATGGAACACGTCTTCGTACGCAGAGGCATCCCGGTCGTGCCCAGCATAGGTATGTATTGGACAGCGTTCGGACAGGACGTTCCTCCATTTTGCAGCTGCTCATCTTGTTTTGCGTGGGTGGCGGCCTCTCTCACACTGAACTGTAGGAAATAACGACGTGTGGCGCATGTGAGTACTTCGCCTTACAGAGGTAAAGGCTGAGGCTGAGCTTCGCGCGCCTAGAATATCAAGATCCCGGGTCGGTATCAGAATCCAATAATCCGCATACAGGCTACTGAACGTACTTCGCTCGGGCCCCAACAGCATAACTGCCGAATTCACCCCGTGAGTACCGCACGTCCCCTTCGCCCTAGCTCACTAGCGAATACTCTTATGTCGCGGCCTTCTAGCATTTGGCAAGCCTTTGTGCCGTTTCCGTCGTATCAGGTGTTCCAGCGTGGAGGCTATTTCTCCGTTGAAGTCGTCCCAGATGCCGGGCGCGCTTGCTTTGGGCATCGTGAAGGCGCTTGCAGCACATGTTCCTGAGGTAGAGCCTATGCTCCGCAAAGGTCCGTCCTGCCCATATCTGCTGTGTTGGCATACGGAGAGCTCAGCCGTTTCGTCCTCTGTACAGCCAAGCTGTTTAAATGTGACTTTCGTTCCGTTGAGCCCAAGAAGAACGGCAGGGCCGAGGCTCGCAAGGCGGTACGTCCTTCAGAAACGATCTGCGAGAACATGACTCATAGCATTGGCTCTTCAGTACACTTGGGTCAAGCGTTAGAAGGATACGTACAGTATCTGTTGCTTGGGGCATTTTCGCTATGGAACCATACATAGTTGATGTCTATAATGTTAATAGAACACCGTATACACGCTTTCGCTGTCGAGTCGGATGCCACATGTTTGCTTGAGTATGCTGCACGCGATCGGCAAGTATCCTTCCAGGATGCGAGAGAGGGAGAACACGCTGTTCAAGCCTCAAACGTATGTACATGCGATGAGTCCATGAGCAGACTCCGCTACGGAGAGTGGACGGTTGGTTAGGTTGTACGTTTTCAAAATGGGCGTAGACCGTTTTCCACGACACTTGTATACATGGCCACCGTATGGACGTGCGTACCCGCTGAAGGCCATGGTAGCGGCAAAATTGACGGTGGCGTGCAGGAGTTGAACCCGCTGCCGTTCCCGGTGCCTTGGCTCCCGTGTGGACAGCGATTGCGCTGCGTGCAGGAACGGTGGCGGTCAGAGAACCGCTGGTCACATAGAAGGAGGAGCTTGTGCAGCTCTCATTCGATGAGATGCTGCTGACCACATCCCTTCCAGACATCAGCATGGTTGATAGAGACAAAGCCTAAGGACCCTGCAGAAGCACCAGACCATGAGCATCCCCATCCCATCACGAGTTCATGAGCAAACCTACCACCGAACACAATCTGCTGTGACGGTGCGACCCAGTACTTCGTCACCGCCGCGCTACCCACATTGTTCCTGAGCCCAACCGTGTCCGCCACAGCCGTCTAGCGGTGCAGGCAGAGCCACCCATTCTCGCGCCCCCCCCCCCCCCCCCCCCCCCTCCCATGCCCGAGCAGGTCCAGGTCTCGCCGTTCGGCGCACCAGTGGCTGTATTCGTGAAGCAGCTGTATCGAGACAGTATGGTGGGCGTGCCCTTCGTTTGTGCAAGGAAAAATATCCACACTACAACTGCCAGTGCTGGAGGTGTACAAGGAGACGTAGTGCAACGTTCATGCACATTCATGTAGCGTTCATGGGTCAAGGCACGCCATGTGCGCCGTCCAGCTGCAGCACAAGCGCTCAGGTCACGCGTTAGAGGTGACTCTACAAGGGGTGCATTTCTTAACCTCCTTGCTCCCTTTTAGACCCCGAAAGGTATTTTGCACACAGCTTAGGTGTCTCTTTAACTGAAATCACGCAAATTCTAAACTCCTACACCCGCAGGACGCGGGGTACAATTGTGCGTGACAGCAACAGAACAGGTCACATTCTGTGACACAACGCGAAGAGACGCGTCGCGCGACGTACTGTAGCTAGTCCTGCCCGTCTACTATTACTACTGTGACTGACATGCCTGAGCTCGACATTCTGCATGGCTTTGAGTATCTCACCCTGAAACTCAGGAAGAAATGGCAGGAGCATCACTGGGGCGGAATGAAAGGTACATATCAATCATGTTCTACCGGTAACACATTCAGAACTGACACCGTAACTACAGCTAGGCTAGCATTGTTCCCCCGGGTATTCGCGACAGGAACGAAGCAAAAGGACTACATAACTTGCACGGTGGACACTCGCTCGATCTTCGACTACCACGAAGATCTTGAACCTGCGAAGGAGAGCTATCAGCCGAACCGCTTCGATGCTGCAAAGGCTCGCGGAAAGCCCTACGCTAGGTACTTGAAGCCATTATCGGACGGTGAGTTGGTAGTGAAGGCTAGGGGAAAGGAGATCATCTTTGCTGCCGGCTATGTGAGTCCTCTACCCCGCACCTAACTACCTTGTCCCAATTGAACTCGCTCCTTTACCAGCATGCCATCAGAGTCCACTTCGGGCTTGAAGGGACCATGGCCATCGTGCCGACGCAGGCGTACCATGAGATGATCGCACATGATTGTCCCGGTAGCAACAAGGATCCCAAAAAGGCTACGCAAATGCGTAGCTTTGTCGTGCCCGAGGAACTAGTTGTTGCCGGAGCGCGCAACGGCCGCAAGCAGACCATAGCCGTCTTCGCCGCATTGGTCGGGGAGGAGCAGACGTTGATTATGGTTGATCATAACCGGTTGTTGCGAATTCATGTCATGAGCCTCGCCAGGCCGTGGACAGAAGACGATCTACTTCCTGAATCCAAGGTGAGTTATAGGCCATCCTTGAAGCTCTATGGCGCATACAGCTGCTGAACAATCTCACGGCTACAGCTCTGGAAATCTATCTGGTCGGACAATCATGGTCCTGACTGGATAGAAGAGCGAACTGCAGCTGAGTTCACGTTGGACGCATGGCGTGCGAGCATCCTGGATGTGTCTGAGGAGGCGGCTACAGGTCTGGGTCCAGTAGCTAAGGCGTCTACTACCCTCCTGGACGCGTTGTGCTCCCGGCAGGATATCTTCAACGGGTATGGCCAGCACACTGCTCACGAGCTCCTTCATGTCCTAGGCCTGTGGCCAGGTATGCCAGCTTCGGAACTCTGCGCTGATGACGAGACGTTCAAGCGTTTCAAGTCATGTCTTCACACCTATGCCGCACAATATACATCGGGCGAGTACCGTAGACTCTGCTTGTCCCTTCCTAATCGCCAGTCTCCCCTTGAATACAACTACAAAAGTGACGACAACTACCACAAGCTGTACCTCCGAGTCTTCCGGAAATCGTTGGTCCGCATGACCCGCAACGAATACAACACCTTCGTGAAGGCTGGGCTATTCGATACTAGCCATGTGATTGGTAAGCGTTATACCTTCTCCGTTCTTCCAACGCTGAGCGATGTGCTGCAGGTGAACCATATCAGGTCAACGACAACGACTTGATCGACGTTGCGTATAGGGATGTCCCAGTATACCAGTATATACAATCCCAGAAGTCCAAGGAGCCCATATATACCGTCATTGTTGCTCAACCTCCCTCTCACTGGAAGTACAGTGGCAGCAATGTTCAGAAAGTACCCATCAGATTCCCTATCCGCGCATGACCTCTGTGTATTAACATTTGGAGCGTTCTACAGATTATCGCTCCAGACGCACGAAACTCAGGCTTCTCGACGACCATCGGTCCAGCGTCCTTCCACATATATAAGAACAATCAATACTGCTGGGACGTCAAGGGCAAACCAGGTCGCAAAGCGAAGGCATGTAGCAGTTGTGTTCATGGTGTGATTAGCCAGCCCTACTAACTTCGTGCTGCATTAGATTCATACTGGGAAGGCAGGGCGTCCTGCTCATGCTACACCCCTCATAGATGCCCTGCGCCAACGGGCAGACCGTGGACAGGTTGCTGTTGCCCGCGCCAGTGATGTGCAGTCCATTGTGGAGCAAGATTGGGAACTCAAGAATGGGGAGGACGAAACAGCTGATCGTCAACCCCCAGTGAAGCGTCGCAGAACTTCCAAGTTGGATGTTGAAAAAACGGACAGAGTTACTCGCGCAACCCAGAAGGTATGTGGTACTTTCTCTGCATGCGCTGGTACCTCTGAAACCATGCTGAGCCCAGTCGCTCTTGACCGTAACGGATTGACCGTGCTGAAGGTGCTGGAGGAAGTGTTATTATGGCCCGGTGGCAACGGCACCTGCTGACCCCGGTCCGAATTGCTCGCTTCACCGCCACTAGTGTTGCCAAGAAATCTCAATCCATAGACGGCTCCATCATGTAGCATAGTTACACTCTGTTATAATCACGGAATGCGCTGAGGAGGTAACCATGGATGTATACGTCAAATGGTGTGGTAGTTGTACTGTCCTCCGGCAGATCCTGTGTCAGCATGGCGGCTACCTCATCGTTGAGTGTGACGTCCATGCACAGAGAGCATGTGTGGAACCATATGCGCTGTCCCATAGGCATGAGTGAATCCTGAATCACGCACAGCCTGGAGACTTTTGCTCACCGCATGGCCTTCACCTGGCAGATGATCTCCGGACTCTGGCATCGATGTAAGAAAGCGGATCTGTGAATATCCGAGTGGTCAGTTATACAGACATCAGAAATATGGCCTGTTTGTTGTACCTCGAGTTCGGCATCATCTCCCATCCTTCCTCGAGGAATAAATGGTGAGTCGCTGATTGCTTGAAGAAAAAGCGTAGATCTGTAAATCTCATCTGCAGTAGCAGCAGATCTGATGGCCGCATGCGAGTTGTCTGCTTGCATTTGTGAGAACAACTCATCCGCTGGATGCCCTACTCCGGATAGATATCGCTTCAGAGCTGTCATCCAACGCTCTGCCAGGGCCTGATAGTTGATCCCATAGCTGAATGCCGGGTCTCCTTCCTGAATAGCGACATTAGGCTTGAGCAATGGAATGAGATCTGCATAACTGGTGATCCGACGATTCAGGCATAGCCCAGCTATGACCTCTGGCACAGAGAATCCTTGGAAAGTCTATCGCCGTTGATGAGAGCTATGTGTAGATGTGCACAGAGCCAGTACTCACCTCAAAAAGAGTTTCGTGATGACTAGAACCTTCACCTTCCGCATGTACGCGTAGCCCTCTTACACGATGATTTAGCCCTTCCTTGAGTGCATCGAATATCGGGTGATTTATATCTTGAGTGTGGAAAAGCAGCGCAGCAGCCAGGCGCAGTGTTAGCTCCGCTACGCCTGCAGATGTCAGGCTTCTGATGTGATGGACCTGATATCATGATCAGCTAGGCAGCTGGAGACGTAGGCGGTACTGGTGAATGGCATACCTGAGTGTTGGGCACAAACTCCATAATCATGTTCATCGGGTCACTTCCATACCGAACATCATAAACCTCCCGCTCCTGATTGTCGATTGTGACAGTCGTTCTTGGCGGAGGCCATGTCGCTAGCCTATCCGCCAACTCTGGTGCTGCAACCCTCAAGAACTCGGGGTCCGTTGCAGCGTCAAGACCACCTATCAGGAGTACAAGCAGCATTGGCGAGATAGGCAACAAGTCTTGACCCCAGAACAGAGCCATACGAAGGATGATACCAGCACTCTTGAAGTATGTCAGGTCTTCAGGAGATACCGGCGTTCCTGGGATTACAGGCGTGTAGTATTCATCGTCCGACGTTTTCATCCAGTGTTTAGCATCTTCGGCCATGATTTGCATGATCTGCCCAAACACAGCACGGACTGGTCCAGGCCCTACAGCCTCGCCACTAGTATGTTAAAGATGAGCCACCTATCAGGATCACCGCATAGAAAGTGAAATCTCACATGGTAAAGTCCGGGTAGCGGCAGGCAATAGCATTCTCGGTGAAGTCGATCACTTCCGCTACATCAGTGATGTAGTCTGCTGGAAGACTGCCCGATGCGAGCCTGAGAGAAGCTTCAAGTAGCGCTTTTGCACCCCCTTCGACGGTCGTAGCCTTGAGTAGTACTACACGCAGGTCTGGTGTGGACCGAAGCAGTGACCGTAGAACTAGACGCCACTGTTTCATGGTCTCGTGCGAACGCCCGAGGTAGTCTGCTATGCTTCCAAGATTCGAAGCAGCCTGTGCATGGGACGGTGTTCGGGCCTGAGTGTCCGTAGACAAGCTCGCGCTAACTCTTCTATTTGATGGACTAGGACTTGGAGGTGTCAGGATTGGGTTGGCTCCCATGCCACCGGCGACCTGCTGACTGGCATTCAAGCCTGCCGTGGTCCGAGTGGCCCGAGGCGTGGCTTGAGAATTGTCCTGGATTCCAAGATGTGGCGGCGTCTGAGGAGCATGAGGATCAACAGGGCTCTGAGCTCTAGAGGATATGCCTGAGATGGAGGGAAGCGACTCCTCAGTTGTAGTGATTGAGAGTGAAGAAGAGGATGCAGATGGTGAAGAGAACACGGTCGAAGGGAATGGTTGAGCCCAGGACGGTCCGGCAAATTCATAGTCCTCAAGCGGAGTGTAGGCCAGGACACCTGGCGAACTGCTTTCAGGGTTTGCTGCAGCGATGCGCGAACCTGCAAATGGGATCTGCTGGCCCAGAGGCAAGGAGGTCGGTGCTGTAGAAACCTACGGGACTACGGTCAGCACCTGGTGACACTGACTCAATGCAAACGAAATACCCATACATTTTCATCTGCAACCCGCATACCCTTTGGACATCCAGGAACACATTCAACCTCACCAGATGCACCCACCGTCACCTGAGAGATAGGCCATGCCCGAAGACCAAGGCAGAGATGCAGAGGCGATGGTCCCGATGTTGTGGACAGTCTGCTCTCCGATTGCAAAGGGCCTACGACAACCTGCCCCTCTGGAGCTGTCAACGAACAATGTAATTAGCAACCTTGACGCGGCATATCAGCAAACCTATATGTTATTACTGACCTAGCATGAGGAGGAGATGTTGGGAATGGGGCGATGCAAAAGCGGGCAGCTTCCTCGCATACTTCTCCAGCTCGCCGATAGAAATCTCGCTCGACAGAGGTCTTTTAAGTCTATGGAATAAGGGGCCGCCAAGTGGGGAGCTTCTCCCTACGCTCCTGACCGCAAGGAACTGCCAGGCACACGGCATCGAACTAGGGCCGCTCATAGATGTGTCGGTACCTTCGACATAGCGCAGCTGCAGTCTGTGAGCTGCCAAGTGCGCCATCAGACGATCTTGCAGCAACGCCATAGCGTTATCGGTTGGGCGAGCCACTATATCTACTTCAAAAGAGAGTCCCATCGACGCAAAACCATTGACGAATGCTACTGCCCCAGCGCTTGAGGTAGGTGCCCGAGGATGTGTCTTCCTGTTGAACAGCGCTCCTGTCTGGGTCTTGAATCGGAGTTCAGGCTGTAGGCATGTCAGTTTGCGAAGACCATGACACAATATCAGGATACTGACGTCTTCAGTATGTATGCACACGATAAAGTGGCGTAATACTGCACTAGCGTTACGTGCCATTGATTGACCGCGGGACCCAGATGCAGAGCCAGGGACGGTAGCTGTCGGCTCAAACGATGAACGGAATGCTCCATGCTCACGAGCCGGTGTAGCGAAGGGTGCAACCATTTGGGCGCGGCGTGGCATTGGCCTTGGATCGCCACTGGCAGGCGGTACTGATGCTGAGGAGCTACCAGCAAACGGGCTGCGTGATACACCACGACGGCTGGGAGGCGTCCATTCTGGAAAGGAAAGACTACCTCTCGATCCGATACTGCTGCCGCTTTGCAGTTCAGAGCTCCCTGGCCTGGCAATCGCCAAAGGGTTGGTGCCGGAATGGTCCGAACGTGCAGCTTGAGGTGGAGACCAAGAACCTATGACGCTGCTTCTATGTACTGGTCGTACTGGCGGGGGAGGCAAGGCAGGAAAGGTACTGGGCATAGATGCGACGCTCAGGCTGCCGGACATAATCTGGCAGGAGGGAGATTAATAACAGGTATGGAGTGGTCAGAAGGGTACTAGTACACTCACAGCATGAGAAGGGGAGACATTTGCATCATGACTAGTCGTGCCACTGCTGGAAGGCACAATTGTCGAGTGTCCAGCACGAGGAGATGCAGACAGCGGCTGACTGCCTGCCGTTGGCATACGCAGAGTAGTGGATGGGCTTAGACGGTGATAATAGTACGGCCGGCCACATTGACACAGTGAGCGAGGGTTGGACGGGTCTTCTCCGCTCGCCTGAATGCAGTCGATACTGTCATCAGTATCATACCGTATGTCACGAGTGATATCACATCCGTACCGCCCGGAAAGCGCTACCGTTCTCGCATGAACGAGAGGGCAAGGTTGGTGCAGCGCCATGCTCGTCTATTCTGTGCGTGCAGGCACACTCTGCATGGTTGTCTCGCTGGAGTTGGTTACGCTGAAAAATTGGCTCAGATGCGGCAATGTGTAGAGGCCAGTGTACAGAGACGCACCGGCATCGGAAAGTACTGCGGACACTCGCAGCGTTGACATGGCTCAGGAGCATCCATGCGGAAACCAGATGATGAAAGGCTTGTCGACAGAACCTGAGAGAGATACCGGAGATAGGAAACAATAGCGGGCGGGACACGAGAGAAGTCGAGGACCTGAGGAACTTTGGCCGGACGAGACTGTTGAGACGAACGAGGAGGTTGAGGCCTGGGGGAGGGAAGTGTGAGCGTGTCCGGGTCTTCAGTACTGTACCCGGAGTAGCGCCGTGACATACCGGACAGGGTGAGCGGGTCGGAGACTCGGAATACGCAGCAGACCACGTTGATCCTGAATGTCTCATGGACTTCGCCGCTCCGGAGCGGAAAGGAGTACCATAGAAAGGATGTGATCTGCCTAAGGCAGGTAATCTGCAGATAGCAGGTATGGGTGCATGATCGCCCAGAAGACAACTCAGATCGAGAAAGGGATGACAGCCGACCCTGTGTGATATATGTGATCCCTGTAGAGCCGTCAGGGTCGTAAATATGAAGACTAAACACACTCGATAGAACAAGGCTACTAGAGTACGGAGCCGAAGTCCGTGAAGTGCCAGGCACAGAAGTGCCTCGGGATGTAACTGAAAGGTGTATGGGACAAAAGGGTTGTCCAGGGTCTACGCAAAGCGCTTGAGTACGCTCCGCAAGCGCCCGCTTGGACTTGGCCCTCAAAAGCACCGTCTCGGAACTCGCCCTCTCGCATAGCTCGTCAGCTCGCTTTGCAGGCCTATGGAACAAGACACTCAGATTAGAGGCGCAAGCGTAGGACGTCGCTTTGACATTAGACTAGTATATAGATGCCTCAGTTCGTACTCTCCATCTCATCCCCTCTCTCACCCGCGTGCTCGATAGGTACTGTCCTCTTACATTAGACATCATCCCCTCTCTCACCCGCGTGCTCGATAGTCCCGTCGACTACGAGTACCCTTCTCTTTTCGCAGAATCACGGCACCACGCCGACGCGAACAGCCTCAACGCGGCCCCGACGGTCGTTTTCTGCCTCGGTCCACATCTCCTCCTACCTCCCAAATGGCCGGCGCCGACGATCTGGCTGGATCTACTCCTGCGAACGGCTCATCTGGCAGTATTGACCACTCGGCGAGCCCTTCGGGACAGGAACCCACCTCTGCAGCGGGCCTAAACCCGGAAGCCGGCACGTCCACTCCGAATGGCCTGATGTTCTCGCCCGCTCAGGTCGCATTCCTTCTCCAAAACGGATTTGGCTCCCGAGGTACCACTCCGGCAGCGTCGCAAAACACCTCCTCTCCGATCACATCATCTTCTTTCCCTCAATTCGTGCCGCCAACGAATGCCCCATCCCCTGCCGGTACGTCCCTTATCAAGCTCTTCCCCCATGTCGAGGCAAGCGTGCTCTTGGAGATCGCACGCCACGAGTTCAAGCCATCGGACTTAAGCAAATTGGATTCCAAATATCGGGACCGCAACGCTCGGTCCGTTCTCGAATACGACGCCGGAGTAGGAGGGTTCACCATCCGCGAGCCGTCCGCCAAAGACTACCCATCCCTCCACTCCGTGTTTGCGCCGTTGACCACCTACTTCCATATCCTCACCATGTTCGCGGCATCCAGCGGCAGCATCGCCGCAGTGTGTCAAATTGTCAGCGGTTCCTTCGCGTACATTGCTCAGCTCGAGCAATTCAACGAAGACTACCAGTGGGCAGCCGTCCTCGCATACCACATGGACTTCCACTACAGACGACGCAGCTTCATGGCCGATGGCGACTACTCCGGTTGGGACATCATCGACCCAGGGCTCCAGGCTAAGCACCTGCTCGGCAAGGAACGCCCTCGGAACACCGCCGCGACCCGCAGCCTTTCACTCAAAGCGAACAGCTCGCCCCACAGCTCCCCTCAGGGCGAGGTGTGCCGGCTGTTCAACAAAGGCGCATGCACCTCTCCGTGCCGCTACAAGCGTATTCACAAGTGCTCTAGCTGCAGCTCGGCCGACCACGGACAGGCCAACTGCACCAAGTCAGCGGCCAATACCGCTTAGCGCTCCGGTAGGACGAGCGGCACGGCCGCTCCCTCAGGCGCCGCTCGTCCTGACCTTTCGGACACGGCACCCTTGGTACCCCCATCTATCACTCGGTTCTCGTCTCTGCTCCCCCATGCTCAACTGTTCCCACCTGGACCGCCGCCTCCGGCACGTCCAAACACCGATCCCCGCTGTAACTCCCACCTACTTCGCTCCGGCGACAGTCGCCCTGCCAACTCCTCACTGCAGCGCGATGTTTGGGCCGCTTACCTTACCGACTACCCCGATCAACATTTTGTATCTTCATTACTGCATATTATAGACTTTGGTGCTGCACTCGGTTTCATAGGCTCTGCAAAGTCTCAAGATTGCCGCAACCTCACCACTGCTCTCGATCATCCAGCGACTGTCTCCGCCGACATCGCTGCACTTCTGCCTCGACAACGGATTCACGGTCCGTTCCCTGCTCCCCCGCTGGAGCACTTTCGCAGCTCCCCCCTCGGAGTTGTCTCGCGCCCCCGCAACCCATCCAAACTGCGGGTCATTCACCATTTGTCCTGGCCGCACGGCGACTCAGTCAACGACGGCATACCCGACTCCGAGAGTCACATATCATACGAATCCTTCGACTCCGCTGTTGCGGCGATTCGGCGTCTTGGCCCTGGCACGTTGCTAGCCAAACTCGATCTCAAGGATGCCTTCCGTCAGATCCCCGTACGCCAACAAGACTGGCCATTACTCGGCTGCCACTGGCTAGGCAAATTCTATTATCACGTTGTGCTCGTCTTTGGCGCAAAGTCCGCGCCTTACATCTTCAACTTGTTCGCTGAAGCTCTCCACTGGATAATCACTCGACATATCCCTGCTACCCTGCGACACTATCTCGACGATTTCCTACCCATCTTCCCACCCACTATTTCCATGTCTCGCGCCAATGCTGCCGTCGAATGGGTCATGGGCTTGGGATCACAGCTTGGGCTCGAATTCCAAGAGGTGAAGACAATCTTCCCATGCACAGCCCTGGAGTTTCTTGGACTCGAACTCGACACGATCGCGATGGAAGCTCGGATGCCTGCCGACAAACTCACCTGGCTCGGCGATCTGCTCACCTCTTGGCGTGTCAGACGGACCTGCCGTCTTCGCGAGCTGCAAGGCCTCATAGGGTTCCTACAGTTCGCGTCACAGGTCATTCCCCATGCGCGAGCGTTCATCCGTCGCCTCATCGATTTCTCAGCCACTTTCCGGTCCGACTTTGCAATACGACACATCCCTGCTTATGCCCGCAGGGACATTCATTGGTGGAGCGTCTTCCATTCCACTTGGAATGGCGTCCGCCTCATCACTCCTTCCCGTCCCACGCTCCACGTGTACACCGATGCTAGTGGCGCCGAGTCCAAAGGCATCGGTGGGATCTTCCAGTCATCTTGGTTTGCATCTCGCGTCCCGCGCCGATTCCGCCGTCGCGACATTCAATTCAAGGAGATCTATGCAGCTCTCCAAGCCGCTATGCGTTGGGGCAACCTCTGGTCCGGTCATCATGTGGTATTCCACATTGACAACCAGGTGATCGTAGATGCAATCGAGACCGATCGCAACCGTTCCCGCACAACCATGTCGGTGCTTCGAACCCTCATCATGATCGCCGCTTGCCTCGACTTCTCCTTTTCCTCTGTCTGGCTCCCCTCGAAAGAGAACGCGCTCGCTGACGCTGCCTCTCGCTTTCAGTACACACAGCTGTTCAAACTAGCGCCTCACCTGCCGCCGAAGCCTTGCTCACCGCTCCCCCAGCTCACTGGTTTGAAACGCATGCTCAGTACTCTCGACAAGTCGCCTTCTATCTCTGGCACGGCCTGGCCTCCAGCACTCGGAAGACATACTCGACTGGCCAGCGGTCCTTTATCGACTTCCTGCAACTACGCCCAGCTCTCCTCAATGCCGACGGCACCTTCCTCCCCGCCTCCCAGCGTGCCATCATGGAATGGGTTGCCTTCCTCGGAGGGCGCAGCCTGCAGCCCAAAACGATTAAATCCTACCTCACCAGTGTTCGTTCCCTCCACGTCGACGCTGATCTCCCCTGGACTGCCTGCGAGTCCCTCGTGGTCCAGCGCCTCATCCGAGGGATCAAACGCTTCCACGGCGAACGGGCTCGCAATCCCAAACTCCCGATCACCATCGACCTACTTCGACGGCTCTGTGAGAGCTTGCTCGACGACTGCCTCTCCACCGTCTCGTTCCGAGCGGCCATCACCTTGGCCTTTGCCGGGTTTTTGCGCTGCGGTGAATTCACAGTCGACAAGCCAACCTCATACGACCCGATTTCCCACCTCTCCCGGGGCAGCGTGCAATTCCTCCCATCTGCCTCTGCTCCCACCCATCTCGTCCTCTCTTTGCCATCCTCGAAAACCGACCCTTTCCGTAAAGGCGTCTCTATTCTGATTGCCGCTGCACCTGACGCTGTCACCTGCCCGATCAATGCACTTTGTCGACTTTACCAGCTCCATCCCCAGCCTCACAATGCGCCTCTACTCCCCGCGCTGGATGACATTGCAGCTCCCCTCACACGCCCCCAGTTTATCACTCAGTTAAAAGCCCGCCTCACCTCCCTCGGTCTCGACAGTTCCAACTATTCCGGCCATAGCTTCCGTCGCGGAGCTGCAACCTCAGCCGCTGCGGTGGGATACGCTGATCACGAGATCCAGCAACTCGGGCGATGGCGTAGCGATGCGTACAAGCTCTACATCGACATCCCTCGCGACCGTATCCTTCATCTTTCTTCTCGCCTCCATTGGGCCGATCCTCTCACTCAGACTTTCGAGCCTCCGTCTCTCCCCTTCGTGCATCCCCTGGCTTGAGCTCGGCCCGGTTTCGAGTCGTCCCCTCCTCCTCGGGGCGACTCCCCGGCGTCTTGCGAGAGAGCGGTGGCGACACGAATGCAATCGCCTTCGTTCGCCCAACTCAAGCGCGTAGGAGTAGATGTATGGGACAAAAGGGTTGTCCAGGGTCTACGCAAAGCGCTTGAGTACGCTCCGCAAGCGCCCGCTTGGACTTGGCCCTCAAAAGCACCGTCTCGGAACTCGCCCTCTCGCATAGCTCGTCAGCTCGCTTTGCAGGCCTATGGAACAAGACACTCAGATTAGAGGCGCAAGCGTAGGACGTCGCTTTGACATTAGACTAGTATATAGATGCCTCAGTTCGTACTCTCCATCTCATCCCCTCTCTCACCCGCGTGCTCGATAGGTACTGTCCTCTTACATTAGACATCATCCCCTCTCTCACCCGCGTGCTCGATAGTCCCGTCGACTACGAGTACCCTTCTCTTTTCGCTCCCACCCTTCCGCTATCCCTGTTCCGTTTAGTTTAGTTTAGCTACGTCTCCCGTGTACACGTTCGCCTCCGCCGGCTTGAGCTCGGCCCGGTTTCGAGTCGTCCCCTCCTCCTCGGGGCGACTCCCCGGCGTCTTGCGAGAGAGCGGTGGCGACACGAATGCAATCGCCTTCGTTCGCCCAACTCAAGCGCGTAGGAGTAGAGATGTGGCGAGCCGAAACGCGCGACTACTTGGCCAGTTTGAACCAAGATCCATAAACAGCCAAACACCGCTCAATCTGAGATCTGAGATCCGAATTGACAGCGTGAACTGAAATTCGAGATTGTGACGCTCTCTCAAGGCCGAAAGTGAAACGCTAAGTCGAATTTCGAAACCCAGACAAGTGCTCGGAGAACCAAAAACTTTTGTCCACGGGATCCCCCCATATTATAAGGGACCGTCGCCGGTTGAATATCGAAGGCAGCCTCACATCGTACCAAGTCTTGACTGCGCTCTCTCCGACTGCAACTAGCATCAGCGAAGACCATGGATTCGGACTTGGACGGCCCTCCTTGGTTCGCGCGTCACCCAGACGGTACCATTCACTTGGGCGGGGTGCCCGAGAGACTCCAGCGTCACCGTAAGCTGAAAGAGCGTGGCATTGCGCTGGCGGACTCTCTAAAGCCAGTGCGCTATTTTTTTTACTCTCATCGCATCTTGTATTCACTGTCGTTGCATCAGGGCATTGTATTTGGCACAGGGGCCGATGAGACGAATATGGTCGTCGTGAAGGTCCTCGACTTAGCGACTGAGGAGCTTCCCATCTACCAGCTGCTTCTTCGTCGGCTCGATGAACCTGCTAATCACACTGTTCCTGCCGAGATCGATACGTCAGAGCACCCTTTACTTATCATGCCAATGCTCGAACGTAGTTTCAACATCGTCACCGTTTGTTGCCATTCTCAGACGGAATTACTTCGCGTTTTCTATGAGCTGGTAGAGGTCAGAACCGACATCTTTACGCCTCAGGAGTATTCAGCTGACTTGTGGTCAGGGCATCGATTTCATGCACCAATCACACATTGTGCACATGGTATAATCCTTCGAATGTGTATTCTCTCTAGTGGCCATCCCTGACACCATTCTCGCACAGGATTTTTGTTGCAGCAACGTGCTCGTGGCCGTACCCCGTGAGGGGTTTTTGCATGACAAAGTTACGCCGAATCGAGTGTATATCATCGATTTCGACACGTCACGACAGTTCGACCTCGGCCCCGGCGATCAACATGCCGTCGAACTCCCCGAGACTCAAGTGGATCCTCCGAATGGGATGACCCGTTTCGACCCATACTCATGGGACGTCTACTGTCTGGGACGGGTTCTGGAGTGGCTAGTAGAGGTGTGTCGCCTCCCAAACTAAGACGTCGCGATATGTTCCTCTGACACAGTAGGCGGCGTTCAGGATTACTGCGAAATGAGAGGGCGTATCCCTCGAATCGCTCAATGGTACGCAAGATGGCTCATTGGAGACGAAAAAGGATGTCGTGCTGTGTGCCATTGTCGGCCTACCGCACGGATGGCCCGTGTGGCTTTGGCGATGATTCGTCTGATGGGACCTCTTATTGATTTTTACGACACGATGTCCTCGAATTTGGGCAAACGTCACATCTCGTAATGCCAATGCATCCTTGTCTTCATTGCATCCGCTACATCGTACCATTCGTGCCTATCATACACCCACCATCTCCACCACTCTAATCTGGTTTACATCGCTTATGCGGAAGCTGAAATGAATGACCACAATTCAGCGACTGATCATGACCGCCAGCACACTACTATCCGCTAGCACATCGGGTCAAGGAGTGGTAAATCGAGGTCTGAGACGTGCGGTTATCGTAAATCACTGCATTGTATCCGAGTCATTGCGGACTCACCATATCTATGCGGATGGCGTGGCGACGACGTCACGGGTCATAATGGTACTCTCGGTGCCCAGGAAGTAATCGATGGCATTCTCAACTGCGGTTCGGTTGACTGCAGGGTTTGCTGAAGGACGCATAACGTAGATTTTGAAAACCTGCGGCAGGGGAACCTCATCCTTCTTCATTTGGATGATGTAGTAGATGTTGCCGTACTTGCTCTTGGTGTAGCCATCCTTTGCCAAGGTCGCCATGCCGCCACTTCCGAAACTGACATTCTTGCTAGTCATGGCTGAATTGGCGGCAAAGAGATTCGCGCTCTCCGTTTGCCATTGTGGGAGCTGCTCGCGCACGGCATTCAACGCAGCCAGTACAAATGCGTCGCGAGGCATCTTGAGTAGACTGTCGCTCACAGACATCAGCTGCATAACATGATTTGAAACACGACGAGAAGTACCGATAGAGCGTTGACTTTCAAGTCTATGACTTCTCTGAGTGAAGTCGGATGTGCTATAGGAGGACAGTCTCAGAGGCTCGGGCCGACTGAGATATATAGCGTGCTGGCATGCGTACCACATGGTCGGGTCGGGCTGCCAATCGTGGCTAGATGTCAGACAATGGGCCATCACATTGGGCGCGAGCTAAGGGAGGTTCTTCTCAACTGACAAGGAAAGAGAACAATGGGGAATGACTTATATGGCAGGCAGTCATTATCCGAGTCAGCATGAAGACAAACCCAAACGGCGGATCGTGGGACCACACTGATGGTGAGACTCTAGAACGCCACGGCAGTTGGAAGCGGGTAAATGTCGAGGCGAGTCACGGTCTTCAGGAGTCCGAGGACACGATCAGAGCAGCGGGTTACCCATCACGCGTCGTAGTATTGTTGAAACAGAACCTTCCAACTAGTCCACTTCCGTGACATCCGGTAGGCCTCGTGGGTCGTTACTGTGAGTTTACGAGGTTCGATCAAGCTAGCGAGGATGAATGACGGTGGTAACAATACTAGTGCAGCGCAACAGCTGGTTACGGATTAGTTGGGACGTCTTGAAGCACGTGAAAGTGATCACTCACACTCTGCACTTCGATACCAAAGTCGCCCGGCATGGTACCATGGAGCATCTGAGCAGCGCGAAGGACATTGGCAAGGTGTCCAAGCCTGTAACAGTGTAAATGGTGGCGTCATTCACCTAAGTCTTGTCGTTTTTGGGTGAGATCTGCATTCGCTGTAGCCCTAGTGTTAGTAGTTGGCATTCTCAGCCTCCGTGCTCCGGTGCGTTGCTGAGTCGTCGTATCAGACTGGGTACAACCAACTAATAGGCGCCCTAGACTGTGCTGTATGGCATAAGCATCACGACCAACCCCATTGCGGCAAGCTTTGTCTTGGATAGAACAATTGACTCCCCGGCAGTCGTTATAAGGGACCGTCGCCGGTTGAATATCGAAGGCAGCCTCACATCGTACCAAGTCTTGACTGCGCTCTCTCCGACTGCAACTAGCATCAGCGAAGACCATGAATTCAGACTTGGACGGCCCTCCTTGGTTCGCCCGTCACCCCGACGGTACCATTCATCTGGGCGGGGTGCCCGAGAGACTCCAGCGTCACCCTAAGCTGATAGAGCGCGGCATCACGCTAGCGGACTCTCTGAAGCCAGTGAGCAATTTTTCCCTCTGCTCGCTACCCTACCTCCTAATCTTGCTCATCGTAAGGGCATTGTGTTTGGTACAAGGAATGTTAAGGAGGATTTCGTCGTCAAGGTCCTCGATCTGGCGACTGAAGAGCTGCCAATCTATGAACGACTCCTTCGCCATCTCGATGACTCTGCCAACCACACTGTACCGGCGGAAATCGATTGTTCCGAGCACCCTTTGCTGATAATGCCAATGCTCGAACACGGTACCGACATAATCAGGGTCAGACGGTGCAAGTCTCAGAGACAACTACTTAGCGCTTTTTATGAGATAGTAGAGGTCAGAGACGCCACTCTCTGCGACTCAGTGACTCTGCTCAACGTATCCTCAGGGCGTTGCTTATCTTCACCAACTACACATCGCCCACATGGTACTCAGGCTCTGGGTTCAAGCCGTCTCCTCCCGAGCTGTGACTGCTGACACTGTGCCATCTTACAGGACCTTTGTTGCAGCAACATACTTGTGGCCGACCCACGAGTGGGTGCTTGTTACGACAAGATCAAACCGTATAGGCTGTATATAATCGATTTCGACACGTCACGACAGTTCGACCTTGGCCCTGGTGAGCAACACGCCATCGAGCTCCCTGAGACTCAAACACAACCTCCCAACGGGATCACCCATTTCAATCCGTACTCGTGGGACGTTTACTGCATGGGCAGGGTTTTTGAATGGCTGATAGAGGTGCGTCTCCTATTCCTCATGACACAGTGATATGTGCATCAACGTAGCGGAAACTCTCCAGGACTACCGTAGAGCAAGAGCGAGTATCCCTAGAATTGCCCAGTGGTACGCCAAGTGGTTGATTGGGGACGAAAGAGGATGCCGCGGAATCTGCCATTGTCAACCTACGGCATGGACTGCCCGTGTGGTTCTTGCGTTGATCCTTCTTTTAGGACCTCTTATTGATTTCTACGAAACGGTATCGTCACAACAGCTCAAACGCTACACTTCGTAGGTCCGAGACCCGTGAGCTCCAATGCACTCCCTATATCATACCATCCATGCTGTCATATACTCATGAATGGAAGAGAGACTCGCTATACCTGATATGCCTGCAGGCAGTCGGACATCGTCGCGCGTCTATCGCAAATCAGCCATGATATATATATGAAACGGCGAGCGTTGCCCCATGGAGGACTTCCGCTACGCCGCAATTGATATCATGCCGCGGACGCACCCATAGCCATGGCGTACAGACGCTCCTTGTCACTGCTCTCCTCGACAAGCGAACGAAGGAAACCTCCCTCTCTCTGCAATAGCTCACTAGGTTTCCCGAACTCAACCTGCAAGGTATCAGGGGGAGTCAGCAGGATTGCAGATCATAGTCACGATGGGCACTGACAATTTGTCCGGCATCCAAAACCATCTGCAACGTGACACAATTGAGGTCAGCGAAGAAGTACGATGGCGTGAACAATTAGCCTACAATCTTGTCGGAATCCATGATCGTCTGCAGACGATGCGCCACGGTAAGCAACGTAACGTCCTTGCTGAGCTCCGTGCGGAGCGAAGCTTGGATGATAGAGTCTGTCTCATAGTCTGTCCTCTGGTCAATCTACTGCCTCAGCCCACGACAGCTGAAACTCACCGATGGCAGAAGTTGCTATAGGAAATATGGTCAGGATCAATAGGTATAGAGCGAGCAGATCGCGCACCTTCATCCAGAATCAACAGCTTGCTCCGCCTCACAATGGCCCTAGCGAGCGCGAGTATCTGTCGCTGCCCAACAGAGAGGTTAGCACCGCCGCCAGCGATATGCGTGTCGAGCGTGATGCGAGACTGGTCGCTCTCGTCTTGAAGGTTAAACAACCCGGCGGAACGCAGGGCATCATTGAGCACCGCGTCGTCGTGCTCGGAGAAGGGATCCAGATTTTGGCGCAGAGTCCCGCTGAGCAGTTCCGGCTGATGAAGTTCAGTCAGTCGACTGCAACGTCCTGCAAAAGACCAAACGACGAACCACTTGCGGGATAATAGTAATGTTGGACCGTAGGGCATCCAGATTGATCTTCTCCGTCGGGAGACCATCGTAACGTACATTGCCTTCAGTGAGGATGCATCGGAGCAATGCCAAGGTGAGGGAGCTCTGCAAGTGAATGTAAGCCAACAACCCGGATGCTCTCCGTGCAAGGGCAACGTAAGTTATCTTACCTTCCCACTCCCGGTACGTCCGACGACGCCTACGCGTTCCCCTGCGGCTACTTCGAAGCTGACTTGGTGCAGCACTTCTGGCCCATCCTGCGCATATTATGAGCCCCCTTTGAAAGCAATGTGATCGCTGCTGAGGCCCTACCTCGGAGTAACGAGCGGAAAGCTTTTCGACCTCAAGTTGACCGCTTGCAGGCCAGTACGCTGGAGGTACCCCTTCGGGAGTAGGCTTCGGCTCCTGCTCAATAAGCAGGTATTGCTGAATGCGCTCGAGGCTATGAGAGATCAGTCAGAAGCCGAGTCATCACGCTTGAGACTAAGCGGGTACCTGTTGCCTAAGAAAAGTAGGATGATAAGTGCCGTGCTTCCGTCATTCGAAGGTGATAGCGACCATACCACATATCTCAAACTCGTTGAAGACCCTAACGATCTGGTTGATTACGGTACTGAAGGCGGCTGCAGGAAATCACAGTAAATCTAGACGTCATTGCAATCTTGCCGGTATGCTGTACTGACTAGCCATGGTGAGCGAGAAGCCTGTGTTAGACGCGCTCAGATCAGACACGTAGGTGAGATAGGCGGCGAGGCTGGTGGAGAAGAGTAGCGCGATGATATCAATACGCATGCTGAGCCATCTGCGTGAGAGATGCTCTATTGAGTACGGGGCGGACGTATTGGGAGAATTTATGAAACACTGACCGGTTGAGGTTCCAATGCGTCACAGCAACCCTTGTATACCTATCGATTCGACGGTAAGCCTCGGCCTTAAACGCCTCCTGTGCCCCATATGCTCGAATTGAAGCTAGAAATGGTTGGTCAATAGGGAGCGACGTGCATGTGCGGATGATTCCTTACTGATCCCGCTGACGGCAGCTCCAAAGTGCGCGAGTACAGGTGCTTTGGAATTGCTGAGCTCGCGCTTGACGGCCAGCTGCACTTTCAGGAACACAGAGGCACACATCGCGCTCGCCAACGATACCAACATGGCCGGAATGACGAAGATCGGCGAGAAGATGATGACCGCGACAACCTTGAGGACCATGTAAACAGATTTCTCAGTCATAGCTTCCGTCGCCCTCTCGACACGATTGTCGACTAGTCGTCTGATCAGTGGCTCGTGTATAGCAGTGCTTGTAAGGAGAACGTACCCATCGCGATATCTTCTGTGCAGCGAGCAATGATTCGAGCAGTAGGTGTCTTGTCGAGCCATCTATTGAAAGTTTTCAGATGCCAATTCGATTGAAATATGCGTCGCAACAGACGTACCGAAGAGTCGTGCCTAATACTGATGTAACAAGCTCCTTGTGTATAATCCTTGCGGATCTGAGACTTCCAAAGACATAATAGGTGACTGAGCATGCGAAGGCCGCCATATCGAGAGCCATGAGCAACGTGTATATTGACAGGTAGCTGTACGCGCTCAGCAGTGAAATGTGAAGTATCGTGCATATGAGCTTACTGCTGGACAGGGACTTCTGCTGGCGGATGGGTCTCATACTGTGAGGCCCAATAGCCGAGATACCAAGTCTGGATTGGACTTCCGTCATTGACAGCTCGTCTCTTCAGGAATAGAAGTCACATACCTGAAGATTGGCGAGCGACTGCCGTAAGACATGGCCGGAGACGTATATCAGCCAAAAGAGGATAGGCCTATTTGACATGTTACCGAAGAACAACTTCACTGAGCGATAGTATCAGGCCCAGTTCCCCATCGGTGGAACGAGATATCGGTACTCACCAGCGGACCAACCGACGTGTCCCTCTTCTCGCTCCTCCGCCACGACGAGCTTGCCTGCAGCTTGCTTCGCGGCAGGGTCGTCCAGCTTCTCGATACCACGGTCGAGTTCGGCCTTCTCCAGCTCTTCACGTTCTTCCTCGACCTCGTGCAGGAGCTTGGTATCCCGTGCGAGGGCGTTCTCGAGAGAGCCCTGACTCAGAATTCGGCCGTCCAAGCCGATATCAACTACGAAATCGGCTATCGGGCTGACAATGGCAACGTTGTGCGTCTTTCCAAAAGATTCAGGACCTCATACCCGTGCGAATGGTGTATCAACACGTACCACTAGTATGATGGTTCGGCCCTGGAGGAGGTCGCCTTTGAAACACTTCTCAACGATCCACCTCGAAGTGTGCACATCAAGTGCGGCCAAGACCTGGGCACGGGTCAACCAGTGAGCTCTGGAGGCGAATACAGTACAACACTTACATCGTCGAGCAGGAGTATATCGGCCTTCGAGTAGACGGCACGAGCCAAAGTGATTCGGGCCTATATATAGCATTGACTCGTCATCGTTGTGAGGATTGCTGGGCTGCACTTGCTATTTACCTTCTGACCGCCACTGTGAACGATTGAGAATCTACTTTCAATCTCCATAAGAGCAAGACAGAACATTACCTCAATGTAATCCCCTTCTCGCCGACCTCAGTCTCATCACCAGCATCAAAGAGGCTGAGGTCGCGCTTCAATGCACATTGACAGAGAACTGGCTAGGATGTCAGCGATTTGTACACTCCAGGACAGAATGACCATTACCCTTGCTGTACCTGACTTCGTCGTAAGCCGATCCGAACAGGATATTGTTCTGCAAGTAGGGTCAGACAAATATCAACTCATAAAAACCGACAGAAAAGACCTTGATTGTATCGTTCTGAACCCAGGACTCTTGCGCAGCGTATGCGATGCCGTCGCCCCTCGGCAAGCTCACGTAGGAATCGGGACCAGCAGGTATGTAATGCATCTCACCTATTGCAGCCGATGCAGGGGCTTGTCAGCTTCGCTCCGGTGGGATTCAGCGCCATCACTCACCGAGCAGCGCCATCAACAGCGACGTCTTGCCCGCCCCAGTAGGTCCAGTGATAAGACTGATCTTACCCCGCTGGAATATCAGCTCCTGGTCTACGGTAAGCACGAAGGCACGCTTGCACGTTCCTCTCTGTCCCTGCGAGGGTGCACTGTCCTTTGACCAAGTAAACAATGCGTTCCGGATGCCGATGACCCCTTTCCGGTCCTCCGGAACCGCGGCGGTGCAAATGTCACCCGCCCGCTCCGAGTCAAAGTCGTCAATAAGTTCAGTCTGGGGAGCCTTGTGATCAGGCAGGCAGCTGGGAGTATTGCGATACATGACACACTCACGTTCCGAAGGAAGTCGGAGATACGTTCCATAGAGACTTTGGCTATGGTGTGGCGTTATTAGTTAATAGTAGACGAGGCGGCATCAGCTCATTGAAAACGTGCCTTGGACGAGCTGAGGGAGCATCCAGAATGAGGCGTGCAGGTTGATACGGAGCAAATCGAAGACTGCTCCATTGAATCAGCGGGGTCCCTCGCACGGTCATCGCAGCACTCACCTGCCATGGACGAGAAAACTCGCGATGCTGAAACTAGGTTAGATCGTCCGTTATGGGGTGTATGATATACACACCTGTGAGTTCTTCCTTCATGATCATCGTCTGGGGAAGCCATTAGCACTCGCACTTCCAGCTCGGTAAGGTGCACGCCACTCACATAGGTAAAGAAGGTCGACAGCATGATGAGAATGGGGAGTAAGTTGCTAGGGTGGTCAGCGGTCAGCCGATCGAACGTCATCAGAGAGGCTGTCAGCTACGTACTTGCACGAGTTGATGAATAAGTTGAGCAGCTTGCTCCGCCGTACCAATGTCAATTCCTCCTCGCGTTTCTTGTCAAGTTGTGCCGTGATTCGGGGCTCCCAGCCAAATAGCTTGATCATCCTGATGACGTTCATCGCTGTACGAAAACGGTAGACGTCAATCGCAAGTGCGAGCTTGCGCATGAATCCACGCACTCTCAGTTACCGTTTGGACGCGAGAGTCGGTCTTAATAAACATTGAGCGTGCTGCTTGCCGTCTCGAGCGAGGAAATAAAAGACAGACGTACTCGTCTCATCTTCTCCCTCTGAGCTCCTTGGATCTTCCTAGAGATCCATCCGGGCAGAGGCAGCGTAACGAGCATCGTCGTGAGACCAACGAGAGCGCTGAATGAGGACGTCAAAGAAAGCTCGTCAGCTCATATCAAGCTACAACGCACCTCCACCCCAGAATCTGATACAGAAAGATGATACACAACACAATTTGAAAAGGGAACTCAACCACTGCGGGACATGTGAGGATGGAGCCCATTTAGAAAGCGATGAACGTACAGGTGGATATTGTGAACATTCCGACATTCTCCAGATTGCTGAGGTCGGTCGACACCAGGTTGTTAATCCTTCCAACGAGGTGCCTGCTGGGACCCTTCTTCTCAACATCAGGCCTGGCGGGGTCAGCACCTTTCCCCGTTCGTGTTTCGTCCTCGGACGTCGACTTCGACTTGCCCTTTCTGGAACTGCACCCAGGTGGGATGGCCGTGCTCGAACTCGCTGTGGCGGGACGCGAAGCTTTGCCGCCCTCATCGTCCCGGCGTGCAGAGCGTCCCTCTTGCGTATCCTCTGTACCGATTTTTGAGGAAGTATCTGGAGTCGGAGCTGCGGTGCTCAAGTCGCTCTCGGCGGCATCACTCGAGTCGGGAGTGTCTGCTTTCATACGTATCCGCAGCGCGTGTTCGAACACCAGCTCGGTGATGACGGCCTGTAAACGCACACTGAGCCGTGTCTGTTTCCACGGGTCAGTCTTGAGAGGGGCAAGAAATATAGCACAACGACATACAGCATAGTACATGAACCATTGGTCGGAAACATCTTTGAACAGGCGCCCAAAGCCGAAGAGCGCGATCCAGAACCACGGTTTTATTGGCGTTTCTGCGCGTCCAGACTCCAGATACCTGCGACAGTGAGATTCAGTTCGCCCGCGAAGTAGACATGCACGGCGAAAGACATACTGGAGTAGCTGGTTGATACTGAGGGGTGCTGCGAAAGCTGCTATAACCTGGCAGATCATCAGGCTCTATATGAATGCGCTCGTAATTAACACGACTTACAGCGGCCATCGCTGTTACAGCCAGGTTGCATAGCTCGAACCCTGAGCAAGACGTCAGTTGTTCTGCCAATCAAACAGTGGCATCAGAGAGACGCACAGAACACTCGTGTCAAGAGCAGGCCCAGGTGCCGCTGCGACTTGCTTTGTATAGGGTCGAGAATCTGGTGCATGAGATTAGCCAAGCCTTCCCTCAAACCCGTGAAATAGAGATGCTCACTGGAAACGCCCGGTTAGCAAGGTGCTTCAAGTGGTCGTGGTCTGGTAGTGGAGGAAGCAAATCGTAGGTGATATGGGAGAGGCGTCGGGCGCGCCAGATGAACCGGTCCAAGTAGGTGTAGAAGAGCCGGGAGTGAATTGACGCGGTCTGTTCTGGACTGGGTGGAAGCGGTTCCTGTCAACAGCATCGTTAGTTACTAAACAAGACGATCACTTTTGACCAGTACACACCTTCGGGTCCACAGGAATGTACTGATGTGGGCAAAAGAGGGGAATCGCAATCCCACCGAGCGATAACAGACCTAGCTTGACCCATAAAATACGACCTTCCGCGGCATCCGCAGGAAAACCGGCCAGCGTCGCAAGCGGCCATACGTCACGATACATGTATACACCCCATGAGACCGCCAGGATTGATGACGCATGGATGAATGCGAGACGGCTCAGTTGAGGGCTGCCTGAGACAGCGCAGGCGATGAGCAGGGACACGTAGCCCTTGATGGTCTGTGAGATAAAGTTCGGAGAGATGATCCTCGAGACATACGTAAAGCACGCATTGAGCGACACTGGTAACAAAGCAGGCGTCTGGCGCACCGTACTGCCTGCAACGATCGGAGCCTTGATCGAGGAGCTCAGCAAGCGAGAGCAAGAACAAAGTGAAAACGAAGAGAAACTGGAGGAGGCGTAGACAGGAAATTGTGGTGCCGCCTAGAGAATGTATTCGCCTTCGCAAGTTCAGACCCTGGGAGTTCGAGAGCTCAGCGGAGCGTATGTCGTCGGCCTCCTTGTGTGCTACATGTCGGACAATGGCAGTGACGCTGAGATGCACAGCAGAGGGAGGTACGCAATAAAGAGGAATGAGCAAGGAGTTCAGCCATGTTATACTGCAAGCAGTGTCAGTATGATGGTGATCGTGGGTGTCGAGATGCGAACATACCTGTCAGTGGACAATTTCGATCCAAGAACAGCATTCATAAATCGATCCTGGAGCGTTTCTGCATACCATCGTAGTATGTCCCCCATGTTGCACGTTAATCACAGGATGGCTTTGTTTTCGGGTGGCTGTAGGAAAGTCAGTTCCCTACTGTGTCACTGTCTCACAGCGCGACGCAGCTGTTCTTATGAGTTTGCCTTCATCCGGCGCAGTGCTAGCTAATTATAGCATCCAACGTATCGCAATGCAGATACTTCGGGGATGGCTCGCCGTTGGGGGAAGTTGAAGCGGTGGGGCCGTCTTCGTCACTCGTGTGCCCGTGTGCCGGAGTAATTTACATTGCCTTAGTACATGGCCTTACAAGGCCTGACATGCAGGATACATCGGCCAAAGTTCAGCAGTATGTGAAGCTGTGAACGGCGAGAGACACGAGGGCAGTGGCAAGCCGCCCGCGTTCCCAGTCTCTCCACCGACGCGACCAGATTGGCGCTCAGCGCTCGCTCTCTATCTGAGGCCACATTTGTACATTTCTGAATCTGATTCGTCTGTCGTCTGCTTTCTGTTCTCAGGACTCGGGGCTCGCCTCTCTGCACTGGAATCTGGAATCAAGCATTCAACGTACGTCCACAGGCTCAATGGCGTGATCACAGTATGTGCCAGCACTGTGTACTCACGGCACCGGGCAGAGTATACCCACGTCTGGTCAAGAAATCATTCAGACAGGCACGTACGACAACTTCGCTGGGCTGATAGCGGTCATGGGGCAGTATGCAATCAACCATGTCAGGAGACTCTGGGCATGGCGTCTCTTGACATCCAAAGTTCGATCCACGACTGAGCATTGGACTGGCCACTGATCTGACCCAATAGCGCTCTTGCACCCAGTTCTATACCGTCGTTCTGCCGTTCGATTGTACCCATTTGCAGGAGGACATGGTGAGCGCAAGAAACGGGCCACCATCTTCAGTCCGCGTCTCGACGTGCCCAAGAGGCCTACTTCGTAGCGCGTAGCCGTAGTAATCCGAAATCGTTCAAACAACTCGACGCTTGCTATACCACTTTGGAATGTATTATCCACCGCCCCTCTATACGCTCGAGTAGGGAGATCAGTGCATACCAGTCTCAATCTCTCTGCCACAGATATTGACAAGAGGTCCCGTCCGGGAGCGGATGACAGCCAAGGCCTGACGAGCTGTCCGCGCGGTAGGTCGACAATGGCAGACACCACGACATCCCTGCTCATCCCCGATCAGCCAATCAGTATACCACTGAGCAATCCGGGGGGCACCCTGGCTCCGTTTACAGTATTCCTGGTGGTACGAGCCTCTTCAGCCGCAAGCGATACGGCGCTGTCGTTGTGAGAGGCAGCCCACCTTCAGCAGCCATTGAAGGAGCCGGCCTAAGCAGTAAACGTCCCATGAGTAAGGATCGAAGTGAGTTTGCCCATTTGGGGTATCGGTCTGAGTCTCGGGGAGCTCGATGGCGTGTTGGACGCCAGGCCCTAGTTCGAATTGTCGGGACGTGTCAAAATCAATGAGGTACACGCGGTGTGCCCTAATCCCGGTATTGAATGCAGCGTCTTGAGGCATGGCTGCAAGGACATTGCCAGAACAAATATCCTACAGCGGTGAGTGCCAAGCGTCAGTGATAGCCAGATTTCTAAGCATCGGAGCTGAAATACCATATGCACGATATGAGACTGATGTAAGTAATCCAAGCCCTAAGCAAAATCAGAGAAAAGATCCACGTCGATATATGCAGGACAAGAACTTACCTCTATCAGTTGATAGAATAAGCGAAGGAGCCGACTCTGAGACTTGCACTCGGCACTGACTATATTGTACATGCGACTGAGCATTGGCAAGACAAGTATAGGATGCTCGGAGCGTTCGATTTCGCAAGGAGCGGTGTGATTTGCGGGGTCGTCAAGGTGGCGAAGGAGGCGCTCATATATTGGGAGCTCTTCAGTCGTCAAATCCAGGACTTTCACGACGTGGTTTGCGTCACCTCTATTGGTAGTACGGAAGACTACGCCCTGGGCATGCGCCGGGTCAGAAGTGCATTCGTAGTTCGACAAGTGACTCACGGGTTTGATTGCACTTGATAACGCAATCCCCCGCTGCGTCAGGGCAGGATGGAATTTGAGACACTCTGGAACCCCGCCATAGTGGATAGAGCCATCAGGGTTGCGTGCGAACCAAGGAGGGCCGCCGGCGTTGGATGTCATTGCGTTCTCGGAGACTGAAGAGGTGGTGTGTAGGCGGAATGAGAGATCACCGTAGCTGTCCGAAGAGTTCACGGGCATCTTCAAGAGTTCGCCATACTGACGTCGTGAACGTACTATTAACTAAAGATCTGATGGTAGCGGAAACATGCGCGGGTGGCCCCAGGCAGCCAGGCTGGCACTAGTACTGGCAGCTATTGTTCACCGATCCATCGTACAACGCTTACCGCATTAGGTATATGGCTCGGTTGTTGTTACGTCAGCACGATTGTCGGTGCAATAGTTGGACGTTCGAAGTACTAGTGTACCGCTGCAATGACCATCCTGCTTCTGACTTCGAGCGCGCAGTGCACGCAAGATGTCTTGCGGGACAGTGGAGATATCCTCGGGCAACCCTCCATGGTATGTGATGGACGAGAACGACCAAATCATGCCCCTCGAGGTTCCCTCGCGTCTCAAGGAGCATCCTGAGCTCGTTCGCCGTGGCCTCGAGCCCGTTGATCCCTCCAAAATCGTAAGTTGAACACGTTCTCCTTCACCACAACCCTGGGTAAGGCTGACAATTTGTATCGAAGGGCGTTGTTTACCGGACGTCTGTACTAAAGGAGCCTTTATACTACATCAAGATTGTGAACACTGATACCGAAGAGGCGGCAGTATACCAGCGGCTTTCGCAGCGTCTGGCTTCTCCCAACCATACGATCCCGGGAGAGCTAACTCCCAATGAAACTGGACATCCGCTCCTTATAATGCCGGCAATGTCACATTTCGGCTTCCTCATTCTAACAGGATCCTCCCTCTACGATACGTTGGCTATGTTCCTCCAGGTGATCGAGGTTCGTGAGGTGCATTACACCAGCTTTTGTCTCCTGACGTTCACCCGCAGGGTCTCGAGTATATGCACAGTTTGCATATCGCTCACATGGTATTGTTGACCACGCTTATGACATCATGTCGTCGCTTACCCCTCGTCCAGGATGTGTGTCCTGCTAATATCGTCGCTGCTCCTCTAAGCAAGGATCAACCATATCCTGACGTGGAACCCGGGAAGATGTACTACATCGACTTTGGCTCTTCCCTTCAGTTACCCTTTGGTCCCGGCGTTCAAACTTCCGTTCCTCTCGGCCCTAGCCAATATGCCCTCGAATACGGTATCCATGACTTCGACCCTTATTCCTGGGACGTCTACTGTGCAGCGTTGACGCTGCGCCACACACTCAAGGTACATAACTCATTATTCAAGGAGAGAACGATTAATCGATTCGACAGCCTAGACATTTCGCCCGGAGCACTTGCGCTCAATTACTCGATTGTACCTCGGTTGGTTAGAGGGGAAGGAACGTGGATGTAATGGTGTCTGTCACTGCCGTCCCACCGCTCGCAGAGCCCGCCAGGTTTTGACCGGCATTCTATGGGGTTTGGACATTTGGGACAGTATCAAGAATATGGTACATCACATAGCGAAAGTGTTGTGGTGGCCATTCTCCCCGTAGTCCGACGTACAAGCTCGCTACACCGCCAGATTTTCTCCAGGTGGAAACAGGCTGGAGGCCACATGCGTCTCGGATGGAAAAGGCAGCTGGCGCCCATCTAGGGCGCGGCTTGGTTCCGGCTGAAAACTAAAATTGTACCACAATGGAGCCAGCATTGCCTCATGACAATATATTCTCCTTACATTGTACGTCCCTGGACAAAGGGCTCATTTGCGACCCATCGTATTGATGAACTCCGGCGAAAGCCCACCACGGTACAACCCGCCGTATAGTACACTCTGAGCCTGATCGATCACCCAAGCCGCAGTACGTCCGAGTGCCTATCTGCGCATGTTCCACGGTGACATAACCATACCGGTGGAGGCCAAAACACCTGAACGATTGACAGGCGGCCACCGGCTGGCCATTGCGCTGATATCTATCTGGCATTCTTGAGCGCTGCTGAGCCATTGTGCGCCCGTTCAACGCCTACGTCTGCCACATGCTATCATCCCGTTCCTATTGCCCACAGGGTGCGCTCGAGCGTCCCTGTCATGATAGCGCCACATGCTCAACTCGTGAGAATTCTGACATATGAATCTATTTTATCATGATACAGTACAGAGCATGAAGAGACAGGCTCCGAGTCGCCCGGGGCCAGGAGTGGTGTTAAGAATAGAAGTACATAAGAACACTCTATGCAGGATGCCGGGTCAGGGAGTGGAGCCACCAGCACCACCCGCACCTTCAGCCAACTCTGCACGGGGAGATGTACCACCGCCGGAACCCTGTGTGGAAGTGTGCGGTCGCTGCAAGGCGGTGGGCGAAGCAGTGTTAGTGCCTGTGGTATGCGAACGACCTACGGCACAGCGATTAGATTCTTCAATCGCATCATCAACACTCTGCTGCATGGTATCGACCACGACGTCTTCGATAGCTTCGTCCACTTCATCACTGACTTGAGGCCCATGCTTCTGCCGGTCGGCCTTGAGAATATGCCGAAATGCGCTGTGAAATACAGCTTAGCCTTGAGTGCAAGAAACGTGAAGACTGTTAGCATCGACGTACTTTACAAGCTGCTCTGGGCTTCCCGCATGCTCGCGCAGTGCATTGAGGTGCGCATCAACTTGATCCCAAAACCCTTCACCGGGATATTCTATGAAGACGCCACGCTGTGGACTCGTTGTCAGTACCACTGGGGAGCAGGGGAAGCTGACAGAGGGAAGTCACGTACCATCAATGCGACACGCGCCATCAGCGGTATCGTCACCTTTAGATCGTCGGTATTGGCGATGATTGCTTGCGCCAACTCGAAAATTGGCGTATTCTTCTTGGTATCTGTCCGGCTGACGATGCTCTTCTTAAGCTACGACACAACAGCAGGTGTTAGCAAGGAGCAGTTTCACGCGCTGCGGCGAGTACGTACCAGTTTCTTTGTTGCACCACGAACCTGGGTTAGCGTATCCTGTACAGCAGTCTTCACCTTGCCCCAGTCCGATGGATTGTTTTCAATTCCGGGCGGTAGGTCAAAGCGCATACGCTTGAGTATGTCCTGCCAGTGAGTGGCACCGTATTTAGAGAGCGGAGTGATTCAAGACCCGGTGAAGTAGGAAACATACCAGGACATTGTTGCGCGGGATGTGCCCCTTATAGGCCGCAAGCTTGCTTGAAAAGAATACCGCCGTCGAATAGGTGAGAATGTTCAACTGCATGAGGTAGGTCACATCGAGTGAGATGTGAAGCGCAGTACAGAAGACACACCATTAGAGCCTTGGAGACTTGGAATGGCGGGGCTGAGGAGACAATCTTGTCAATCTTGTTCTCAAGATTGAGCAGCTTCGCGTATATCTTGATGTTATGTACAGTGAGTGTATCCTGCATAAAGTGTATGTAGCATGAGCGGTGTTGTCAGATCGTCAGCACGGCACCGTAAGCAGAGAGCGCACCCCAGAAAATTCTTCGAGCTCTTGCTTCTGCTCAGCCTTGAGCTTCTTCTGCACGCCGAGACGTCTGGCCACAGCGACCAGATTCTGGTTGATGGCTTGCGGCGGGCTCGAAACCATTGGTGACAGTGCCCTTTCATCCACTGCATCTTCTTCATCTGAACTCAGATTCGCTTCGTCAGAGGTTCTCTTAGTGCCGGCTCGGAGACGGAGCAAAGCTGGAAGCGGTGGACTCGGAGTGTGTGGTGGTGATTGAGAGGATGGCGGGGCGTTCAAAGCGCCAACAAGATCCTCCATGAAGGCCATGCCTGAAATATGAACGCAGAGTTGATGAGAGAGGGAAAACAGAGAGCCTGAGGGCAAACAGTCGCCTTCATTGATCAGCTCACCAAGGATATATGAGTCGGCGAGCGTCAATTGTTCCATTGTTCCGTCGGCCACAGCCCAAGCGCGACGATGGCCGCTTGGATTCAACAAAGCATGACGCAAAGGGGCACTTGAGTCAGGCATATTCCGCCACAGCGAGACAACGGTGCTGGAACCTCTGTGATGCGGCCACACTCGCTGCAAGTTCAGAGTTACAGAGAAGAGATATGGCCCGTGGTCGGAGACTGAAGCCTTTGCCCGCAGGTAGGTCTATCAGTCTCCTAATCCTGGAGTTAGCTATTCAATCTGCCATAGGAGTTACCGAGATTGAGGACCGAGGGCTTCTGAGATGCACAACATGCGACTTGACATTCAAACGCGAAAGCCTGCTGGGCCACTTGAAGTCTGCAGGCCACAAGAAGTGCGAGAGCAACCACCAAGTCGAATCGCAGGACAGAATGAGAAGAGCGATTGAGCAAGGGCTGTCGGTGGCTGAGAAGAATGCGATGGAGTTTGCAATACTGGCGAGGGCTGACTCCGGACAGAGCGGTGGATCGGAACTGAGCCAAGACTCTTGTCAGATTCCCAGTGGATCGAAGATTCCGCTCAAGCAGAGTGCACAAGAAGCGATGCTGTGGGATCATTTCGAGCAGGGCAGGGATGATGCATTATTGGGGATAGAAGACCACACATATGCTCATCAACATCGTCAACGTCTGGAGGACGACATCTCGGTGTTTGGACTTTGGAACCCTAAGCGCTCAGCTTGCGATCTTGGTTTCCAGTTTGGGAACTCAGATCCTCAGGAGCCAGACACGGCCTCATCCACGACCGAGAATGACTTATACCTCAATGAACTGCTACAAAATATCGGTCAGTACTCTGATCTCTAGCTATGTTTGGCTCACTGAATATTTTGAAGCAGATATTGATGAAGCTCGCCAGAGATCAGATAGCTCCTCACCTATCAGTGCGCAGACTGGAGCAGAGGCGTCCAGTCTGTGCGGCGATGATGATCCATCCTCGGAGACCTATCCCTATCCTAACTATGAGGTACGACGTTCCAAAGCTCTCTTTCTCCCGCACATCTAAGTTTCTCACTCTGCTGGACTCCAGACATTCTTAGTGGATGTCCTCGACAATGGACTTACACGGATGGCTGTCCCTGAGTCACTAATGAAGTTATTCCTCTACATCCTCCGTGAATGCAAGGTCAAAGTTCCTTCATTCCACGCATTTAGGCAGCTTCAAGCGAAGATTCGTCAGAAATGCGGAATTCCAACAATTCCTTGCAAGTCTCCGCAAGGCAATCTATTCTGGATGGTCGATCCACGGACCCTCATTGCGAAGGTATGATCATTCTATCATGCTGACCTTCGTGCTTATTTTAACAAATATCGCGTAGGACTGGGCAAACCCAGATATCCGCCGGGAGATCCACGTTTATCCTGAGATCCCAGATGGTCCGATCTCAGAGTTTTGGCACTGCGAACGATGGCATAAGGGCATTGACCGAGCTGCCCTCAGTCCAATGTATGCTGCCAGCGAGAAAGATTACTATGTCGACGAAATTTGTCAGCTCTCGAATGGGGAATTCGTTGTCGTCTCGCGTTGGGTAGTCTATCGTGGTGTCGTTCATGCGGAGGTCCATCGTCTCGCCTCGCACTCAGATACGGAGGTGCGCTATTCTGAACTTTTCCGATGGCACACTGCATACTCATGTCTATATTCATGTCATACCTAGTTCTGGGTTGACAACAGGTTCGTGGACCTTGTACCCGTAGGCAACCTGTGTAAGAACATCTTCGACCTTCAGGCTGACCGGTGCATACCACAACTTCACCGTACGTCGTTTCTGACTGCTCGGTGACAATATCAGCAATTGACCATGCTCTATGATATCAGTCCCACCGGGATCAACCTCATACGACCTACCAAACCCGCTCCGAGAGCTCGCGGGGGGTGACCCACTATATTCATCCTTCGTCAACCACTTCGCTGATGACGTATCTGGAAACCGGTCAAAATCGTACAATAAACACTTCAACGCTTACATTACACACGCGAATCTTCCACGACGCTTCCTGCAACAGGAAGCACATATCCACTTCGTTTCGACATCCCCTCACGCGAGCGCTTCGGAGCAATTCTATGATTTCAAGCGGGTCATCGAGTACGTATCTTTTTGACTTGAACTGCTTGGCAAAGGTACACATACATATTCTCATCGAATTTTTACCCATGTGTGCCCTTGCGGCATTGCAGATCAACACACACTGAGCCGGTCAAGGTTTTTGACCCACTGATGGGCCAGCAGACACGGTTTCGCATGTTTGTCCATGCAGAACCCTCCGACAACCCCATGCAGAGCGAGATCTCTGCGCACATTGGTGGGAACAGCAATGTCTTTTGCCGCAAGTGCGAGGTGGGTGGCACGACACTCGAGAAGGAATCCAATGAGGGCTATCATGCCCTGTTCGAGGTACGCTGATTCCATTGCTTCGGTATGAGTTTTTGGTTACAAATCCTATTGCATCAGCCGGGTATCCACCGTACTAAGCACACGGTTCTGGAGGAGGTCAAGGCACAAGTCAAGCTCGCCTGTTTGGGAGTAGAGAAAGCAGTTCGCGACAGACAAACAAAGACTGGGGTCAAAGACTCATACGCCCAACATTGGATAGACGACCTTATACGGCGAGCACGTCTCATGAAGAAGGAGGACACCAAGCGTAAGGACACCGACATTCAGGCCGAGTTGATGACCTGGGTCGATGCTCATGCCGACCAGATCTACAGCCCATTCTTGACATTGGAAGGTGTGTACTACGACACGTTCAGGATTGCATTCTCTACGATATTCACCATCCTGACGGCTGCTTGCCAAGGCCTTGACCCGACAGTAGACACTCCTGTGGAGCTACTTCACACCATTCTACTTGGCATTGTGAAGTACGCATGGCACTGGTCGCATACCACTTGGACACCGACACAGAAGACAACATATATGCGACGCCTGCAAGGCACGAATACGGACGCACTCTCGGTGCACTCGATCCGTGCCAGCTATATTGTGCAGTATGCTAACTCGCTCATTGGGCGGCAGCTCAAGACCATCGTGCAAACAACATCGTTTCACGTTCATGATGTTCTTCCACCCTTGAAGTTTTCGCTTTGGCTCGCTGTTGGCGACATGACTGCACTTTTGTGGTTTCCTGAGATAGACGACACAGAGCTGTACCGGGTACGTGCGAAAGCGCAGCTGTCCAATAATTTCAACCTGGTAACCAGCTGAATGCTTTCATTTAGCGGGATCTCCAAACCGCAGTGGCCAACGTCCTCGACATTTTCTCAGAGATTGATCCTACCAAGATCGTTGACAAGATCAAACTACACATTCTCAGCCATTCCCCAGATGACGTCGCGCGATTTGGACCACTCCTTGGGGTCATCACGGAATCGTTTGAATCATTCAATGGTATCTTCCGCAGCGCCTCAATCCTTTCGAACCATCTTGCCCCGAGCCGCGACATCGCTACACAGCTCGCCGATCAGGAGGCCCTCAAACACCGCCTTATGGGTGGCTTCTGGCCTTCTGCGGATGGCTCATGGGTTCGAGCCGGTGCTCGCATCCGGGACTTCATGAGTGATCGTCCCGCGGTGCAAGGGATCGTTGGGTGGACACCACAAGCACCGCCGAAGCCTGGTACCGCGAAGCTGCAACCTTTCGCTGAGGGCCAGAAGACTCTGCCAGTCTTCTCTCTGCATGAGACTATGGCTCATCGTGCCCTCAATCATGCATCACATGATCTCGAGGCCCGCTCATGGCTGCAATGTCGTCATGTCATCTCGCAAGCTGAAGATGTCTGCGGGCCAGGATCCTGGGTGTGCGCCCAGTCGCCGGTGAATGTGAGCTCCTGCTCCACCCTTCTTCCAGTGTCCTGTGCCACTGACTCGTTGATGCGTCAAACCCACCCCTGAAGGAGAGGGAGAATCAGGCCGAGAGCCTCTTGAAGGTCGAGGCCGGCGGTCGCGCTAACGCGGACAAAGGACGCGGAGGGGAGGAGATGCGGAAAGGTTCGTGTCGGGTGCCCTGTGACGGGGAGTGTCTTCTATGAGTCTTCGCGAGGGTTGGCCGCCCTTCGCTTCGCAGGGGAGAGAGAGAGAGAGGGAAAACTTCGCTAAGGATCTTCGCTGGCTTCGCGAGCTTCGCAGGACGCTATAGAGGCGCAGGCTTGATTTACAGAGTTCGCAGAGTTCGCAGGATTCGCAACGCTATTCGCAGAGACTTCGCAGTATTCGCAGACGCAGTAAAACGCAATTCGCAACGCAAAGAGAACGCGGGACGCAACGCAGACGCAGACGCAGACGCAGTTTGAGATGCTGAACGTGGGGGGAACAGGAATCTGCCTTGTCCGGACGCTTCGCGTCGGTATTTACAAGAGAGGGTCGGTAGCTACGGCCGATGCCCTACGGAAACAGTACGGAAACATGCCGCGACGGCGTGCGGCACGCGCGAACGCTTTCGCGCCCGGCGCTCTACGCTCCGGAGGTCAATGCCGCGCTCGGCAAGCGCGCCAAGGCTTGGCACGGCTCTCCGCGCTTCCGGACAGCCGGAGACCTCTGCTTGAGGTAGTGGGGCCTTCGCAGACCTTCGCAGGTCTTCGACGTCGTCGCGCATGGTCGTGCGCGCACCTAGGAGGCTTCGCGCAGGTCTATGGGGTCGCGTACGCCGGCCAGTCTCTTCGCGCGAGTCAGGGAGTGTCGTCGGGGCCGCGGGCGCGTGCGCGCAGAATGCGAAAACTGCTGGTGGCGGTCTGTGGAGCGCATCATCTCCCCCTCGCTGAGATCCTGAACGTCCCCGTTCAGCCATCGATGCGATCGCGCGCGATAACGCGGAGGGATAAGAGCGCGTCCGCGGGGTAGAGAGAGCGCAGAAACGTCCTTCGCGTCTCTTCGCTTGCCATGCAGTCGACTCTGGAGAATCTTGACCAACGCGCCATCGAAGTTCGCAACGAAGTCGCGGCGCTCGCGCGCGCGCAGGTGCTTCAGCAACTGACCGTCCTGGAAGGCTTAGTGGATACAAATTCGCGCTCACGCGAGGAGTGGCTTGAGGCACAGAATGAGCTGGACTATCGCATGGTACGTGTTCGCGGCCTTCGCGCGTGCGTAGTGCCACTGAATCGCGAGTTCGCAGCACACGTACTTGGTCTTGACGTATGATACTCGCGAGTGCGAGCTTCTGTCGATCGTGACGCGCATCGAAATGGTTCTTCGCCGTCAGACCCTTGATGAAACCTTCCTGGTCGTCGAGCGGTACCGCCTCTTCCGTACGCAGCGTGAAGTCAGCGAAGCCATGTACCTGGCAGCATGCGAACGTCTTCGGCTTCTCCACGATCGCGCCCACGCGGCGGTATGCGTTTTCAGCCGCGCCGGGCCCCGCTACGTCACTGCGCTCGCTCGCGCCGAGGATCTTCGCAGCACGGTGACTTTGCTCGAGCGCGAAGTCAAACGCGAACTCGCGTCGCTCGCCGTGGGACTGGAGGAGGCCTTCCGCGAACACGAAGAACAATTCCCGGGCTTCGAGCAACCACAACAAATGGAGGAAGGGGAGGTTCGCCGCGATTTGGAGGGGGCCGCGGAGGAGATGGAGGCTGAGGGAGATGCGCCATAGGTTCGCGACTGTAGAGTCCGGAATGTACCGTTCGCGCGTAGGCAATGAACTCCTTGATTCAGCCGAGAACGTCCGCGGACCTTCTGTGCGCGTTCGCCGGGTCTCGCGGCTCTGTCGTGTGTGGTCGCCGCGTTCGCACGTTTCGTGATCGCCGCGCGGGTCCGGAGGGCGCTTATGACGGAGCGCTGGCGCCCGACGTCATTCGCCGCGATCGTCCCTGAGTCCGCGAACAATGGAACACCGCCACTGCATGCCTCCGCCGCTTGGGCTTAAGGACTTGGTCTTCGCGTCCTTCGCACTCTTGATCCCCTCTTTCGCATTCCGTCTCTGCTCTTCCCCCCAACTCGCTTCACCCAGCCCTCGCACCCCCTCGCCTTCCCACATCTCCGCCACTCTCTCACCATGTCGACTTCCACCACCGCCAAGTCCGCGTCCACGAAGGGCAAGAAGGCCGCGACGCCCGCACAGCTTCGCGCTGCCGCCCGCGAAGAGCTCAACGCTCTCTTCGCATCCGCGCCCGGTGGAAGCATCGCGGGGGAGGAGGAGTACGAGGACTTTGCGCGCCGCGTACTGGCGCAGCTGGTATGTCGCCACACTCTCCTTCTATGCCCTTTGCTAACGCTCGCAGGATGTGATTGGGGGTGGAGAGTATACGGAGGAGGTCGCTTATCAGGCCTCGCGCCTGGTGCGCGAGACGGTTGGTTTCGCAACCGGCGTGGAGGGTGCTGAGGTGGATGCGGAGGTCCCCTGGACCCATCCTATCTACCGCCAGGCCTTCGCGCAGGTGCAGGCCGAGATAGCGGCGGAGCGCGCCGACCGGGAGGGCGAGGACGAGGCCCCCGCGTCTGTGGTTGAGGTCGAGGCTGAGGTCACGGAGGTCGATGAGCTCGCCGGTGACGACATGGAGGTCGTTGAAGAGGCCCCGCCGATTCCCCAGACGCGCGCGAAGGGCAAGGTCGCCCCCCGTCCCATTCGCGTGCCGGAGTACAAGCCCGCTGCCAAAGTCATCGTGAGCAAGCCAAAGCGCGCTCTACCCGCGGACGAGCCCTCCGCGACTCCCTCGCCGCGGAAGAAGGCTCGCGCAGAAGCCCTCGCTTTTCCTTCGCCCGTTTGGAGGCCCGCATCAGCCGAGCCCTCCCTATCCATTCGAGTGAGTCCTTCTTCTCTCCGCATGCCATCGCGTCGCCTGCTAACGCCCCATAGTGCTCCTATTGCGCGGCGCACCCCAAGGGGGGGCGCTGTGTCCTTCGCGAAGGTTTCACCAAGTGCGACCGGTGCTTGCTGAGCCGGCAAGGTTGCTGGGCGCCCGGCGGCGGGAGGAAGCTGTTTGGGGAGTGGTATGACGCTCAGGGGCACCTTCGCGGTACGTTCTCTCGTCCCTTCCCGCGTTCGGCGTAGTTTGCTAACTTTTCGTGTGCGTCCCAGCTGTTCGCCTTGACGGGGTGATTGCCGCGAAGGTGATCAGGTCGCGCGGCCGTGCCTCCGACATGCCCGCGTGGGTGAAGGAGGCTTGGGACCAGCACAAGTCGGTTCGCCAGGCCCTGCACGCCGCCGGCGAGGGTTCGCTGGGCAAATCCTCCGCCAGCGAAATCACTCCGCCGCGGTCTGGGAGGGCCGTGAAGGCTAGCGCCCCACCTAAGACCGCGAGGACCTCCTTGCCGAGCTCCGCCAGCAGTGCGAAGCTTTCGCACGTTGAGGTACGTCGCCACGGCTTCTTTGCCTGACCTTCGCTGACTTCAGTTGTCTTGAGTCGCAGGTCCCCGCGCCGCGCGTGCGTATCCCGGCCCCGGTAGCATCGTCGTCCTCGCAGCCCGTCGCGTCGTCGTCGCAAGCCGCGCCGCCGCCGCCTTCACCATCGCCCGCTCCCGCGACACCTCCCACTGGGAGCCTCCCCCCCCCAGCAGCGCAACGCCTTGCCTCTCCCAACTCCCCACCGCGCCAGCCGTCCGTCCCGCCATTCGCGGCCGAGGAACCCCTCGCTCCGCCTGCCTTCCGTACACCCGCCTCCGCTGCCGTGTCCGCCATGCCGCCGCCGCCTCCTCCCACACCTCAGCAACTGGGGCTAGGTGGGTTGGTCGAGCGGGAGACGCAGTGGTTCCGCGAAACTTTCGCGCGCCACCTCGTTGCCAACTTCTCCCGGCCCCAAGACTCCGCGCCGATCGATCCCCACCGCACTCCCGCTGGCGACGCGTACGTGCGTGCGCTGGAGAGTGTTCGCGACGCGCTCTCAGGCCAGGTCGCGGCTCTGGCGGCGACGCGCGACGAGTTGCGCCTCCGCGCGCGCAATGCTCCGCTCTCCGACGCGGAGATCTTCGGCCACTACGCGAACCGGTAGACGGGGTTCTGCCCGGACTTTTGGACTTGTAGATACGCTTCTCGTTCCTGGCCAGTATGCGCGGACTTGTACATACCGTTTTCTTGCTGTAGCGCGCCTCCGCCAGTCCTGTTTTCTTGTTTTCTTGGTCCCTATTATAGTGAGAGTGTATTCGCCTGGAGGTACATAGAGGGAAACAACATAGACGAAAATTGTACAGCCTTGCGAAGGTGTGGAATGAGTGATGTCAAGAGTGCGAACACGATGAGGGTCTGTAAGAAGGTGAATTGCATAGGAACAAAGAACGGATGCCTTCGCGTCTCGCGAAGGGCAGGGAGTGATGAAAGGTTGAATAGAAAGGGATAGCGAGCAATAAATAAAAGTGGTGGGGACTGTCCTTGGGTATCTAATCGTCAAATGAGCTTTCGCTGCCCGCGTCTTCGTCGCTTTCGAGGTCCGCGACGGGTTCGCCGATGAGCTCGGGCTCCGGGTCGTCTTCACCATCGTCGTTGGACGCGATAAGCTCAGAGAGCCGCTTGCTGGAGACGTCCGCGAAGTTCGCGGGTAATGGAATAGCTCCTCGCGCGAGGTAGGGGATCAAACGGAAGGCCGCGATTGCGCGATGCAAGACTGAGCCATCGAGTTCGCAGAGCACGTACGCACCTCCACGGTTCCGCGAGATCACGACCAGTGGACCAGTGTAGCGCGGACGCATCTTGCGATTGAGCGACTTCTCGATCTGCGTATGGCGCATCAGGACCAGCGAGCCAGGTGGGAAGTCATAGTCGCGAATGGTAGCTGCGTGTGCGCGCTCAAACTTCTGCGCTGCCTTGATTCGCGCATCGAACACTCGCGAATTGAGCTGCGCGAGCTGGTCTTGACGCTTCTGCAGCTCGATAGCGCGTCGCGCGATCAGATCCTCTGTGGGTAGCAAGCCCTCAGGTGGCGGAACCAGGTAGGTCGCCTCCGCGATATCCAGGGGTAGCACAGGATGGCAGCCGGTAACCGCGAAGTATGGCGAACAGCCCATGCGCTTGCGAACAGTCACTCGCTCGGCCCAGAAGGCATAATGCGCGAACTGTGACCATTTGCGCTGGTCTCCGCTCGCGGCCTTGAACAGAATCTGGCGAGTGTCGAAATGCGAACGCTCCGCGATACCGTTCGCCTTGGAATTGTACGGGCTTATCTTGATATGGTGTATGTGGTAGCGCTCCTCTAGGCTTCGCACTGCGCTGACGAACGCGGAGCCGTTGTCAGTGATGAGCTCAGTCGCCGCGCCCCATCTACACAGCAGGTCCTGGAAGATGAAGTCGCCTAGGGTCTTGTCGTTCTCCACGCGAAGCATTCGCCACTCGGGCCAGGCAGACACAGAGCAGCGCGCGACTACAATGATTGAGAATCCGCTAGACTTAGGCATCTTCATCGAGTCGATGTACCAGCGAACACAGAGTCCACCAGGTCTCGCGACAGTCGGGGGAATCAGCAGCTTGCGGTGTTGGCGAAGCTGGCAGAGATGGCACGTCCGCACGTACCACATCGCGTCTTCGTGCAGTGAAGGCCACCAGAAGCGCTCCGCGACCAGGCGAACCGTCGCGAAGTGTCCGCGATGACCAGTGTCGTCGTGTGCCGCTCGCAAGATATCGAGACGCTTTTCAGGCCATACCACCAGCTTGTGCGCGCCTTGCGGATCCTTTCGCCAGAGTCTGTCGCCATCGCGGAAGAAGTGCTGCGCGTACGCGATGAACTTGCGATACTTCTGTCCTTGGATGTCGTCCTCGAACTCCTCAGGCTTGCGGAACGCCTCAAACCACCTCGCAACCATGCGCAGCTTCTCATCCGCCATCCGCGTCTTCTCGCTGTAAGGCAGCTCGACCGGTGCTTGAGGCTCGACCATCTTCTGCGCTTCATCTTCCGTCGCGAACCGTATCCGCGCCTCTTCGCGCGCGACTGCTCGCTGCGCACGTTCATCGTCTCTCTTCTCCAGATTCGCGCTCGCTTCTTCATTCGCGTCCTCCTCCCCCTCGCTGAAATCTCGACCGTCCTCGGTCGGCGAGGCCAACGCGAAGAGGTGGACCGGGTCCTCGTGCGGTTGCGCGAAGCTAGAAGGCGTAGGCAGTAGCTGGTGCAGGAATCCGTGGATGCGATCAATCCAGTCCTCGAACTCATCCGGGTCTTCCGCGGGGTCATCACCAGGCTGCGGAGGGCGTCGCGAGAGGCCATCCGGACCATGCGAAGTCCCCGGGACGTGCACCAAGTGAAAATGGAACGTCAGGATCGCGAGTATCCAGCGGTTGATGCTCGCGCTTGGCGCAAGATCGGGATTGTTCAGCATGCCGCGAATGTATCGCGCGTCCACCTCGACTACTAGGTTGCGTACGCCGACTATGTAGAGCTTCGTTGCTTGTAGCGCGCGAAAGAGGCCATAGAGCTCGAGCTTCGGCTGGGAGAATCGCGACTCGCGATCGTTGAGCGTAATGGAACCAAAGCGGTTGTAGTAGCGCTTCTTGGGGTCTTGTTCGTCGCATTGGCACAGATGGTAGCCCACCGCGATGTATGAAGTGTCTACCGCGAGGATGACATTCGCAAGCGACTCGTAGTTGATCGCGCGCAGCGCAGGCGAGTTCAGTAGCGCCTCCTTGAGGTCCTCCATCGCCTTGATCTGCTCTTCGCCGAACTCGAATGGGACATCCTTCCGCGTGAGCTTGACCAGCGCGTGTGCACGCTTCGCGAAGTTGCGAATAAAGATCCGCGCGACGCCGACGGTGCCCAGGAACACGCGAACTTCCGAAAGGTCTTTGCAGGGTCCCCAGTTCTTGACAGCCGCGACTCACGACTTCTCGGGGAGACGCCCTTCGGGTGTGCAGCGATGTCCTACGACCGTTATCTCGCGCGCGCAAAGGATGGACTTCGTTCCCGAGAAAGTTCCGCCCGCGTACTTCATTCGCTGAACCACGCGATTGATGTTCTCGAAGTGCTCCCAGACGAAGCGACGGATTCCAGGGTTCGCGGGGATAGTCTCGTATGTCCCGCCTTCATCGCGATAGTCCGACTCGGGGCCTTTGCACGGTACGTCGTCAATGTAGGGTACAGTAACTTCGGGGATCTCGGGTCGCAGAATGTAGGTGACGTCCTCGTGAAAGATGGGGACGGAATTGGACCAGCCCATCGGCAGCGTACAGAGTCGCAAGGCTCCGAAGGGGGTCTGGAAGGATGTGAGATCGCGGGAAGTTTCCGCGATGAGTCGCTCGTCGTAGCCAACGTAAAGGTCGAAAATCGCGCCGCACGGGCGTCCTGCGAACTGCTCCGCGAGATAATCCGGAGTAGGCGGAACGCCAGAGTGCTGAATGGTGACGCGATTCAACGGCTGAAGGCTGTGGACGATGCGAAGGGACTTCCCGTCTTTCTTGAGTACGCAGAACCATCGCGAACGGTAGGATGAGTTCGAAGGCTCGTATACGCCAGCCGTGATCTTCTTCTTGATGATTTCGCAGACCTCTTTGTAGAGTCCAGGCGGGATAGGGATGTTCTTCTCGACCCATGGCGTATGCGGGAGCACTGGAAACTCGATTGGAGGGAAGAACTCGGGCTTGAAGCATCCGCGCTCGCTGTCGTTCCACGCGAACGCCTCGTTATGCATTCGCATGAAGTCGTGAAGCAGTTTCTTCTCCTCAGGCCAGAGAAAGTCGTCGCCATGCGCGCGGTCCATCGCCTCCTTGCGCTCTTGCGTATAGCGACCAGTGGGCTCGAACTCGGGTGGATTGGGATTTAGCTTCGGCATGTCCGCGAGAGGGTCGCCAGTGATGTTCCGCTCGACGCGAAACTGTTCAGGACAGGTCCCGAGCGTAGCGCGGACTTTCTGCGCCACGGGCTTGTACTTCTTCTTCTGCTGGACGAAGATGCCGGCTGGGGTATTCTGCGAACGCGGAGAGACAACGTAGGTGGTGCCATTATTGCTGTATGTGAACGCGAAGGTGTTGTTGGGATCATGGGGTAGTCGCGAGTATCACGAAGCATTTGTCGCCGCAGGTTGAGCTGCCGCTGACTGGGCGAACGTCGCGCGCGTGGTATCTTCGCTAGGAGGCGCAGCGCGAGCGTTCGCAGGGTTACTTGGGATTCGCGGGGTATCTTCGCTGGGTGTACGCGAGTCGCGGGACGCAGAGGGAGTAGCAGACGCAGGGGAGATCGGTTCGCTTTCTGGGTTTGTTCGCGTGAAGAAGACTTCCGCCATTTTCGGTAGTTCATCGCAAGCAGAGAGGTAAATAGCAGGAATCGAGAGTTCGGGATCGTGTATCTGAGAGTACGCGCAGATGCGAGGGACTCCGCCGTCTTCGGAGATGACTAGCGCGATTTGTTCGCCATCTTCCTCAAGCAGGTCCTCGAGCGAAGGGCTAGGCGGCTGTTCGCCCTCGAAATCGAGCATGTCCGCGCGCGATGGTGGGCACTGTCGCGAGCTGGCCGGTGTTCGGACAACAGATGGTGATCGTCTGCTCCTCGTTCTCGTAATTCTTCACTACGCTCTTGGTCAAGACGTCGAAAGGCCGACCTAGCAGCATGTCGTACGCGGCGTTGCGAATGACATGAATCTGGAGGTATAGCACGATATCCGCGACCGCGAAAGGCACGTTGCGAACGAGACCGAGGGACTTGTCGACCTCGCCATTCGCCGATTGCATGTTTAAGCGAATACTGGGGTCGTACGCGAGCGCGAGCGCATGACAGACGTTCTCGGACATCGCGATGACTTGACAACCCGGATCCACAATCGCCTCGACGTATTCCTTGTTGTCCACGAGACCCACAATTGAGCGCAGCGCGTGAGACTCTTTCGCGACGGTAAGCTGCGCCGCGTCCCGCGAAGGCGCTATGTCGCGGAGATAGACTTCGTAGGGATCGGGTACCACCACACCGCCAGGTACCATCGGATTGCCGTCGCACGCGACTTGCGAAAGGAACTGATCTGCAACCTCTTCAACCTCCGCGAAGGCCACAGTCCGCGCTTCAGGAGGGACCCGTCGTGGCGTGATCTTCTCGCGGAAGCGAGCGCGCATATCAGGCGAGATGGACAAGATCTCCTCGAGCGACACGGTGAGATACGGCGACGCCATGGTCCGCTGGAAGATGCCCTGGATGACCTCCTCCTGCTGTATGGGTGCGCGCGTACGATACGCGGGTTCGCGGTCTCCGCTCTTAGGTCTACACCTCCAAGTTCGGGACATGCGCTCTCCAGCCGAGGTGCACAGGCTGTGTCAAGATGAGCGCCGGGGCAGGGAACGGCCCGCTGGGGTGTGGCACCCAGCTAATCGCCCAGCTGTGAAGTCGAGCTTGCTACTAGCTGCAGCTCATGCGGTAGCTATCCTTCGCAACCAGCCCGTCACCAGATGGCGTCTTCCGCTGTGTGCAGTGTGACTGTTGTCTGTGTCTCGGCCGTAATTGCCAATGAGCGCCAGCTCGATGAGCAGCCCGCATGGCGCCATGCGCTACCAGTGCTACATATGTAACGTCTGCCTGCTTACCAGCCGGTCTTTTATCTTCAGTCTGCGTAGTGAACAGGCCAAATGTGAATGCTTTCCCAGGAAAGATACGGTGTCTATTAAGATACAGAATGCGAATCTCATAATACCCGGCGCCGCTTCCGCGTGCCCATCCCTGCCTCCGTCTGAGTTACTGCGACGTCTGCTGCGCACCCTTCTGTCGACGCCGCCGCCGCCGCCGGAATGTCATCAGGGTTCTCCTCGTTGTGACCTGCCTCTAGCGTTTTGCTGCCATCTGCATGGCCTGGTTCGGTATCGGGATTGTCGCCTCCGCCTTTCTTGGCGGCTTCGCGTGCAGCAGCGGCTGCTGCTTGCTTCCGCGACCTGCTCTCCCGCAGTGCCTTGGCGAGCTTGTCATGTTCCTGACGACGGTTGTGGAAGTGCGGTACAGGGGCGACAAGCTCACGAGGGAAGATGGATCGAATGAGATGGGGGTTGTGAAGTGAATGCATATTCACGATGAAACGTTGCATGTCCAACTTGTGCTCGATGTACTTCTCGAATACAGCTGATTCGACGCGTTCTTGACGCACATTGCGTTGACTTGTAGCTGTGCATCCGGCGGCAAGGCAGTCATGCTGTACATTGAAAGTGAATTCAAGAGCCTGTCAGAACGTCCAAGTTAGTGACTGAAAGGTTTCTCGGTAGCAGTGGTGGACGCACTGAGGCTTCGACCACAATGTAAGATGGCTCGTTCTGACGCCTCGTGAGCCACGGCATGTTGAATACAGGATGGCGGGTGGATGCGACCTCGAATAGATCTATGATGGTGATGACCCTGCTTGTGTTGGTGTCAACCAGGATATTGTCGATGCGCCCAACGATATATGTTGAAGGCTGTCATGCCATCGTGACCACGTACGGGTTAGTAAGTTGTACTGAGCTATCAAGACGGCCACGACTTACGTCTATTGGAGAGCGTGCGCATGTCCAAGATCCCTTGACACAGATATCCTCGGTGCGCGAGACCACATGACGGCCCAATGTCCATGTCGAGTTCAAGTCGTAGCCGGCGACGTTCAGAGCATGCTGCGCTTGTGTGCTTCCCAGCACCACGGTTGTACGCGTCGACTTCCCAGCAGGGATTGGTACGAGCTTGAAGGACCCAGGAGGAGAGGATACTGCCGCAGTCCAGCCAAACAGTCGGCGGAGGATAGGGTGATGGTGAAGGAAGTCCCGAATACGCGTGCCTGCCTGTATCCAGTCGCCGTCTGCGGTCAAGGAGAGCCCACCCATCAACCGGTGCTTATGTGCCTCGTGATCGGCTAGTTGACGCGCTATATTACGACTGGGGGCAAGGTGGTTTGAATGAATCGAGGCGTTACGGAAGATCCCGTTGAACGATTCAAAACCCTCTGTGCACATTCCTATTAGAGGGCCAAATCGTGCCACATCTTCGATGCTATGGGACAAGATATGCAACTTGACCTTCTCCATGACCTTGGAAGGATCAACTATGGCGAACAGGTCGAGAACGTTGGCGATGGCCACGGTGAGGTCAGCCTGGAATATTGCACATTAGCAACTAAACTCGACACGGCCTAGGGCAGCCTGAAGCGGTGAGATGCATCGTACCTTATACGTTTCTTTGTCGTGTATTGCCGGAAACCAGATCATGGAGGTCATCTCACCGATCGCGAGCCACAGCTTGAAGTGGGATCCAGGCACCATGTCGTGGACATGAAAGGCGGTAGTCTGGGCAATAGTCTTGAGCTGGCGCCCTATAAGCGAGTTGGCGTACTGAATGATATAATTCGCGCGAATCGCATGGATGGACAGCCCAGAGGTGGATGTGGCTTGCAGGCGTTGTGCATAGAGCACCTTCTGCGCTGGTGTCCAGGATGTATGCGTCCAATGCCATGCGTATTTGATGACACCAAGTAGGACGGTATGCAGGATCTCGACTGGCGTGTCTTGTGTCGGATCAAGGCCTGTTCCGTACGATGTCACTGATTGCATGTCATCATATTCATCGGAGAACGTACCTGGCATCGTGAGGAAGGGATTGTAAACAGCGTCTTGATTCGCCTCAACCCATGCGAGGAGCTCCTGCTGGATATCTTGATGCGACCGGTTGGGATTCTTCTTCTTCTCTTCTCGCGCGCGCTGGATGAGATCTGTGATCGCAAACTCGGTATATGGGTCCTTGACGCCTGTCTCTGTTTGGCGAGTGCGGACATGCTTCTCGACACCCAAACATGCAAGGGTGACTTGCTCCCTCAGTGCGTCGAGAACGTCCATCTTGCTTCGAGCTTCGCCAGGCTGTAAACAGTCGAAGAGCATAGTGATGAGTACAATTGGACACAGAAGTACATGCAGACTCACCGTGAATAGTTCGTGAAAGCCGTCATCCGACGACTTGTGGGCAGTTGTGCCCCCAACCTTGCATTTCCGGCAGAAAAAGTTGCCATTGCCCCCAATGTGACCAGAGAGCTCACTTTGCATTGGATTGTCAGAGGGCTCAGCATGGATGAATATCCGGAAACGCGCAGGGCGCTTCGTTTGGGGATCGACAACACGCACAGGTGTTGTGTGCGTCGACCTGACGATGGTTTCCTGAGCTTCGACAGATACTACTTGTAGGCATACAAGAGAAACTTACATTATAGTGCGCTTGAAATCACCAAATTGTTCGGCTGCTGTTGCATGCAGAGAGGTGCTGACGAAGTGAATGTGGGCCTCTTGCTGCAGGAGCTTCCGTGGAAGGTTTGCATGTGTGAGATATGTATTGATATGCTTGTTCCACGACTTGGAGCGATTGCCAGAAACGTCATCAACAAAGTGATTGATGAATGACGAGTACAGCGGGTCGCCTTGCGCAATCTCCCGGAGAGGATTGGGCATGGTCGGCGGCGATCCTGGAAAAATGCCATGGAGGTTAGTATTGATGGACTGCAGTGGTATCTTGTGTGCGACTTGCCTGTCCATGTGATCGGGAGCTTCCCCATCACTTCTAAGTCAAAGTAATTCGCTACAAATGAATGTGCGGGAACCATGTGCGTCTCCTCTAAATCCATGGTGGCGACACCCTGTGTATAGCAAACAGATAAGTCAGTTGACATGGTACATATACCAACAGGATGTCATGTTGGCCTGGCATACGCACAGCTGTACTCAAGGTGACGTTATGAACGTCAGCGTGAAGCTCACCCCGATATATCACCCAGCGCTTGGGAAACACAAGTTCGCCTGATCTGAGTTGCGCAATCTCATCTGTGTAATAGTGTCGGTCTCCGGCATCGTACATCGGAGTGAGCATTGATGTGTCAATGCCAGAATGCCACTTCTCTGTATGCCACACTTCAGAGATAGGACCGTCAGGGATCTCCGGATAGACATGAATGTGGGGCCGCACAGCGGGATTGGTCCAATCCTGTCGGTTATGAGCACGAGGACGGAATGGAAGTCATATTATTCACTCACCTGGGCAATCAGGGCTCGCGGATCCACCATCCAAAAGACATTCCCGCGAGATGACTTGCATGGGATCGTAGGGACTCCAAACTTTTCCCGTATGCGAGCCTGCATTCTCCTGAACGACTCAAATGTTGGTACTTTGACCCCACACTCACGGAGGACGTAGATGAACATCCGCATGAGGGCATCGGGAACAGGGATCCGCAACAGATGGTCTAGCGTATCGACCAAGAATGTCTGCACAGAAGTTGACAGTCAGATCGCTCCATAAAGAAGAAACAGTCAATCAGAATGTTACATACTGCATAGTTTGGATACGGGTAGTTCTCTGAGCATGGGTCATTATTGAGACCATCATCATCGAGCTGAGGTTGCGTGGTGGCTGTGCCCAAATCTCCAAGGCCATCGCGGTCCTGCAGCCCCGAGCCATTTTCCAGGTCTGTCACGGCGAGCCTTGTCAGACATGCCATAAAATCAGAAGCAAGGTCTTACCTGTGTTTGCAAAGAGATCCGCGAGAAAGGCGTCCTCCTCTGCAGAGTTAAGGTCAAGACCACCTTCTGCCTGAGAAGCATCTGTCCCAAATTGGAAACCAAGTTCGGATGCGGCACGTTGGGCGTTCCACAAGCCAAAGGTTGCAATCTCCTCTTCCAACCTCGCCTGCTCCCTCGCTGCCTCACGCATTTTACTATCATCGATAGTGAAATCTGCACCATGCACCACGAAGTCCTTCCATAGTCTACGCTCTTGAGTCAAGTTCTCGTGAGGAGTGTTAGTGCCGCCGGCACCAGTATCCGGGGTGGTCTGCCCTCCGAATCTTCCGCTTGTGTTCAATAGTGACAGCCCGCTAAGACCAAGCTGAGCGAATTCGATCCTTTCTCTGTCCGCTTGTTCAGCTTGTGCTAACGTGCGTCTCCTTTCAACTTCGACAGTGGCAGCTTCGTGGACACCGACTGCCTTCTTGTGCGCAACGCTTTTCAGGTGGGCACTGATACTTTCGCGCTTGAGATGTTGATCGCATGCAATGCAGAGGACCTGGTTCCCATTTGGAAGTGCTCTAAAGCCTGGCAATAAGGTGAGTTTCTCTTGTTAACATCAGTCATAGGCAGAAGTCTCTACCATTTGGGATTGCCTGTGCTTTACGCCCCATCGTCACGCCGTTGAGCAGAACAGGCACCGGAGATTCTGAGGCACTGGCAGAAATATGAAGTCAAGATGCGGTCGATTCTGATATGCGTTTAGCCACCTTTTGTTTGAAGCGGTGGCTGACGCTTTGTTGTGGCCTGGCTGAAGCGGTGTGGCACCGCTTCCGGTGAGAACAATGGACTGTTCTGCCCCAGATATATAAGCTGACTGCAATGCATCTGCATTTTCACAACCCATCTTGCTTGCTTCTCCAACCATCACAGTGCCGTTCATCATGTCTGTGGCTTCGTCTGACGACAACTTCTGGGAGAATCTCGATGATGCCCTGGATGGCCCCATTCCCTCAGCCACCCCCGCTCATAGTCGATATGGGCGCAAGCGTACAGCCTCTGAAGCGGATCTGTCTTCAGACGATGAAGACAATCAACCTTCGACCCCAAGTCCAGCCAGCTTAGCCAACACCGTCGGAACAGCATCAACACCTCAGCCCCTTGTCAATCGGAATCTTGTCGCAGTGGCTCGCCGTGTAGCCACTCAGAAGAAGCTTCGGACTGAACACGCTCACGAGCTTGAGGATTTTGCCGCGGTGCGTCCTCTGGGGTTATGACTACACTGTGTAGAGCGAGAGACCGACACATCTCAATCTCACTGCACCGCTTCATTTTGTCCAGGACACCTTATCTGTGCAGAACGTCAAACTATTTGGCCGGCTTCTGGCGATCGAGGCCCATTTGAGCAAGGTTGTCTCGACTCCATCACCATTCGAGGTGTCTAAGGACTCCGATCTCTATGTAAGCCTCTTACACTCGCAGTTGTACTGACCACCAGATGCTGATGATCACCAATCCACGAGATCAACATGGTCTCTTACGGAAACGCCGTGTTCTTCTCCAGCAAACTTGCAGCCTACAAAGGCACAGTGGCACTAAACCACCTACTGGTGCGTGTATATGTCATGGTCTGGTCGCCGCTGTCGCTCTAATCTACAGGCTGCTCTTTCTATGCTTCACAGGATATTGTCAAACAGCGTCGCTTTGGTATACCCAAGGGCCTAGAACACAACAAGGCTAGCTGGAATAAGGTTGTCACCGTGGCACAAAACATCTTTACCCAGATCCGTGGCTCTGTGAAGAAGGAGGTTCGTGCCTTCGCCCGGGCCATGCATTGAGCTTGACACTGACAATGTGCAAGCACAGATTAAGAAGAGTGTCGCCAAGCAGGACCCATTACAGCATGTCAACGTCTTCGCATTAACGGAGAGGATTCTCCAAGGGACGGACCTCAAGATCACAGTGCCCGTTATGGCCCGTATCGCTCTGATGGTAAGCGTTCCGCACTCGTTCATTCACCGTCTCTGACCGCAGCTATCCATTCTACACCAGCGAAACATCTATGTCAGGACCCCGGGAGATTCCTTCTGGGATGCAATTGATGAGCGACTGCAGAAGCTACAGCAGAAATGCAACACCCCAGAGAAGCTGACACGGTGCGACATCTCATCGTACTATTGGTCTACTCAACTCAAACCTGCTCCTCCTCGACGCTCCTCTATTAGCGCATTCAAGCTCATTCTCGACAAGGATCGAGAGCAACACGGCGGCAATTTCGACGAGCCGGACGTGGACGAATTTGCCACTGATGAGTTGCAGCGGGATGTCGATGAGGGCATCACTCGCACCACCGCGCAACGTGCAATGTCTCTTGCGACGGAAGCCATGGCAGCTGGCGCAGAAGAAGGATTACAGAATCCTGGCGCAGGACGGTCTTCTCCTCGCCCTCCGGCTCTGTCATCCTCACCAATTCCCTCAGTCTCTAACACAGCTATCACGGAATGAGATCCACAACATGTATCGGACATATTGCACACTTTTAATGCATACACATCCACCGCAGTGCTGTTAGCATACATTTATCGTGGACCCATGACCCGAGAGCTCAGACCATCCCCATCCTGCATATGCCGGTCTGCATCCTGCAGGATGGGATGCAGTCACCTGCACCACCACCCGGGGCCCAATCTGATCATATAAGACGATTTCGGATGTACAAACGGCGGGCTGAAAGCGGTCGATGCGGGTGATTGCCAGAGAATGCTTGACGTTGCCGACATGCCTTATGATGGATGGAACCTGGCCTTCCGAGCAGCAAAGTACAGCATAAAAGAATGCATACAGGGTGTCTGAGACATCACATAGTAGATACATCGCCCGCCATCCGACAGCGGGCTGGAGAGAACAGCTGTATCCCATCCGAAGCTGGCACCAGACTGGTGCGATTCCAGATGTCAGCCTGTGGCCAGACCAGCGGCACGTCATTGCCAGGTGCACGCGTCACGCGGAACACATGTCCCTACCAGCCACCAGCCGGCTGGTCAGAAATTGGCGGTGTAGGCATCGGCTGTCCAAAGTTCCGCTGACGCGGGGGCGCGTACGTTGCATCGCGAGCTTTCGCGAACGGGTGCTCAGCTGGCTCGCTGGGCTTTTGGGGTTGCGCGGGCGCGGACGTTCCCGGGGTAGGCGGACGCGGTATCTCTCGCGGAGCCTCACGGCGGGGTTCGCTAGGCTGTTCTCGCGACACACGGATGGTCCTATCTTCGACAGGAAGCGCAGGTAGCTCGGGAAGAGGCCCAACCTGGTTCTCACGCGCGTCGCGGGTCTCACGCGGAGGAGCCACAGGTTCGTGCTGTCGAGCCGGCGCGGGGTTGGGCAGATGCGGAGGCAGCTCGCGCTCTCCACGCGGTTCGCGCGATCGGCCACGCTCACGGTCCGGCGGAGACGAGGTACGCGAACGCTGGGGGCGACGCGGGGGCACATGTACGCCATCAAAACGTGTTCGCCGCGCCTGCTGAAGGGCAAAGAGTTCGCGCTCAAGCTGCTCAATCCGATCTTCAGTGCTGAGCGTGAAAGAACTCGCGGTCGCATAGCGAGGCTCCTCGGTGGTGATCGAGAGGACCATCTGATTCGCGGTAGGTGGCGCGAGCGAGTTCGGGTTCCGCCGATGCCACTCGTAGACGCGGTCGCGCATGGTGATCCCGTCAAAGCCCGGGATCTGTCGAGGGACGAAGTTTCCATTGGGGAGCACCACGCGCCCATCTTGGTTGCGCACGCAGCGACCCGCCCGGATATCTTCCTCGACAAAGGGACAGTTACGCAGCTGGCAGCCCGGGTTACCGCAGTAGTGACAGAAATTCCCTTGGACGCCGGTGTTGCGCTGCTCGCCTTGCACGAATCCGCCTTGATAGCGCGGAGCTCCACCGGGTGCACCTTGCGCGGCGTTCGCGAAACGGTTCGCCATGTTCGCGGTTGCGTTCGCTGTGCCCTCGCTCGCAGCCTGGGTCAGCATACGTAGAAGGGACGCGAAGTCCTCGATCTTGACTGTGGTACCGCCGGAGTTGCTTGCGGAGGCCGTCGCATGCGCGGTAGGAGGCGTAGCTGTCACAGTGCCATGCAGGACGAACTTCGCGGCGTTGTAGACATCGTCGAGCTTGTAGGGATCCTCTGGATAGTGATCCGGTAATTTCAACTGGAGACGCTGCGAAACTTGGCCCCAGAAAGGCTGCGCTATGCCGTGAACAAACAGGCGCGACTGCTCCGACGTGGAAAGACGGTTCTGGCTGATCAGATACGAGGTCATGGCGTAGAAGTCGCGATAGTAGCTGGAGAGCTCCGCAGCAGTGGCGATAGGTGCCGAAGCCCTTCGCGCGACCAGGTTCTCGACGTCCGCGAGTGAATACTTGCGCGAATCGTCCGCGCCGGGATACAGCGCGATAATCGCTCGCTTGAAGTCGTCGTAGGTCTTGGTCTCGTCCACACACTCGGGTAGGTTCTCGCATAGATCCGCAACGTCGATGGAGAAGTAGCGGAGGACCCACTGCTTCTTCTGGGCATCGCTCTCAACGCCGCTACACTCAAATAGCGCCTCGAGGTCCTGGAAGAACCTTCGCAGTGTTCGCGGATTATCGGGATCAAAGTAGGGAGCGCGAGGATCGCCACGCGGGGGCATCGCGGGTCTTTCAGCCATCGCAGGCTCGGGGGAAGGTTCGCGGAGAAGAAACAGGGTAATGGGTTCGTTTGCGAGGCTGTCGCGGTCGAAATGCTCGGAAGGGACTGGGGAAAGGTGATCTAGCTGACGCGTAGGACTGCTAAACGGTGTGGAGTAACGGATGAGGGATTCTTCGGCGTTCGCGGGAGCAGGGGTCTCGGGTAACTCGTTCGCCGGCTGGGGAACCTCAAAGGCTCGCGCGATAACAGATAGCGCGGTTTCCCGGATCCACTCAGTCGCGAAGGGGTCGCTTTGGTCGAATCGCTCGAGGCCTCGCTCGAGGAGGAGGCAAACGGTATCCAGCAGGGCGGCGAGCTTGTCGCTATCGAGCCTATAGTTCGCTTGTCGGACTAGCTGGTTGAAGCGAGCAGTGAGGAGCTCAATCGCAAGGTTCGCGGGCTGGGATCGGGCTCTAGTCGCAGGCGCAATCGCGGAGGAAGACGGCTCGCGAAAGCCGTCGGAACAGGAGGAAACCGACTGTGAAATCTAAACACACCCCCTGCGGTGGTCACCAGAATGATGCGTCAAACCCACCCCTGAAGGAGAGGGAGAATCAGGCCGAGAGCCTCTTGAAGGTCGAGGCCGGCGGTCGCGCTAACGCGGACAAAGGACGCGGAGGGGAGGAGATGCGGAAAGGTTCGTGTCGGGTGCCCTGTGACGGGGAGTGTCTTCTATGAGTCTTCGCGAGGGTTGGCCGCCCTTCGCTTCGCAGGGGAGAGAGAGAGAGAGGGAAAACTTCGCTAAGGATCTTCGCTGGCTTCGCGAGCTTCGCAGGACGCTATAGAGGCGCAGGCTTGATTTACAGAGTTCGCAGAGTTCGCAGGATTCGCAACGCTATTCGCAGAGACTTCGCAGTATTCGCAGACGCAGTAAAACGCAATTCGCAACGCAAAGAGAACGCGGGACGCAACGCAGACGCAGACGCAGACGCAGTTTGAGATGCTGAACGTGGGGGGAACAGGAATCTGCCTTGTCCGGACGCTTCGCGTCGGTATTTACAAGAGAGGGTCGGTAGCTACGGCCGATGCCCTACGGAAACAGTACGGAAACATGCCGCGACGGCGTGCGGCACGCGCGAACGCTTTCGCGCCCGGCGCTCTACGCTCCGGAGGTCAATGCCGCGCTCGGCAAGCGCGCCAAGGCTTGGCACGGCTCTCCGCGCTTCCGGACAGCCGGAGACCTCTGCTTGAGGTAGTGGGGCCTTCGCAGACCTTCGCAGGTCTTCGACGTCGTCGCGCGTGGTCGTGCGCGCACCTAGGAGGCTTCGCGCAGGTCTATGGGGTCGCGTACGCCGGCCAGTCTCTTCGCGCGAGTCAGGGAGTGTCGTCGGGGCCGCGGGCGCGTGCGCGCAGAATGCGAAAACTGCTGGTGGCGGTCTGTGGAGCGCATCATCGTCCCCACCAAAAGCACGACACTCATGTCATAGGTCGCTTACATGAGATACTTCGACGATCTGATGATGAAGGCGGCGCTGTCCTAGCAATTCTAGATGTGTTCGAGGTCGCTTCTCGTAGGCATCCAATCTTGCAGATGCCTTTCCTTGTTCGACGCCATGACGAAGAGTTGTTCATGATCATCAAGGGACAGGTGAGACTCGAAGTCACAGTGATGGCAGGTTGCTCCCTTCCGCATCAATCCTGACATATTGCTCACAGGATATTAAATTCGCGTTCAATGCCCAGCACGACTGTGTCCATGCGGCATGTGCTGCGACCGCCACACGCCCCGTCAGGCAGGAGCGCACTGACTCTGAGAACGTCGAGCATTACCTTAAGCATAACCTCGAGGCCGCCCGATACATCATCAACCTACATTCCCTACATAACCCCCACCTTATCCGCCGTGTCCTCCCGCGCAATCTCACGGCGCCGGTACCGCATTTTGAAGACCGACAGGCTGCACACAAGACTATGGCGCACAACCTTCGACAGGTCCGCAACTGCAAGAGAGCTGAGGTGAAGGCGCAAAAAGCTGAGAACACAAAGAAGAAGGCGTCCACGACGTCCGAGACGCTTGGCGGCGGCGATCAGGTGGTGGTGGAGGGTATTAATGCAGAACAAGCTGTCGGAAAGACCTCGATGGTTGGCGTAGAGGAGGAGGTTCATGGTGGGAAGGGGGCAGAGGGGAGTAATCCCGACGGGCACTGCTCCGAGCCTGAGGCTGCAACTTCTTCGGTTCGACCGAAGCAACGAGGGGCGCCCCGGCCAAGGAAGCGGCAGCGAGCGGACTCGGACGACGTTTCCTAATCGCTCGCGCTTGTGTTCATCGAAGCCTTCATAACTTGGTACCCAATCCCGATGCGACAACTCATATGTGAGAACATTGCCCCCGCCATCTGCATACTCATACGGTATCTGCCTGGAATAGCTCCCATTGACGGGGCTGTGCAGATGGCTCGTGCTCTTCTGGTATACATGGCTGTTGACTGGTATTGCATCAGGTGATGGTAATATGTACATGTCGGCCGGTGGCCAGCTCTACAGCAGCTGGTGACCAGCCGAGCCTTCTGGCTGAACCGCCAGCCGTTGGCGCCATGGACACAGCCTGATTGTGGCTGAATGACCAGCACGCATACCGCCGGAGCGCCCATGCTAGGTCCAGGTACTGGACAGTTGGCGGTGTAGTCCCTCGTATTACTGTTGTGTGCCTACGGCAACGTGTCACCGAGGACATTTTCGCATGTTTGTACCCGTAACATGTTGAATACATGAATGAAATCTGAAAAAATGTTGAACACATGTACAAATTGCATACATACTGCTGACATTTCAGGAAGCATCTATAATGCCAACAACATGTTTTCTAAATGCTTAGCTACAAGACATGCAGATAACATACATGACGAAAGCTTGATGTCTTTCTTCCTGATATTGTGCGTATCATTGGACAATACATATATCATTTTCAGCTCATGATTTTACTCAGACAATGGGATTGTAACATGATGCTTGAATTATCAACATCACGAGAGACAACATATGCCGTGTGGCGGACATGAACAATGCATAATATTTGTCACAACATAGTGGTGACATAATCAATGTCTTCAAGATGTTTGCAGCGCAGCCATGATGCAAAGCATACTGTTTTCATCAAGCATGAATTAGTGATGTATCTACATGGAACATCACACGACCATCGAAAGGAACACTTTGTATGAGCAGCACATATTTTTAGGATGTCCTCACGCATAACATGAGATCAAAATATTTTCAGGCTGCAACTATGTATTGAACATGTTACGGGTAGAAACATGTGAATTTGAGGGCATTTACACATGTTCTTACCCGTAACATGCTGAATACATAGTTGAAACCTGAGAAAATGTCAATTGTATGTGCTCATTGATTATCGGTTGCTTACATGCTGGCGAATACTGTGAATGTAAGGAATATGTTTATTGCATTTCTGCAGGGGCCACATATCAAGAACATGTGCTATGAAATCTTCCCGGTTCTCTCAAAGAACTCATTAATATCATGGAATAGAGATAATGCATGGTTCTAGCAATGATCCCTGACAGAACATGGGATTGCAGGATGATGCATACATAATGTATGTTCCCCGACACAACGCGCACCATGTTGCTTACATGATTGACAGATGTTATTTAACTGTATATAGTACTGAAATTATTCATGTTGTCTGGATGTTTGCACTGCCGACATATTCAATACCATTATAACATCATAATTCATGCTTTGCCTATGAACCGGCGTAAGACATCCCGTAAACATATAAATGAAGTTATTGTATGCTTGCCACATGTTCCATTAAGGGTCACAAACAATACATACAGTGTACATTTTTTCAGGTTTCAACTATGTATTCAGCATGTTACGGGTAGGAACATGTGGGAATGTCCTCGGTGTGTGTGACCATCGTCTCCCGCCCCTGCTCCTTGGTACCGTTCCCTCGATACGATCATGGATAGCCACGTCGTCCACAACTGTCGTCAGTGACGTCGTCAGTTCGGGCTCCTGAGACACAGCGTGAATTACGCTTACCGGTTCGATGGGGCAGCCACGATCACATCAGGCCAGAGTCTGTTGACCGTTAGGCATGTTATCGTCGTCAGAAGAGGGGTTTAGCTTACTCACCGAGTTTAAGTTTCTAAGAGGTCACGTAGTGTTTTGCATCGATCGTCCACGCCACCTTTCCGGCATGGGTCTCATTGATAATAGCATAGATGCCTGCAACGGCCGCCCTACGGTTGACTGCGACGTCGCTGGAAGGGTTGGCTACCCAGATGGTCCACACCTGTTCCGCAGCTCCAGGCTTGTTTACGGACATCATCCGCACTTCATAACCAATGCCTGTGAAGCTGCCCAGCTCTGAAAATCCAGTCTTGGCGAAGTGGAACGTTCGGCCGTTGTACGGGATCGTTATATCTCGCGTGTGTCTCGTCCGATCGAAGTATAGGACATCGTTTATGTTGCTAACATGATGTGCAACCCATTGAAGGCCGGCTGCAACCTCGGGACTGACGGGCATTGTGTAGACAGCTGAGATATGATGGAGGGTGATGGGCACGATGCACAGCGCTCGCAACGACTGTGGATGTTTATCAGCCGATGCGAGAGAAGCGTCTGGCGGAGTTCCTTTCATCTGCATGTAGTCTAGTGTTGGCAGGCGCGTGATCGGCTTGCCCTTTTAATGAGAACAATAGCACAGCGCGCCGGGCACGCGGTCAGAACAAAGGATCGTGCCAGATGAAAACGCGCACCTCGACGATAGACATGTACACACGCCCAATCAGGACGAAGATAGTTGGGCATCAACACATCTGCCCTGTCGGCTGAGGGTCGAACAATCCCACAGCATTTGGCCGCGCACTTGAACTCAGCCCAGCGAACCCGGGCTCAACATCTCCCTAGAGTGCATGAGCGTTGCCGACGGGGAAGCGACAGACTTGAGTTGATTTGCGAATTAAGGGGTTTAGAATAGCATAGAAACCTTCAAGGATACGTTGTTATATGTGTCAAAAACGGGCCACATGAACCGGATCGCGCCCATCACCCGCCGGGCAGTCGTTGCAGTTGGACGGCAATGGCAGACTCCACGACATCCGCGTTCGTTCCCTATGAGCCACCGAATATACCAGCGAGTGATCCATGGGACCTTCTGCTGGTCCTCGCACCAACACTAATGTCCGAGATGCGTCAGTGTACCTAGAGTTTGGCTGCGAATGGACGATCTGAGCGCTCACATCTGCTAGAGTTTCGCACAGTCTGCCCAAGCAGTAGACGTCCCAGGAATATGGATCGAAATACGTCAACCCTGCCGGAGGGTCAGCTTGGGTGGGCGGGAGGTCGATGGCAGGCTGCACTCCAGGACCGAGATTGAGTTGACGTGCCGAGTCAAAGTCGATGAGATAAACACGTCTTGGCACCAGCTCAGGGTGTGTCGGGACATCTTGCGGCAACGCTACCATAGCATTGTCGTAACATATGTCCTGTCAATAAGAATTTAAGCAGTGACGACTTCGAGTTGGGGCGAAGAGTTACCATATGAGCAATGTTGGATCGATGGAGGTACTCGACGCCCTACGAAAAGGAAATTTCAGCACATAGCCATGCGTGATATGTCGTAGGACGTGATACTGACTTCCACTAACTCGTAGAAGACATGGAGCAGTCTGCTGTGCGGTGTATGATTGGCAAAGATGATGCTAGTTATGTCCCAGAGCATTGGCATGATGAGGAGCGGGTGCTCCTCACGGTCAATCTCGCACGGGACAATGTGATTCGCAGGCGTAGCTAAGTCGGGAATGAGCCGCTCATATATCTGGAGTTCCTCTGTGTCGAGGTTCAAGGCTTTCACAATGATTTTATCCTTGACGGAACGAAAAGCCACTCCCTAATGGACAGCGTGTAGATGAGCACATTGTCATGACGGCCGATGTTGAGCAGAAGGCGTACTGGCTTCACAGCATCCACCGGGGTAATGCCTCGCTTTTGTAAGCCTGGGTGGCAAAGAATGCGCTCAGGAACGCCGCCAAAGTGGATAGAGCCATCGGGATTGAATGCAAGCCAAGGCGGATTACCGTCATTTGAGCTCATATCTGAGTCGGACGAAGCGTTAGTCAGGCAGCTGCCGCAATCAATAGCTAGCTCTGGCCCAGTAGGGACGAGTCACCAAATGAATTCGTACAAACAATGACAGCCGAAGGATGCAGACGCGATAGAGTGCGTCCAGCAGGCTTTCGGACCACTTGAAGATGTGACCGTTGAGGTGAAAGCTGCACGCAGCAGCGCGCCAACGCCAAACGTTAACAATGCCGGTAATAGGCGCCCACCTCACGCGCGTACTTGCAAGGACGGCCTTGCATCATCCCGGGTGACTAGCCTAGTAGTACAACCGCTAGTCTTGGTGTTGCGTCGTTTTTATACCCCTACTGGTGCACATCAATAGTTTTCAGCAGTCAGCTGAAGGGAGGCACACGTTTGTGATCCGCACCGCCGGGGATGCGACTGCGCCTCGCGCTGGCAGGTGAGCCTATGCAGCAAGCCTATGACTCGGCCCGGGATCTGCCAGTCATAATATCGGATACATACATAAGTTACATTGCATGCACTGGCCAACGCCGTAATGGCTCATACGTCCAGCATAGCACTACAGCCACACCACAGCACCAGACACTCTGCTCTCGAGCGACAAGGTCCGGGTCCTCGAAGGCGGACTCTCTGACTGTCGATGCCTACCAGTACACTGAACAAAACACCATTGGATGTCACTCAGAAATCCGTCCACGAAGCTAAAACCACAGTAAAGGGTTACACAGGTAACACCTTCTGATCGAGGTGCGCCAAGCGTCCTTGACGGTTGTACTCCGGGAACCTTGGGCCTTCCGCTTCGGAGTCCAGAGGGACAGGGACAGGTGCGCCAGCGGACGTGGCGGAGTCCATGTTCGCGTCGAACGGAGTGGCTTTCAGTTCGATAGCACAGCCGTTGGGATCATAGTCGTCGGTCGAGCGTCCTGGGCGGAGCTGTCGTGTGGGCAGATCAGCAATCAGCGCGTCGCTTTCTCAGGCAAAAGAGGTGACGTACCATTGACGCGGGTACGCGATGACTGGGTACATGGCCGATGGTGTTTGAACGAGGTGGAGGGTCAGATATGCCGCTGACGCCGAAGGGCGAGGTCTCGTTGGAGATGCCTCTGCCGTGCGCGGCGAGGGATTGACGAGAATTCAGGCTTGAAGGATCATTGTCAGTAAGAAATAGCAGAGAGCCTGAGGCTGCATGGCAAGACGGACGAGCATTACTCACGCGGCGAGGAGTGTAGTCCCATACACTATCGAAGCATGTTAGTGAACAATCAGTAGATGATAAAGGAACTAACGCACTCTTCGCGCCGATGATTCCGAAGGCTATCCATATGAGGTTCGTCTTTTGCGTGAACGACTAGATACATGTAAGTAGCAGACATGAGCACATCGCCTCCTGGAGATTATGGTCTGCGACGCTCACGAAAAGCATAGATAGCAGGTTCAAGACCCTGTAAAACAAATAGACGGGCGTTCAATGACAGAAAGCTTGAGTAAGGTGCGTCTCTTGATAGGATGTGCGAGAAAGAACGAATCGACGTCGATCACGTACCCAGTCAGGAATCCTTCAAGGTGGTCAAGACATCAGTTCTGCGGGAACAGACGTTGCCGCACCTCGCGAGGACGACTCACCAGTGTTCACGGAGTACATAATCATCACATCAATCATGGAGTCCGTTCTGAGCATCGCGTCTCCTGTAAGCGGATGGTTGCACGCACGCGCAAATGCAAAAGATGAACGAACCGCTTGACACCAGTGCGGCTCTTGCGCAAGACGATGATTAGGACAGCGGTGAGTAACGTGTCCGCCGTAACAGCCATGGTGGATCCCGCTGAGACCAGCCACTAGATCCGACAGAGTGAGAATCTGTTCCAAGCGAGCAAAGATGAGATATACATGCCTGCGAGTCTTCATATTGCGCATAGGTAGGGATTATGAACCTGCCGTATTGAATGGTTAACAAGACGGCAGTAAACATGCCAACGTCCGCTACTTACGCTTTGACCGAACCCGCTATGTCCCAGCAGTTTCGTTAATGCAAATTATTCGAGTCAAATGGAAGGGTATCGCTCACCAATGAAGAAGGCTATATCGCGCACGGCTGTCAGCTACGGGACGTCAGACCGAAACAATTGTGCGACTCACCAATCTCAGCGATGCACAGTATTCCCTGCCCCCGGTCACTGCAGGTGAATGATTGAGGTCGCAGAATGCGTAGCAAGACTTACCGCCACCACCACGAGGGGCTTGTAGCTAGGAGCAACGAGCCAGATCCGGCGAGCGAAGAAACTGCACAGAAATGAGCGATGAATATGGAGTTCGTCAACTGCCGGTGTGTACGATACTACCTCTGCGAGAGGGCCATGCTGATGCCCTTGTGGGATGTGAGTCGCTATGGACTGGAGAAGATCGAGAACAATCTTACTGATAATAGGGGGAAAACCTGGTGGGGATACGAACTCGTTAGAACGTTTCGAAGGGACGATCGAGATCAATGCTACGCACGTCGATGGACCTACGTATGTATCATGGGTATGAATAATGTAAGTGGCAGCGAAGGGAGACCTGAGCGCGTACCAGACTCCACGCAGGAGGACTTGAGGTTTGAAGTAGTTCTCCACCAAGTAGTAGTAACTGGAGCCCATTGTGAGGCCATATCTCGCGCTGCTTCGATTCTACGATTTACTTACCAAACGTGCATGCTAAGGATAGCAGTGACGGTCTCGACGATCCTGCAGCGTTCGGTCAGTATCTTCGCCTAGGATTACATCTGAGCTTTGCATTTACACCACGGCAGTGACCTGAGCTCACGCAGATCGTTAACGAGTAGCAATAGACGTGGAGATAACAAACATACTAGGCCCTTCAGCACCCATCCGTCGGCGGTGTACATGTGGAAATACCGGTAGGCCTGGTGCGCTGTCACCCCGAAGAGACTGTTGCCGGCTTTCACGTTAGCTGATTTGCTTCGAGACAAGGCAGTCGCAGGACTCACAGCAAGCCACCAAAGGTACCAAGGAGGAGGGCTCCGAAGGTGTTGTCCAGCGCAGGGATCTCGAGTAGAGACGCCAACGTGTCTGGATGTGTACAAATAGACGGTATACTGGGCTGAAGAGACATTGCGGAGGATTCTGAGGTAGAGGTGTGAGCCCCGAGGTGGACCAGAAACGCCTCAGAGCACTGGATACAAATACCTCGGGAGATTGAGTGCTGTGAAAAGGATCAGCTCGGCGATGTATAGTAGCAGAACCACTCTGCGACGCTTCTCTGTCAAATGGATGGCTATGATTATACCAAGAGCATGGGAACAGATCCACAGGCCTGGGCGTGCTTGAGCGCACGCATCGGCAGAAGATCATCATAATGTTGATGATCGCTGTGGTTCGTAGGTCACTCGCGGTGAGAAGCCAGAGCACAGACAGAACCCTATCAGTGGGGACGCAGGGAGTCAACACTTACGGCGAGCTGACGGCCCCTAACAAGGACAGATTGTGAGTCGACGTCTGAGGTACGTTCCGTAGCCTCATAAAGCTTTCCGTACACACGCGATATTTGCGCCCCTGATGCAATGGATATTTCCGTTTGACTGTGCGCAATGCTCATGAGACTGAGCTATGGGAGATGCCCTGTATACAAGAATGACGTTGATATCGGCGGGTGCCATCTACTGCTGTAAGCAGCAGGCATTATTCCGCGCTTCTACGGCTCCACGCATCGGCCAGGCCGACGATGAAGGGCATCTTGAACTCCGAACAAGATGCGAATGGGCGAGTATTCGGATCTAATATGTTAGAAGACACAATATTCAGGGACAATGCGTTCGAACCCATATTTAGATACTGCACTCGTATTGCACTACAAAACGCGCTGTCGAGTGGTCATCTCATCTCAAAGTATAACATGGTTCGTACCGCTATAGTTCACAGAAGCCTTGGTGGGAACATGCTATATCTGCATGTGTGATGCAAGATGCTTGTCGTTTCAATGCTGCATCGCCGTGCCGACCGTCCTTCCTGAGGCTTCCTCGTCGAGCGCATCAGAGGTGTTTAATGTAAGAATGGTTCCTGAACGCCCGAACGCCGCTTGTGACCGAACGCATGCATAACTTGCACTCCTATCGAGGCGGAACTCCGCATCGCTGTATCGAGCGGCGTTCGGCGTTTGTAGAACGAACGGATTCAAACGTCGAAGGAAATCAGCGAAGCAGGTCCAGCCGAGGCAGTGATCGTCATACTAGTACTAGAGAACATTACTGGACTGTCTGGACACTGTCCATATGAACATGCCCGCGTTCGATGTGTTAAGAGACAAACGGCCGGGTACGCATAGCAGAGCAGCTTTATGAGGTCGCAACAATGTTCCAGCTCAGGATATATGAGATGTGTCAGAACATAGAGCGACACGCCCGTCGCGATGACCTGCCAGTGCGAGTGGTTGGAAGTACTTACTTGAAGTAATACTTAGTTTGGGATCAAGTTCAAGTAGCGCCCGTGCGTACTCGTAGCGCCTCTGTCCGCGCGCGCGGTTGCGGCGCGTTCCTCTCTTCCGCCCGCCATGTCCTCATGCGAACCAGTATGTTTCTCCCAGTGAACTCATAGGATACAGACATAGTGATGCTGCTTTAGCATCATGATGCCGCACAGAACGCGCTCACTGCGTTCATGTGTCTCGGCATCACCATCTCTTACCTTCCCCAGGTACGCCACTCTCTTGTCGCGGTGGCTTTGGATTGGACATTTATATCATCTCGCAGCACTGGAGAATCATATCTGCAAACTCCTCTGAAGGCTTCAGCCCGTGGTTTCTCTTGCTGGGAAGCATGTCGTCTGCGTCGGGTATGCTGAACATGTAAGAACCCGCGAATGCCTTTGTGTCGGTCTGCCTGGACACCCCTGACGCGTGCAAGCTAGCATCGTCATGCAATGGGGGATCATCAAGTGCTGTCGCGTACTAGTATGTTGAGAGAAGCTCCACTCGTCTGTTCATAACGCTAATTCTGTCCAGAGTGCTGGAAGTTGCCTCGAGTCCGTTGCGGGCGTACTCCAACTCTCGCTCGTCTGGGTCTTATTCGTGATGATGTACGTCTCCGCGTATTCGCTTCAACCCCAATCGATGCTCATGAAAGGTAGCCTTGTCCTGTACATGATCTATTACCCGCCGCATCTCAAGTATGTTGAGTTGGACGTGAACGTGACCAATGACATGCCTCCTCAACACATCAAGACGCCCGTAAAGCGTGAGCAATGGAAGCTTTCCATCGTTCTCTCTTGGGCTGTTTTCCTCCATATGTACGTCTAATATCCCCCATCCAATGCTTATCTCTCGGCTTCAGTCGTCAGAGCCTCAGCCCACATGTCCTATTTCATCCAGTGCCTTCATAATCTTCGTCACCTTCCTCCTTCTCTCCACAAATCCCACGCCCTCACCAGATGGCTCCGAACACCTCGCGCCGCAACTTCAACTCTGGGCGACGTTCCTCGGGGTGTCGTCCGCGCTGCTCGCCACGTTCCAATATACGCCTCAGATCGTGCACACGTACCGCCTCAAGCTCGTCGGTGCGCTGAGCATCCCGATGATGCTGCTCCAGACCCCAGGAGCGGTGCTCATGGTTTTGAGCATCGCGCTGAGGTGAGTTCGGCCATTGGCTAGAGTTTGGTCAACGGGCTGATCCATGGTCCCACAGGCCAGGAACGAATTGGACGAGTATGTTCAGATCGTCCAAGTACCCCTTAGGGCTTTGGTTGACTTCACTTTTACAGCATGGATAACGTACGCAGTTGCGGGCCTCATGCAAGGCATCCTCTTAGCAATGTGCATCGTCTTCCACGCCCGCCAACGCCGGCTTGGCGTCGACGACTTCGGCAAGCCGCTCAACAAGTCGTCCTCCGATGACGACGAGGAGCAACCATCCAGCACGCCATCCCCGGTAGAGGCGGAGGTTGGAGACGCAGTGCATAGCGACGTGAGGAGCGAGCATGGCGTGGATGTTGTTGAGCCGGAGCGAGTGGTTGTAGGAGAGGAGACACCGTTGCTCGGCAATCCTGCAGGTGCCGCGCAGGGCGGGAGGAAGGAGGGCGGGGTGTTGGCGATGTTTGCGGGGAGGAGGCGCTGACGCGTTCGGTTGGGCGAGGATGGAGGGAGATAGGCTTGGTATACTTCGATATCGGGATCCGGTTTTCTCTGAAGGGATGGAGGATGGAGTGCTGATACCTTACCTCGGAATAGTACGCAATACATGGATAATGCTGCTTTCTGCGACCATCGCTCGTTCGTGTCAGGCTTCAGTCGAAGCAGAGCGAGTGCGATCCCCAACGACTATGTATACTGAGGCCACGCAGTGTCTTAATCAGTTATAGTCTAGTGTACATGGACTGGCGTCCGTCCTCGCTACACCTGTACTGGCAGCGCCTTTTCATCAAGCGCAACAGGGACGGTCGCTCTGGAGAGCGCGTCAGAGCTTACGCGCTCGGACGCGCCGAACTTGGTCGCCTTCAGCTCGATGACGGAATCGCTGGAGTCGTGATCGGACGTTGAGAGTCCCGGATGAAGCTGGTGCGCGGTCAGGTAACGCGGAGTCCGCACGCTGTATCAGTGATTGGGCGTATGATAGTGTGCTGGGGATGCGCACCTGAGACGCGTGCACGCGATGGCTGGGACCGTGGCCGACTGCGTTGGCCCCGCGGGGAGGCTCGGAGACGCCGCTGGAGCCGAAAGGGGAGGTGTCGGTAGAGAGGCCGGATCCATGCGCGGCGAGGGACTGTCGTGAGTTCAGGCTGGTAGCGGCGGGACGGTCAGTGAGTGGAATTCAGGAAGGGGGGCGGGAAGAACGGCAGCAACAGGACTCACGCGGCAAGGAGCGTGGTCCCGTACACTATCAGGGGTAGAGCGGTTAGAACGCGGCGGAAAGAGGCGGTGCATCTAGGTTGGATGGGGGAGACGTACTCTTCGCGCCTATCATCCCAAAGGCTATCCAAATGAGATTCTTCTTTTGGGTGAAGGACTGACGACATCAGGGTGGCTTGACGTTATCACCGTACGGCAGCGCCATCTGTCAGTGTGCGGCACGTACGAAGAGCATAGAAAGCAAATTGAAGACCCTGAATGTATCATGCGAGATCAGTAATTCGGGTATTGTGACAGTCGGGCACTCGCAGCAACTGTGGGCATGCCCAAGTGCGTCCGCACGAGGTCGGCAACTCACCCTGTCAGCAATCCTAATAAGGACGTTTAATCGTCTCAGAGAAAAGCTGGCGAGGTGGAGAACGGGACGCACCGGTGTTCAGAGCGTACATGATCATCACGTCTATCATGGAGTCGGTCCTAGTGTACATGGCGAGTGTCGTGAGCTCAGGGTCGTACAAGCAAGGTTGAGCAAAACGCGAAACATACCGTCTGATGCCTGTACGGCTCTTGTGCAGGACGATTATCAGGACGGCGGTGAGCAGCGTGTCCGCGGTGACGGCCATAGTCGAGCCCGCCGAAACTAGCCACTGAAATTGAAAAAAAAAAAAAAAAAAAATGTGAAGATAATGAACAAGGTGGTGAGAGGACCACGACTACGGCACCTGGGACTCCTCGTACTGCTGAAAGGTTGGGATAATGAATCTGCATCGACCCACGGTCAAACCAAGGATGATATTGAAGATCATATGAGCTACATACGCCTTCACGGAGCCCGCTGTGTCGCGACGAGATATTAGCATGCAACTCTCGAACTCAAGCAGCACCATAATGCACTTAGAAAGAACCCTGTGGCCCGCGCGATGGTCAGCGATAGCAGCGCACGCTAGCGAAGCTTTCACCAACCAATTTCTGCAAGACATAAGATGCCCTGTGAACGCTTGTGTGAGATGATCGACAGAGGGTGAGGAGCCATTTCCAAGGATACCCACCGCGACGACGACTACCAGCCTGAAGCGAGGGGCGACGAGCCATATCCGCCGAGCAAAGAAGCTGTTCGACGACTCGTCAAGGTGATTACTATCCAGTTCATCAACTCAATGTCACCTTTGCGATAGAACCATGCTGATGCCCTGTGTTCTTGCAATCAGTTTGACGGTGTTGTGAAACAAACACGTTAAAGCATACCGTAACCAAGGGGTAAACCTGAGATGAGAAGTTCGAAGCAGCGCAAAGGCACGAAGTATGGTATGTAGACGTACGTCAATTGACCTGCATGCGAGTCAAGACCGCTGTCAGTGGTGTTCGAGATTTCCAGGGTTAGGAACTACATACCATATCCCGAATTGAAGTGCTTGCGGTTTGAAGTAACTCTTGACTAGGTAGTGGTAACTAGGATAGTCGTTCTGAGTGAGTGTTACAAAACCATCCAGACGTCCTACCCACCAGATATGCATGCAGAATATACTTGTCAACGTCTCGGCGATCCTGCAGTGCGAAATCAGAAGGGCGCACCGCGCCTGAGACCAGCAGCTGCACTCGCATGACAATGGTGACCTGATGGACTGCATCGTCAATGACAAGTAGACAGCGAGAGCATGTGAGACGTACCAAGCTTTTGAGGATTCGTCCATCCTGGGGGTACAAATGGAAGTAGCGATACGTCTGGTGCGCCGTCAGGCCGAAAAGCCTGTAGTGGAGCATCTCAGTGCGATTCTCGTAAGTAGAAAACTGCGGCTGACTCACAACAGACTTCCGTATGTCCCAAGGAGGAGGGCCCCGAACGTGTTGTCCAATGCAGGCAGTTTGAGCAGTGGGTCTGGTGGTGTGCTGGAAGAGATTGCATTCGCATGAAGAGGCATTCAGGCAGGATTCGTCTTCGCGGGTTGCTAGATGGGACCAGGCGCGCAACCCTCCATAATCATCTGTCCATATAGCCCCTGCGCGCAAGTGCGATGATAGATTTCATGAGCATTGTGCAGCGCTTGCCTGACATTGAGATGAAAATCAGTGCTATAGCGAGTATGGGAATCGGCCAGTGCCTTTGAGCGCGCCCATAGACGTCGACAGATGATCACCATGATGTCCACGGGCGTTCTCTCAGTGGCTCGTGGCGCATCGCGGCACACGCACGGCCATGGATCGCAAGGCAACTTGAAGCAACGCCGGTGGAATGAGGTTGGATAAGGCGGGCAGCATCTCTGTATGGTGGCATCTATGCCTGTGCCTGCTGACTGCGCGATTAGCTTGCCGTTGCTCCTGATGAACTGGAGCCTGAGGCGGTACAGGTCAGTCGAAAACATGATTTGAATTTGGATAGTCTGCAAAACCACTGACTGACCACCGGAGTGATAGAGTCTACCTTTGGCTCTCGATGCATCGTCGAGTTTCGTAGATTCAGGTGGGCTTTAACAGACCCTCGGCAATGTAAGCTCCAGGGAGACCTCGGAGATCGAGGTCAAAGATGCGAGTGGACGACTTTCCATAAGCCTCTGCGGCTTAAGGACGTTTCTAAATCCATCAAACGGAGTTTCAATGTACTTAGAGATTATCGGCCCGTATCCATAAGGATGGCGAGCGTTGTTGAGAGTCCGCAGAAACCTAAATCAAAACCGGCGCGGCTGCTGGGATTGTGAACGCCTCGCTTCGCTCGCTCAGTCCATGTCTGCTCTCGCCCTTGACTCCGATGACGAAGAATACGAGACTGCTGTTCTCGCTGCTGCAGTGGTCGTCATGGGGGCTGAGAATGCCCGTTTGCACCGTGCCGAAACCCGCCTTCCTAGTCGCCGTTACCTCTGCCGACCTCAGCTGCTGCCCGAACCCCGGCGCGACACGCCTTGGCAAGTGCTCTATGCCAGTCGGAACGACCGCGCGTACATCACTACTATGGGTATCAACACCGAGACCTTCGACTACATCCTCAGCAAAGGCTTCCGCCAGCGGTGGGAGCAATCAACTATCCCGCGCACTGATGCCAATCCCAACGGCCTTCCCCGCCTCGGTCGCCGCTCTCTCGATGCTGAAGGCGCGCTGGGGCTTACACAGGCAGAGCAATCGTCAGCTTCGAGTTGCCAGTAAGGCAGGCTGGCTTCGGGTTGAACGGTCCTGAACCCAAAGTCCGAAAAGTGGTAGTTGGCCAGAAGACAATCGGTGATCGTTCACCCTCAAGCGAATGCAGCTTGACTCGGAGCTAACGATTCGTCTGGCACGTGAGTTCAGAGCGGCAGCGCCATTCTGCGACCGGTTGCCACAGCTGCTCGGCGGGACTGCGCTCCTCACCGTCCGATTGGTCCTGTTGCCATCGAAAAGTCTCTCACAGTTATCACCCTTGTCGAGGAGCACTGGCAGCATCATGGTCTAATTCATATTTCGATAGTATTTCCATGTATTTTACACGTATTCTCTCGAGTCTCCATTGGCAAGCCCAGGTCCCTGTGATCGCTGCCACACGGTAAGCCAAGCACACGGATTTTCTGATACGATGTAGCTACTAAAGGTCGACGGTCAGAGAGCTCTTGAAACATGTCAGTTGCGCATATTATATGCCGTGATGATCATTCATGAACATGTTGTGCAGGGCTAAGCCAACAGGAGGGGATGAACGTTCAGGAGGGGAGAAAGGACGACTTCACAAGCAGGCACTTGGGGGAGGATGGAGGGAAGTTGGAACGAGCAGAGCGACTTTGACTGGCTTTTTAAAGGAATTGGGGGATGGGACCCGCTCACCAGGAATGCTGAACGCCACTGACGAGCGAGGACGGTCATGGGGAGTCAGGAAGGTCATGAGTTCATATAGCACGACTGCCCCGAGCGAACGACTCCAGCGGTTGAACCGAGGTCAAATGAAGATTTCAGCAGGAGGCTCAGCCGCTGTTCGTTCGACTTTGAGCGCAATTGCTTTAGAATTCAGGCGGAAATCTCCCGGATTGGTTCAGATTCAATCCGCCGTTCGCCTTGGGCTAACTGAGGCTCTGGCGGTGTATCTGTCATCACCTCTGCTCCTCTATGTCCGACACCGCCCTTCAGCAAATTTTCGCACTTGTTCCCTCAACTGTCAGCCGCTATCGCAACTTCGCACAGACAATCTTGTGCGCCACCCTTCGTCAGGTGCCGGAGGCGGAGATTGCATGGTGGAAGACTGCCGAGGAGTGCGAGATGGATAGCGAGATGGTCCGTCTCCGTCACCCTCTCCTTGAGAGCGCTATGGGCACGATCGACGGTCTCAATCTGGCGACGGCGACGTCAGATGACCCAGAGCTGGAGAACGCCACGTTCAATGGGTGGCTGCACGGGCATTTCACGAGTTGTGTTCTCGCGTTTGCACCACGAGGTCAGTTCTGAATTTGCTTATTCCTGCACAATTCTCACTTTCGTTCAGGTCTCATCAAGGCATGTGTGCTGAATGCACCCGGGAGCTGGCACGACGCGAAGGTGGCACGGCCGATTTACGACAAGTTACGTAACAAAACTCCGGACGGCTACTATCTCGTCGCAGATACTGCATTCCCTCGAGGCGACACATCGATTGCAGGTCGCATTCAGGCCCCGCTCAAGTCTGGACAACAAGTCCCTGGAGACCGTGAGGAGCGTGAGGCACTTCTCGCACGGAACCGCCAGTTGCTGTCATTCCGCCAGACGGCCGAATGGGGCATGCGGCTGTTACGTGCGGGTTTCGCTCGCCTTAGGTTACCGCTGGACATCAACGATCCGGAGGGCCGTGTTGAACTGCTGGAGGTATGCTGTCGCTTATGCAATCTACGTACAGAGTTGGTCGGTATCAACGAGATTCGTACCGTGTACATGAGATGTTGGGAAGAGGCTGAGGATGGAGACATATGGGCGGACTTCGAGAATGTACTCTTCGGCGATTTGCAGCGACGCGACCGTGTTGCTCGATTCCATCTTGTTGTAGTTGATGAATAAATGGTGCCTTTGGAGTCCCGCAGTGCTTATACAATATATATTTTATTGCAAATGCACAAGGTACGATAGGGTAGAAATAATCGAAACGAGTACTGAGTGTATGGAAGCATGAACACCAGGGAATAGTCTCATGAAGCTACGGTAGGTTGGTATATATGGTATCATATTCAGGGCCTAACTGGGTCATTTTTGCGAGATGGTGATGGTGATGAGGACGGAAAGCAAGGCAAATGATATATGGGTATAGACGACGGAGAGAAGTAACTCGTAACATAGAGATTTTGCTTACATCATAGAGTCTGTCGCAAGTGCAGCAAGCGAAGCGAGAGGGTTCAAGAGAATGGTATGGGTCGGCGAAGAAGCATGCACTGCAGAACTAGATGGGGCGGACCGGGAGGCAGGCGGAGGTGATGGACTGTATCCACGGGTTGCACCGGGGCCTGGAACATCCCTGTCAGACCATCCATACGATGGTGAACGAGGAGCGGAGTACTGTGGGGGCGAGTAGTGGGTCGGCAGGTAGCGGTGTGGAGAATGATTTGTACGTGATGAATGCCGAGTATATTCGTGAGATGTGTGGTGGGAACGGCGGTGAGGAGATTCTTCAGCTGAGTCGGTTGCATCATACCGAGTCGGGTGTCGACGAGAGTGTGTCCGAAGCATTTCCAGCATGTCGACGCGCCCCTGTAACCGTGCAACTTCTGTTGATTGCTGCTGGATGCGGTCCATCAAGCGCTCATTACGGGTCCGGTAGTCACGGTTCTCCTCGGTAAGCCGACGAATCTCGTCTGCTGCGAGCTGGCGAGCGAAACGGGCTTCGTCTCGGGCCTCTCTCGCTTCGGGATCAAGTGATCGTGTGACCGAATTCATGAAGTCGTTGGCTTGCATACGGCGAGAGGCGGTCGACGTGCGTGCCGGCAGGCCACCCTGGTCATGAAAGCCTTTCACGACGGTGCGGGCAGCAGTCTTGTTGGCACGGGGTTGCGAAAGGGAGGGTTTCCGAGCCGCCGGTGGATCTACGATCTCGACGTCGTCATCCGATTCATCAACCTCAACGAAACGGTCGCCGTGTCCTTCTACATCTCCATCGGCGATCTCGCTATCGTCGAGTGACTGGATGTGCACCTTCTCGTTGATGAGCTCTTCAATCTCCCAGGCACGCTCAACATGCGGAGGAACCTCTGCACAACCGGTCGGTTTGGGAGTGCGAGCGAGCTGGCATGCCATGTGTGAATAAACATGGAGCACTCATGAAGGCAGCAGCTTACTGATTCAAACTTTGTTTTAAGCGGCTTTTGCGTGCGTGGCGGGCGGCCGTTCTCTCGTGCCCAGTCATTGAAGTGGTCTGTGATCCGTTGCCACATCTTCTGACCAATCGGCAGCTCCTCCCGGACTAGATCAAGCAGAGCGTCGAGGTCATCTTCGGAGTAGTTCGAAGAACCAGGCTGCCGGCCTCCTGCCGCAGTGGGCTTGGCGGCCTGTTTCCCTTTGGACTTTGCGGGTATGGGCGCATTACGCGTCGAAGACGGCTTTGCCTTCTTCAGCGGCATGACCGCCTTGCTGTCAGGTTCAGACGGTCGCTTCGGCCCTCTGGATGCCACTGCAGCCCGGTCTACATGTAGAGGTAAACTAGCTCTAAGCTCAGGACTACTCAGATCAGGGCTGGGCGAAGAGCGGAGGTGTCGAGGGTATGGGGCATGAGCGCTTGAGGCATGAGTACTGCTATGTATAATCGGGGAAGGATGCACGGGTGCAGCAGTTGGGGGCTGACTCGGACGGACGCTGGATTGTGCAGGGGCGGATGGGATGGGATGGGAATGGGCGACGTGATGGTTTTGGAGAGCATCCTCTCCGTGGGGTGAAGGAGCGGCAGGCGGCGGCTTCTGGAGCGATGGTCCGCTGTACTGGGTATAGGTCGTGGAGAGAACAGGCCGCGGTTGCGGTGGACGATGCTGGTGCTGAGGCTGAGGCTGCGGGGCTTGTGCCGTCGGACTTGAGACAGCCGTCGCGTTCTCAGAGGGCTGTGTCTATAAGGAGTATGAGTGAACCGCTGTGGATCGTCGAGTGAGCTGATCAATTTTCTCACGTACCGGCTGTGTTGTCGAGAAGGGGTACCAGCGGCCATCGCGCTGGAACCATCCCTGGTGTGGATCGTAGCCGTCCGGAGGGTCCATTGCCGTAGGTTTGCAGAATAGAGATGAAGGAATGTGGGTTTGACCTCACCTGGAGGTGCCAGTGAAGATGGGAGGAGCGAGAGAGAGAATTTTTGCGTCTGTGTGCGCGCCGGAGAACCATATAGTGCGTGGCCCTGACGAGATTCAGATCTGTCGGAGTTACAACTGGGTACTGCTTTTGGAAGGAGGGTCCGTCTGCGGACGCGTTTAGAACTAGAGAGGGGGGTCGACCCCCCTTGCTAGATTGTGGGCGCTAACAGTATCTACGGACAGCAGCTCGGAGAGCGGAGTATGGATCTCATTCGGCATCTCGGCCAGTAGACCCGATCTTCCATCTACGGACGAGTCCAAAGCCGCAGAGGCTTATGGAAAGGCGTCCAGTGAATGCATCAATGTAGCGTGAAGAACAAAGATCAGAGCGTGGGAACGCGTGTTGAGCCTTACTTATACATAACCACCGATGATGGACCGCGCCATCCACAGGATGGGGCAGTCACCGCGCAGAGACTCGCCGAGTAACCTTAACAGTCGGTGGTCTCATGTGAGATGCAATTCCTTGCCATGTTCCGTGATACACACCGGTCCTGTGCTTGCAATATTAGTGGTCGTATCATGCATGCACAACTCAACACCCTGGATCATCATACGCACGCAAGGCACATGGTAGCAGGGGACGCGATTACGAGACGCGCCCCAGCACATCAAAGGGTGTGGGCAGGCCGAAGGGCATAATCCGATATATGACGCTTCTAGTCATCGTCTTGTCCGGAGATGCCTCGGTCCGGAATGCGGTGTGGTGTCTACCTCGACTTCCTCCGACGCGGATTAGACTGTCCAGGATCTTCAGGAGAACGAATGCCTGGAAAGTCCCTCGTTCACAGACATCGCACATCTTAGGAATATGACGAAGTTGGAGCACCAACAGGCCAGATAATCCCAGACGGTCAACCCTCTAGTCGCTCGAGTCGTTTTCCCGGCGATCACCAAGGGGCCTGAGGTATGCCTGCGATCTCAAAGCACCTGAGGAGCTATGGGAGTTACAGCAGTGGAAACTATGGTGGAGTGGGTGTCGGAGGACGGCGGGCAAGCAAGGTAAATTGCGGAACAGAACGAGATACGGCATCTAATTGACCAAGAACCCGGATGGTCATCTGCATCTGAAACACACGGCGAGTCCGGTCTGTAGCAAAGTGCTCAGAAGGTATTTGCCTGCAGATATGCGTGCATCACCGAATCAGAACCGTTTGGCCTGCGGACACCCTATATTCCGTATCCGAACCGAACGTGGTCGCCTTGGGTCCGAGCATGGACTCGTTGGAGTCGTGGTCGGAGGTCGAAGGTCGTGGACAAAGCTGTCGCGCGGGTAGAGATAAATGAGCGTCCTGGCTTCGTTGAACGACGCAATGTGTAGGAGAAGGCGTACCTGCGCCGACACACCCTCGCGATGCTTGGGGCCTCGGCCCGCTGCGTTCGACCAGCGGGGAGGCTGGGAGACGCCACTGGTACCGAAAGGCGAGGTCTCGTTACGGATGCCTGAACCTTGTGCGGCGAGAGATTGTCGCGAGTTCAGGCTGGTGGAGGGATTAGTAAAGTGCTGCAGGGATGCTGATGAAATGACTTACGCCGCGAGAAGGGTGGTTCCGTACACTATGAGAAGTAGCATCAGTGGTGAAGACAATTCACAACAGAGACGGACGTACTCTTAGCCGCGAGTATCCCGAAGGCTATCCAGATAAGATTCTTCTTCTGCGTAAAGGACTAAAGATATCACAGTGATACGGAATGAGTACGACGCTGCTGCTATTAGCCAGACTGAACCAGACGTACAAAGAGCATGGAAAGCAAATTGAACAGCCTAGACGACCGGACAGGGCGTCAGTGCCCAGACAAATTAGAGATTGCGACGCCTGTGGACGACGCGCTAGCGTGCCCGTATCAGGCCGACTACTCACCCTGTTAGCAACCCTGCAGTCCGGAGAAGGCGTTAGCTCATCACCGACTCGGAGGAGAACAACTTTTATGAGAGAACAGCGTACCAGTGTTAACAGCGTACATGATCATGACGTCTATCATGGAGTCCGTCCTACACACACGCGAGTCAGATGTACGAAAATGACTAGGCCTTGACGAGACGTACCGCTTGATACCGGTACGACTCTTATGTAAGACGTAGATCAAGACGGCGGTGAGCAGCGTATCTGCTATGACGGCCATCGTGGATCCTGCCGACACCAGCCACTAAAAGCCGAAGAAGGTGAGCTACTGCCCAACACCACTGGGCAGGCGACAGAGTACCTGCGAATCCTCGTACTGCTGAAATGTTGGTATGAGGAACCTGTAACGTTGTCGGTCAGTATCAGAATGCGAACGAAGTCGACGAGCCGCGTACGCCTTCACAGATCCCGCTATGGTGTCGTGATGCGTTAGCATGCAGCATTTGGTTCAGGCAAGATCATGATGTACCTAGGAAGAAGCCTGCGAACCGCGCTACTGTCAGCCTGGTTCGGTAAATAAGGGCACCGGAGCGTCCACATACCTATCTCTGCAAGACACAAGAGACCCTATCAACCAATATGTCAAGAAAATGGCAGAGGACGAGATTCCAATGTTCTGGACTACGTACCGCGAAGACAACAACTGGCCTGAAGCGAGGGGCTACAAGCCATATTCGCCTGGCGAAGAAGCTGTATGCATGGGAATCATCAATCATTGCAGAAGTGGAGTTCACCAACAAAACTCCAGATTCACCTTTGCGACAGAACCATGCTAATGCCCTGTTGGTAATGCTGTTCAGAATAGCGGGCTTGTAGGACCGAGTTTCCTCGCGCGTACCGAAACTAACGGATACACCTGGTTCGTACACAGCCGGTCAATGTCAGCACAGAGCGGAAGATCCGAATCCATACGCACATCGATCGACCTGTGAACAAAGCATCAATGCTGTCGGTCGGGGCTCCAGCATTAAGGCGTGAGTACATACCAGATCCCAAACTGGAGTGCTTGTGGCTTGAAGAAATTCTTCACCAGATAGTGGTAACTAGGAGATTCCCTGAGAACGTGTGTCGCCGCACAATGCGCATCGCTCCTACCAGATATGCATGCTCAGTATGCTCGATATCGTTTCGACAACCCTGCAGAACGGTATCAATACGGTTTATCGGAGTTGCTGTGGGGGAGGTGCACTCGCATAACAATGGCGACCTAAGAGATGGGTTGTTAGCAACACTGTGATGTGCACTGCAGAGGGTCAGGCGTACCAAGCCTTTCAAGATCATTCCATCGTCAGGATACATACGGAAATATCGATACGCCTGATGCGTCGTCAGTCCAAAGAGGCTATCATGACGCGTGTCAAGTCCAGAATGCACGACTGGAATGAAGGAAAGACTCACAGCAAGCCACCAAACGTCCCAAGAAGGAGGGCACCGAAAGTGTTGTCCAGGGCGGGAAGCTTGGGCAGTGTAGCCAATGGATCTGGCATAGTTCCTGAGGACGTCGCATTCGGCGGAAAGGACATTTGTAAGAGAATATGCAAAGAGTGGCTTGGGGGACAAGCGGTGTAGTCCTTGCAATCGTTAGCCCATATAGCCTCTCGTCGGATGCGCCGTCTCCAGGTACACGACAAAGTAGGACCACCCTGCGGTACTTCTCTGTGAAGAAATTGAAATCCTTGGTTATAGCGATCATAAGAATAGGTTGGTGGCATTGAGCGCGCCCATGAGCGTCGACAGATGATCACAGTGGTGGCTCCGGCAGCTGCGGTTCGCCGTGCATATCGGCCCGGGGATGGCTATGAAACACAAGGCAAGCAGAGCCGATGAATGCAAAGGGTTTAGGCCGGGGAGCGTGTGTGCACGGATAGGCCATTATATATTGAAAAGTGCAGTGATCCCGCACTGCAATCACTGTCACTATTGCTAGTGAACGCGACGAGTCAGCGTCAGTCGATATTTCACAAGAAGTCTGCGACAACACATACTCATGAACTCGTAACCCTTTTGCCAGTCGTAATGCTTATGCCGCTGCAGTGAGGTCTGTGTTACCCTGCCACGAACAGCAGGCCACCGAGTCCATGGTGTCATTGTCATTGAAGACGTCGAGGCCGTATGCAGAGCGTGGGAACGCGATGTGACGAGATTACTCGACGGAGCCCAGACTTCACATGGTAGGAGGTAAGTAGCGGGTTTACGGCAACTACCACATCATCATAGCGAACTGCCCGAGCATGGGGGTACTGTTAGTATACAAATCATAAAATACCACGTACCGGTGGTCGCCGTCCAGCATGGAGTCTGGACGTGCCTCTGACCAGAATGCAGTGCGATGCCTACTCCCGCTTCCTCCGGCAGTTCTGACCAGTGGACGGTCCCGAATCTTCAGAGTTAGACGGAAGAGGCCACCGTCTACCGTCGCGTCATAGTCTACCCCATGCGTCAACGTGCAATCGACATGCAACACTGAGATCAAATCCGAAGGGGCGGGCAGTAAGTTGGAACCAAAGCGGGTGTATCGGCCGAAGGCGTAACATCACAGCTAAGAGTCGATGAGGCAGTCAGTCGCATGTCCAAGCACGTCCTATGCTCCACTTGACCTGATTGGGGTCGAGCGGAAAGCGTGTGTCCAGCTGAAGGCTAAGTACATTGTACAGCTTGCAATCCGGGCAAGTCGTTACTCACGGTACCATGATACGTACTATAGATCTGTTCATGCAAGCGGTGAAACCCGGCTAGGCAACCGATGGATTGGACACCATGCTCGCACAGCGTGCTTGCCGATGTCCTAGGAGATGAGTACTCGAGATGTCATGTATCTCATGGGGAGACATTGGGTGGGATCCGGAGATGTAAACAGAAGAAAGGCGATAAGGCTGAAAATGAACTGTTTCGCGTCGTTCACTCCATTGACAAAAGACCTCCCATGGAATCAATGAAACCGCGAATATCATGATACCAGTACTCGCCGGGGTTGGCGCCATCATGTGCGGACAAGTACGCGTGTCTCACCACGGTCTCTGAGACTTGAGTTAGGTGGAGGAAGAGAACGGCACACCGTGGGAAAAGATTTAGGCGAGCTCGTCCTGAAGTAAAGATTCCTTGGCGTTCCGCAGAGCTTTTGCCACTGGTCTTTCAAGTTCGCCAGCTGCAGGCAGCTTCGAAAACTATCCTATGTACACTGGACTGTGAGTTCGTAAGGTATCGCGAAATTGGTCGTCTGCATCAGTACTAGTCTGAGCTGATTGTTTGTGCCAAGATGCCCCTAACACGTGCTCGCCTGCGCGCCCAAACGCGTTCTACACCTGACGTCGCTGCACAAGTAATACCTGGTCTACAGGCTGGTATTCCACAAATGAGTGATTGAATCGGCGAGACTCACCCCGCAAAATGTAGCTGACTTCTGCACCCATACTACGACTGCCCCCGGAGCTCCACCGGTTGATCATCGACGAACTTGTATCCGCCGACTCTGAAGTCCTATTATCCTGGTGGGCTTCCTTGGCAACTATATGCAAGACACTTCTTCCACACGTGGAAGCCAAACTTTACTTCAGCGCCGAATTTGTGACCTGCAAGGATGCGAAGATATATCTGCGCTCCGTGGCCATGCCGGACCGCCCACACAGAGCTCCTGCTGTCCGGTCCTGATCGTTGGTCGTCAAAAGGGCCGCGACGATCGTACACCTGTTCAAGAACGCCTTTCCCAAGCTCGTCAACCTTCTTGTCCTTACTCTGGTATCCGACACGGTCCAGCTTTTCGATCCCCTGCTGACTACCCCGCCCCACGTCCTCTCTCTCGTCGTGGGCGGCGCGAACTGCCCTCCACGTTTTCGAGATATCCTGTCTGCGCAGTCGCAAGTCAAGGGGCTCTGTATTGAATTCTCCGCCGGCGAGGCGCAGATTCCACCCTTCGCCGACAAAGACCTGTTGCCAAACATCCGGGTGCTCCGCTTGTCAGCTCACATATTCCCCCCTACGCTCTTTACGTACGCATACCCCCTCACCTCCCTCACGCTCATGAAGGCGTCGCACGAAGACATGTCCTATGCGCTCCAGCTCTTTGGCGAGACGCTCCTCGTGTTCGCCATTCTGAAGGAGGTGACCCCGCACTGCTCACCCCGCTGCTTCTGGCCGACATGGGTGCTCCGTGGCGTGCGTCTCCGGAAGCTGCGATACTTGGAGGTGCAACAAGAGTGGAGCTGGGACCTGCAGCACGACATGGGCGACTTTGACTACCCCGTCGTCGAGGCGATGACGGATCCGGGCCTCAAAGAGGCGTGTCCTATGCTTCAAACCATCGTATGGGGAACGGAGTACCTGGTTACCGAAAGCCTCTACGAAAGCGTACTCGGCAACGGACCTGCTCCTATACATGAGTATGCGCGGATGCTGTTCGACGTGTTCCCGCGCCTCGACAGGTTGGCCGTCTACGATCGTATTGATGTGGACGATGACTCGCGCAGGCGGAAACTCGGGGACATTTGGACGAGAGCGAACAAGGATTCTGACGATGCTGACTATGGCCTCGTCGACACGCGCGGATGGATGGACGAAGCGCTTGGTGAGTGCCTTTGCGCGATACTCATCAATGCTGCTCCTACTCAAAGCTAATGAACTTGCCTCTAGCCGCCGCCGAGGAGTCATAGGATGCGGCGGAGTTACGACGTTGAGCAGGTGACCATCTGCTTGGGAAGACCCCAGCCTCACGATGGTGTCCCATCGGCGCCTTACCAGGTGAATAGCTCAATGACACATTCTCCTGCTAACCTGATCACTCGCCCTGCCCCCTGCCGTTCGTTCGGATACATACAGGGTTCTCGACTCAATGACTAATTTTCTCGGAATTCACATGATATGCCAGGAGGACGAAGCATGGTATGATCTGAGCACGCAAGCGCCTGCTCGCCAGCACTCTAGTACGTACCCACGAAGGCTCCTTGCTTTCACATATCTCATGCCGAACCGCCTAGTTCTAGAATAGATTATCGTCTACAAGTCAATCGGAATACAGGAGCTTCGTACAGGAGCACGCAAGGCATTCGCGGCGGTCATTTTGTGTCACGTACCGACAGCAGTGACTTCCCCCAACCATTTCAGTCCAGGAGAGCTGCTGGTCTGCCTGGAGCTGGGCATCCGATGCTCCTGATGACGCCCGAACTGGCAGACCTGATCTGTTTCGCGAGAGGTCTCGCCCTGAACGATGCCATCTCCCTACAACTCAGATGAGCTAGAACACACCCTTGTGGACTGGAATTCAGAGCGAGGCCACAGGCCTTATGTCCTGTACACCGTGCACGGTGTCGCGCGTTCCAGGATCCCACATTGTCGTGATATGTCCTGTCCATAGCGCTATTTGAGGTCCGAATCCGCACAAAACCCAACAGGGGGGGTCCACTATGACCGTCGAGTGGCCTTGCGGAAGCGTACATGAAAAACCGCTCAGCGCTACGATCCGATACTTGTGGAAGATGGTAGGTCCTCTCAGCCATGGCGCCGATTACTCGATCGGCTGAATCACCAGCCACCCCACATTCCACCCCTACCTCGTCAAGCTCATCGACCTCTTCACGCAGCACCCGCACGGCTTCGGGCAGGCCCTTACCACGCAGCTCCTCGGCTTGGTAGGGTCTGTGAACACTTGACAATTAAAAGGACGTGCGAGGTCGAGTAAGCGGGGAAATCAATTGACGCACCGTGGGAAACTTGTCGGGCAAGCGCGTCCAATTTGAATCCTTGGCGGCGCAGAGCCTGCGCCACTGGTCTTTCAAGTTCGCCAGCAGCAGGATTCTCATTTCACAGCGATTGCAGCTGTGATATGTACTGAACTGTGAGCCACAAAGGTATCATCAACTTAGACGTCTGCATTCGGCCTATCTGATTATTTGCGCCAAGATGCCCCAAACCTGCGCTCGCGTACGCATACCGACGCGTTCTACACCTGACGTCACGACACAAGCAACACACGGGCTCCAGGCTAGTATCTCACAGTTGACTCGAGTTGAGTGGTTTAAGCATTGGAGCTAGCGCTTACCTCCCGTGCTGTAGCGAAATTCCGCACCCTTACTGCGACTCCCCCCAGAACTCCACCGATTGATCGTCGACGAACTCGTACTTGCCGACCCTGATGCCCTATTATCCTGGTGGGCTTCTTTGGCGACCATATGCAAGACGCTCTTTCCACACGTGGAGGCCCAACTGTACTACGGCGCTGAATTCGAGACTTGCGAACTTGAAGATGCGAAGATATATCTGCGCTCCGTTGCCATGCCGGACCGCCCACACAGAGCTCCTGCTGTCCGGTCCTTATCTTTGGACATCAAAAGTGCCGCGACGATCGTACACCTATTCAAGAACGCCTCTCCCAAGCTCGTCAATCTAAATGAGCTCACTCTTATATCTGACACGGTCGAGTTATTCGATACTCTGCTGACCACCCCGCCTCGCGTCCTCTCTCTCACCTTGGGTGGCGCGAACTACCCGCCGCATTTCCGAGATATCCTATCTGCACAGTCGCGTGTCAGGTGGCTTCGTATCACTTTGCCTGCTGGTGACAAGCAGATTCCACTCTTCACCGACAAGGATCTGCTGCCAAACACGCAAGTCCTCCACTTGTCAGCTAACATATTCTCCCCTGCACTCTTCACATATGCGTATCCGCTCACCTCCCTTACGCTCTTGAAGCCGTCGCACGAGGATATATCCCACGCTCTCCGTCTGTTCAGCGAAACACTCCTCGTGCTCGTCATTTCCAAGGAGGCGACCCCGCGCTGCTCGCCCCGCTGCTTCTGGCCGACATGGGTGTTTCGTGGTGCGCGCCTCCAGAGGCTGCGATATTTGGAGATACAGCTTGGGTGGAGTTCGGACCTGGAGCGCAATATGGGCGACTTTGACTACCCCGTCGTTGAGGCGATGACAGACCCAGGTCTGGAGGAAGCCTGTCCCACGCTTCAAACCATCATATGGGGCACGGAGTATCTCGTTACTGAGAGCCTCTACATCGGTCCTTTCGGCCTCCGCGGGCCTTCTCCCATACAGGAGTATGTGCAGATGCTGTTCGACACATTCCCGCACTTCGAAAGGTTGGCCGTCTACGATAAGGTCGATCTGGGAAACGACTCGGGCACGCGGTTCCTTGGAGACGTCTGGACGCGAACGAACAAGGATTCGGGTGATCCTGATTTCGGTGACGTCCATACGTCCGGGTGGTTGGACGAAGCACTGGGTGAGTGATCTGGCTAGACTCGTCAACGCTGCTGCGACTCCGAGCGAAGCTTATGAGCTTGCCTTCAGCCCGCCCCCGAAGAGTCCACTAAAACGAACGA